>OY759261.1:36001521-36611521 GCA_963662155.1 Lamellibrachia columna | reverse complement strand
TTCCATCTGATATTATGTTTCCTGCATTGTCAGCAGTGGTTCGACCTTATATCGTAGTTTCTTTGTTATCCTGATATCAACATATCTGGTAGAAACTGTTCTTGCTTATGTTGACCCATCATTTAATATAATATTATTAAGCTTCAAAAATAGAAACAGCGGACAGCCTATCCATAAGATAGACCACGCGCACGCACGTGCACGCACGCGCATGCACGCACACACAATGATAATTATATCAATGTTTTAGGACAACTTGTGAAGCATGATGGACGCTTACAAGACCACGACCAACGCCTTAGTGAAGTTCAAAGTAAGTATATATATATATATATATATATCAATGACTTGGGTGACAATATAACAAGTAACATACTCAAATTTGCAGATGACACAAAAGTGTTTAGAAAGGTTAACATTGATGGTGATAAACAACATTTACAAAATGATCTAGACAGATTAGTGAAATGGTCTGAGAATTGGCAGATGTTGTTCAATTTTTTGAAATGTAAATGCCTACATACAGGACATGGGAACATGGATGTAAACTTTAAAATGGGAGATACTGTTTTGGGTACTACAGTAAAAGAAAAGGACTTAGGAGTTACAATAAGCGCTGATATGAAAGTTTCAGAGCAGTGTGGTATTGCAGCTTCAAAGGGTAATCAAATTCTTGGGTTGATTAGGAGAAACATAACTTACAAGGATAAAAAGCTAATTATACCTCTGTATAAAGCAATAGTTAGACCTCATTTAGAATACTGTATACAAGCGTGGAGATCATATCGTAAGAAGGATATAGATACGCTTGAACACATACAGAGGAGAGCAACTAAAATTATTCCAGAACTGAGAGACCTTTGTTATGAAGAACGCCTGACAGAATGTGGTTTAACAACTCTAGAGACAAGGAGGTTAAGAGGAGATCAGATTGAAGGTTTTAAGATATTGAATGGGTATGAAAATATTGATAGAAATATGTTTTTTTTCTCTCAAGAAAGATAGCAGAACTAGAGGACATGATGAAAAGTTAGTAAAGGATTAGTGTATATTGGATATCGGGAAGTACTCATTCTCACAGAGGACAGTAAATTAATGGAACAAATTGTCTACAGATTGTGTAACCGCTAGCAGCGTGAATATGTTTAAAAACAAGTTGGACACATATCTCAGTAGGGCGGGTTACACGTAGACAAACACTGATGGACTCTCGATAAGCCAATGGCTTCCTTGTCCACTTGCCATCTGGGCCTTTGGCTTGGATGGCAAATATTGTTAAATCTTGTTAATAAGAACTTCTCATAAATAGTATACTTTTTTGTTGTTGTGATTTGATGAAACTTGCCTCAATCACAAATGGTGAAGAAAAAAACACTTATTAAGGTGTGCCTCTATGAGGAACTATAGTTCCCTATAGAAGCACAATACATAATATCCTTTTTCTGTTAATTCCATCTGATATTATGTTTCCAGCATTGTCTCCAGTGGTTCGACCTTATATCATTGTTTCTTTGTTTTCCTGATATGAGCATATCTTGTAGAAACTCTATTCTCTATTCTTTCTTATCTTGACCCATCATTTAATATGTTGAGGTTCAATAACAGAAACAGTGGACAGTCTATCAGTCGGATAGACTGCATGCACGCACACATGCAAGCACGCACGCACGCATGCACACACAGTGACAGTTATAACAATGTTTTAGGTCAATTTGTAGAGCATGATGGACGCTTACAAAACCATGACCGCCGCCTTGGTAAAGTTCAAAGTAAGACAAGTTTTATAGGCTATATTGTTTATGGAATAATATTTTGAGGCCAAAATTACATCATGCTACATGTTACGTTCTGAAATACATTGTGTTACTTCCATTGAACATGAAACATAATATGAAACCCAGAAACAATAATATGAAACCCAGAAACAATAATATGAAACCCAGAAACCATGGTACATGTATGAAACATTGCATATAATGTGAACCGGAAAACTCTACCAGTGGCGCCACACAGTGAATGTAATGTAACTAACTCACGATTTCACCCAAACTCCCCGACAGAGGCGCCACTCAGCCTGTCACCACTGCCACAACTTGATTATGAATTCAACATGGACAGTGCTGAATGGTATGTTGGCTGGGCAACACGATTTTTGCTTACGACTTGATACGTTATTGCGACATTGTGTGGCGCGACTGGTGGGGAGTTTGTTGGTTCACATTATGGTTTCTGGGTTTCATATTATGGTGTCGGGTTTCGTATTATGTTTCATGCACAATGAAGTATCACAATGCAATTTGGAATGTAGCATTTTGCAATTTTTGTGATTAATTGTTACACTTAAATGAATTGTTATCCAACACTTATAATTGTTTGTGTGAAATAAGTATTATTGAACAAATGTTGCTAGAGCATTGATTTATGATTCCATATTGTAAGGTTTACTATTATTGGCCTTGCTCGTGTAGTAGGGTATCACGTGATTGAAACAGTGTTATTTCATTATTGCCGGATGACAAGTATGCAAACTGAATTGGTCCCGCTGGTTAACATGTCAGCCCTTGGTCATTCAGAGAAATGACCAGATTCTCCAACTTTTAGAACACATTCTGAGTAAACCACTGGCGTTATATTCTTGATTTTAGTTGTACGTGGTTAGATTTTAGCATCTCTTAGGTTCACAGGCCCCAAACCATGACTTTTGTTTCACTTTAAACTGATGAAACCTCTAGGTATTTCAAAACAAATGTTTGTTTTGCAGGACACTTTGAGGGTCTTGACCACAAAGTACAGGGTGTAGAAGGTAAGTTACAATAACCCAATTAGAAATATGCATGTGTGCGTGTGTGTGTTTGTGTGTTGGGGTGCATGCGTGCGTGTATGTTTTCTTTATAGATATGTTTGTCTCTAAGATCTGTTGAAATGTTTCTGGGGTATATTTGTATTGTACTTTAATGATGCTTCTGACTATGAGGGCACTGTTGATACAAGAATGGCAATATATTTGAAACTGTTAGACAGAAATACCCATGTTTTTATAACTTTCCATAAATAGTGTATTTCCTTTTTTGTAATTTGCTGAAAATTGCATCAGTCACAAATGGTAAAGAAAAAAACAAACACTTATTAAAGTGTGCTTCTCTGTGAATTATTGTTCCCTATAGAAGCAAAATGCTTAATCTCCTGTGTCTATTAATTCCATCTATTATGTTTCCTGCATTGTCAGCAGCGGTTCAACCTTATATCGTAGTTTCTTTGTTATCCTGATATCAACATATCTGGTAGAAACTGTTCTTGCTTATGTTGACCCATCATTTAATATAATATTATTAAGCTTCAAAAATAGAAACAGCGGACAGCCTATCCATAAGATAGACCACGCGCACGCACGTGCACGCACGCGCATGCACGCACACACAATGATAATTATATCAATGTTTTAGGACAACTTGTGAAGCATGATGGACGCTTACAAGACCACGACCAACGCCTTAGTGAAGTTCAAAGTAAGTATATATATATATATATATATATATATATATATATATATATATATATATATATATATATATATATATCAATGACTTGGGTGACAATATAACAAGTAACATACTCAAATTTGCAGATGACACAAAAGTGTTTAGAAAGGTTAACACCGATGGTGATAAACAACATTTACAAAATGATCTAGACAGATTAATGAAATGGTCTGAGAATTGGCAGATGTTGTTCAATTTTTTGAAATGTAAATGCCTACATACAGGACATGGGAACATGGATGTAAACTTTAAAATGGGAGATACTGTTTTGGGTACTACAGTAAAAGAAAAGGACTTAGGAGTTACAATAAGCGCTGATATGAAAGTTTCAGAGCAGTGTGGTATTGCAGCTTCAAAGGGTAATCAAATTCTTGGATTGATTAGGAGAAACATAACTTACAAGGATAAAAAGCTAATTATACCTCTGTATAAAGCAATAGTTAGACCTCATTTAGAATACTGTATACAAGCGTGGAGATCATATCGTAAGAAAGATATAGATACGCTTGAACGCATACAAAGGAGAGCAACTAAAATGATTCCAGAACTGAGAGACCTTTGTTATGAAGAACACCTGACAGAATGTGGTTTAACAACTCTAGAGACAAGGAGGTTAAGAGGAGATCAGATTGAAGTTTTTAAGATATTGAATGGGTATGAAAATATTGATAGAAATATGTTTTTTTTCTCTCAAGAAAGATAGCAGAACTAGAGGACATGATGAAAAGTTAGTAAAGGATTAGTGTATATTGGATATCAGGAAGTACTCATTCTCACAGAGGACAGTAAATTAATGGAACAAATTGTCTACAGATTGTGTAACCGCTAGCAGCGTGAATATGTTTAAAAACAAGTTGGACACATATCTCAGTAGGGCGGGTTACACGTAGACAAACACTGATGGACTCTCGATAAGCCAATGGCTTCCTTGTCCACTTGCCATCTGGGCCTTTGGCTTGGATGGCAAATATTGTTAAATCTTGTTAATAAGAACTTCTCATAAATAGTATACTTTTTTGTTGTTGTGATTTGATGAAACTTGCCTCAATCACAAATGGTGAAGAAAAAAACACTTATTAAGGTGTGCCTCTATGAGGAACTATAGTTCCCTATAGAAGCACAATACATAATATCCTTTTTCTGTTAATTCCATCTGATATTATGTTTCCAGCATTGTCTCCAGTGGTTCGACCTTATATCATAGTTTCTTTGTTTTCCTGATATGAGCATATCTTGTAGAAACTCTATTCTCTATTCTTTCTTATCTTGACCCATCATTTAATATGTTGAGGTTCAATAACAGAAACAGTGGACAGTCTATCAGTCGGATAGACTGCATGCACGCACACATGCAAGCACGCACGCACGCATGCACACACAGTGACAGTTATAACAATGTTTTAGGTCAATTTGTAGAGCATGATGGACGCTTACAAAACCATGACCGCCGCCTTGGTAAAGTTCAAAGTAAGACAAGTTTTATAGGCTATATTGTTTATGGAATAATATTTTGAGGCCAAAATTACATCATGCTACATGTTACATTCTGAAATACATTGTGTTACTTCCATTGAACATGAAACATAATATGAAACCCAGAAACAATAATATGAAACCCAGAAACAATAATATGAAACCCAGAAACCATGGTACATGTATGAAACATTGCATATAATGTGAACCGGAAAACTCTCTACCAGTGGCGCCACACAGTGAATGTAATGTAACTAACTCACGATTTCACCCAAACTCCCCGACAGAGGCGCCACTCAGCCTGTCACCACTGCCACAACTTGATTATGAATTCAACATGGACAGTGCTGAATGGTATGTTGGCTGGGCAACACGATTTTTGCTTACGACTTGATACGTTATTGCGACATTGTGTGGCGCGACTGGTGGGGAGTTTGTTGGTTCACATTATGGTTTCTGGGTTTCATATTATGGTGTCGGGTTTCGTATTATGTTTCATGCACAATGAAGTATCACAATGCAATTTGGAATGTAGCATTTTGCAATTTTTGTGATTAATTGTTACACTTAAATGAATTGTTATCCAACACTTATAATTGTTTGTGTGAAATAAGTATTATTGAACAAATGTTGCTAGAGCATTGATTTATGATTCCATATTGTAAGGTTTACTATTATTGGCCTTGCTCGTGTAGTAGGGTATCACGTGATTGAAACAGTGTTATTTCATTATTGCCGGATGACAAGTATGCAAACTGAATTGGTCCCGCTGGTTAACATGTCAGCCCTTGGTCATTCAGAGAAATGACCAGATTCTCCAACTTTTAGAACACATTCTGAGTAAACCACTGGCGTTATATTCTTGATTTTAGTTGTACGTGGTTAGATTTTAGCATCTCTTAGGTTCACAGGCCCCAAACCATGACTTTTGTTTCACTTTAAACTGATGAAACCTCTAGGTATTTCAAAACAAATGTTTGTTTTGCAGGACACTTTGAGGGTCTTGACCACAAAGTACAGGGTGTAGAAGGTAAGTTACAATAACCCAATTAGAAATATGCATGTGTGCGTGTGTGTGTTTGTGTGTTGGGGTGCATGCGTGCGTGTATGTTTTCTTTATAGATATGTTTGTCTCTAAGATCTGTTGAAATGTTTCTGGGGTATATTTGTATTGTACTTTAATGATGCTTCTGACTATGAGGGCACTGTTGATACAAGAATGGCAATATATTTGAAACTGTTAGACAGAAATACCCATGTTTTTATAACTTTCCATAAATAGTGTATTTCCTTTTTTGTAATTTGCTGAAAATTGCATCAGTCACAAATGGTAAAGAAAAAAACAAACACTTATTAAAGTGTGCTTCTCTGTGAATTATTGTTCCCTATAGAAGCAAAATGCTTAATCTCCTGTGTCTATTAATTCCATCTGATATTATGTTTCCTGCATTGTCAGCAGTGGTTCGACCTTATATCGTAGTTTCTTTGTTATCCTGATATCAACATATCTGGTAGAAACTGTTCTTGCTTATGTTGACCCATCATTTAATATAATATTATTAAGCTTCAAAAATAGAAACAGCGGACAGCCTATCCATAAGATAGACCACGCGCACGCACGTGCACGCACGCGCATGCACGCACACACAATGATAATTATATCAATGTTTTAGGACAACTTGTGAAGCATGATGGACGCTTACAAGACCACGACCAACGCCTTAGTGAAGTTCAAAGTAAGTATATATATATATATATATATATATATATATATATATATATATATATATATATATATATATCAATGACTTGGGTGACAATATAACAAGTAACATACTCAAATTTGCAGATGACACAAAAGTGTTTAGAAAGGTTAACACCGATGGTGATAAACAACATTTACAAAATGATCTAGACAGATTAATGAAATGGTCTGAGAATTGGCAGATGTTGTTCAATTTTTTGAAATGTAAATGCCTACATACAGGACATGGGAACATGGATGTAAACTTTAAAATGGGAGATACTGTTTTGGGTACTACAGTAAAAGAAAAGGACTTAGGAGTTACAATAAGCGCTGATATGAAAGTTTCAGAGCAGTGTGGTATTGCAGCTTCAAAGGGTAATCAAATTCTTGGATTGATTAGGAGAAACATAACTTACAAGGATAAAAAGCTAATTATACCTCTGTATAAAGCAATAGTTAGACCTCATTTAGAATACTGTATACAAGCGTGGAGATCATATCGTAAGAAAGATATAGATACGCTTGAACGCATACAAAGGAGAGCAACTAAAATGATTCCAGAACTGAGAGACCTTTGTTATGAAGAACACCTGACAGAATGTGGTTTAACAACTCTAGAGACAAGGAGGTTAAGAGGAGATCAGATTGAAGTTTTTAAGATATTGAATGGGTATGAAAATATTGATAGAAATATGTTTTTTTTCTCTCAAGAAAGATAGCAGAACTAGAGGACATGATGAAAAGTTAGTAAAGGATTAGTGTATATTGGATATCAGGAAGTACTCATTCTCACAGAGGACAGTAAATTAATGGAACAAATTGTCTACAGATTGTGTAACCGCTAGCAGCGTGAATATGTTTAAAAACAAGTTGGACACATATCTCAGTAGGGCGGGTTACACGTAGACAAACACTGATGGACTCTCGATAAGCCAATGGCTTCCTTGTCCACTTGCCATCTGGGCCTTTGGCTTGGATGGCAAATATTGTTAAATCTTGTTAATAAGAACTTCTCATAAATAGTATACTTTTTTGTTGTTGTGATTTGATGAAACTTGCCTCAATCACAAATGGTGAAGAAAAAAACACTTATTAAGGTGTGCCTCTATGAGGAACTATAGTTCCCTATAGAAGCACAATACATAATATCCTTTTTCTGTTAATTCCATCTGATATTATGTTTCCAGCATTGTCTCCAGTGGTTCGACCTTATATCATAGTTTCTTTGTTTTCCTGATATGAGCATATCTTGTAGAAACTCTATTCTCTATTCTTTCTTATCTTGACCCATCATTTAATATGTTGAGGTTCAATAACAGAAACAGTGGACAGTCTATCAGTCGGATAGACTGCATGCACGCACACATGCAAGCACGCACGCACGCATGCACACACAGTGACAGTTATAACAATGTTTTAGGTCAATTTGTAGAGCATGATGGACGCTTACAAAACCATGACCGCCGCCTTGGTAAAGTTCAAAGTAAGACAAGTTTTATAGGCTATATTGTTTATGGAATAATATTTTGAGGCCAAAATTACATCATGCTACATGTTACATTCTGAAATACATTGTGTTACTTCCATTGAACATGAAACATAATATGAAACCCAGAAACAATAATATGAAACCCAGAAACAATAATATGAAACCCAGAAACCATGGTACATGTATGAAACATTGCATATAATGTGAACCGGAAAACTCTCTACCAGTGGCGCCACACAGTGAATGTAATGTAACTAACTCACGATTTCACCCAAACTCCCCGACAGAGGCGCCACTCAGCCTGTCACCACTGCCACAACTTGATTATGAATTCAACATGGACAGTGCTGAATGGTATGTTGGCTGGGCAACACGATTTTTGCTTACGACTTGATACGTTATTGCGACATTGTGTGGCGCGACTGGTGGGGAGTTTGTTGGTTCACATTATGGTTTCTGGGTTTCATATTATGGTGTCGGGTTTCGTATTATGTTTCATGCACAATGAAGTATCACAATGCAATTTGGAATGTAGCATTTTGCAATTTTTGTGATTAATTGTTACACTTAAATGAATTGTTATCCAACACTTATAATTGTTTGTGTGAAATAAGTATTATTGAACAAATGTTGCTAGAGCATTGATTTATGATTCCATATTGTAAGGTTTACTATTAATGGCCTTGCTCGTGTAGTAGGGTATCACGTGATTGAAACAGTGTTATTTCATTATTGCCGGATGACAAGTATGCAAACTGAATTGGTCCCGCTGGTTAACATGTCAGCCCTTGGTCATTCAGAGAAATGACCAGATTCTCCAACTTTTAGAACACATTCTGAGTAAACCACTGGCGTTATATTCTTGATTTTAGTTGTACGTGGTTAGATTTTAGCATCTCTTAGGTTCACAGGCCCCAAACCATGACTTTTGTTTCACTTTAAACTGATGAAACCTCTAGGTATTTCAAAACAAATGTTTGTTTTGCAGGACACTTTGAGGGTCTTGACCACAAAGTACAGGGTGTAGAAGGTAAGTTACAATAACCCAATTAGAAATATGCATGTGTGCGTGTGTGTGTTTGTGTGTTGGGGGTGCATGCGTGCGTGTATGTTTTCTTTATAGATATGTTTGTCTCTAAGATCTGTTGAAATGTTTCTGGGGTATATTTGTATTGTACTTTAATGATGCTTCTGACTATGAGGGCACTGTTGATACAAGAATGGCAATATATTTGAAACTGTTAGACAGAAATACCCATGTTTTTATAACTTTCCATAAATAGTGTATTTCCTTTTTTGTAATTTGCTGAAAATTGCATCAGTCACAAATGGTAAAGAAAAAAACAAACACTTATTAAAGTGTGCTTCTCTGTGAATTATAGTTCCCTATAGAAGCAAAATGCTTAATCTCCTGTGTCTATTAATTCCATCTGATATTATGTTTCCTGCATGTCAGCAGCGGTTCAACCTTATATCGTAGTTTCTTTGTTATCCTGATATCAACATATCTGGTAGAAACTGTTCTTGCTTATGTTGACCCATCATTTAATATAATATTATTAAGCTTCAAAAATAGAAACAGCGGACAGTCTGTCCATCAGATAGACCACGCGCATGCACGTGCACGCACCCGCATGCACGCACACACAATGGTAATTATATCAATGTTTTAGGACAACTTGTGGAGCATGATGGACGCTTACAAGACCACGACCAACGCCTTAGTGAAGTTCAAGGTAAGACAGGTTTTATAAGCATTATTGTTTATGGAATGATATTTTGGGGCCACAATTACATCATGCTACATCCTATGTTCCAAAATAAATTGTGATACTACCATTGTGCACGAAACATTATATATGAAACCCAGAAACAATAATATGAAACCCGACTTAAAATGAATTGTTATCCAACATTTATGCCAAAGCATTTATTTATGATTCCATGTAGTAAGGTTTACTATTACTGGCCTTGCTCGTGTAGTAGGGTATCACATGATTGAGACAGTGTTATTTAATTATTGCTGTATGACAAATAATCAAACTGAATTGGCTTCCATAACTCATAATATTATATGCACACATACAAGCACACGTATGCATATACTCATCTATGTACACATGCATATAAATTGTGATATATACATATTATGCATAAGTACATGTATACACATGTTTCCATGCATGCCTTCATTTCTGCCTGTCTGTATACAGACATGCATGCATGTATGTAAGTGTGTTTACGTGCGTGCATGTATGTATGTATATATATATATATATATATATATATATATATATATATATATAAAACATATTGTTTATGGAATATGCCACATTTTAGACATTATAATGAAGCTAGTCTTTTAGTTGTAGATGACATAATGATTATGCTTAAATGTTTCTGGGTATATTTGTCTTATAACGTAAATCGTATAACCGTTTACTGCCATGTTTTGTGTTATCATAGCTGCATACATGAGTGACTCATTAATAACACAACATTGCTCTGTATCAAACTGTCACTGAGTAAACGAGCTATAGTGGCAGTTATATCTGCTGTTGTCAGTTTAAATGCACCCTAGACTGAACTGACAACAGTTATATCTGATGTTGTCAGTTTAAATGCATCCTAGACTGAACTGACAACAACTATATCTGATGTCGGTTTAAATGCATCCTAGACTGAACTGACAACAGTTATATCTGATGTTGTCAGTTTAAATGCATCCTAGACTGAACTGACAACAGTTATATCTGATGTCGGTTTAAATGCATCCTAGACTGAACTTACAACAGTTATATCTGATGTTGTCGGTTTAAATGCATCCTAGACTGAACTGACAACAGTTATATCTGATGTTGTCGGTTTAAATGCATCCTAGACTGAACTGACAACAGTTATATCTCATGTTGTCAGTTTAAATGCATCCTAGACTGAACTGACAACAGTTATATCTGATGCATGTTGGTTTAAATGCATCCTAGACTGAACTGGCAACAGTTATATCTGATGTTGTCAGTTTAAATGCATCCTAGACTGAACTGGCAACAGTTATATCTGATGCTGTCGGTTTAAACGCACCCTAGATTGAACTGACAACAGTTATATCTGATGCTGTCGGTTTAAATACATCCTAGACTGAACTGACAACAGTTATATCTGATGCTGTCGGTTTAAATGCATCCTAGACTGAACTGACAACAGTTATATCTGATGCTGTCGGTTTAAATGCACCGTAGACTGAACTGACAACAGTTATATCTGATGCCGTCGGTTTAAATGCACCCTTGACTGAACTGACAACAGTTATATCTGATGCTGTCGGTTTAAATGCATCCTAGACTGAACTGAAAACAGTTATATCTGATGCCGTCGGTTTAAACTGAACTGACAACAGTTCTCATTTAAAGTGGAGCACAAGTCATGGTTGTCAGCCTATGCACCTACAGGAGTTACTAAAACATAACTATTTGGAACTACAATGAAGAATATCACGCCATTGGCTTACCAGGAAAACCTTGTTGACCACACAGCATCTTAATTCCATGGGCGAGTGTGGTATTATGGCAATATTTGCTCGTCAAAAGAAAATATATTTGTATACACCTATTCCTATTCTTGCCAATAGGACATGGCCATGCTGTTTACGTCCAATCTCAACTGATGTAACATATTTTGTCCTTTGTTTACTAAACTATTTTTCATTCTGGCAAAATAACACCTTTGTTTTAGAGTTCTTTGGTTTTATGTATGCCGGCCTCTCATAATATGTCACCTAAGCCTTGTTTACCCCAGCTTGGTAAGACTGCACATGCGCTTATCTGTCCTACTGGTTAACATGTCAGCCCTCGGTCATTTGGAGAAATGACCAGATTCTCCAACTTTTAAAACACATTCTCTGAGTAAACCACTGGCGTTATATTCTTGATTTTAGTTGTACATGGTTAGATTTTAGCATCTCTTAGGTTCACAGCCCCCAAACCATGATTTTTGTTTCACTTTAAACTGTTGAAATCTCTAGGTATTTCAAAACAAATGTTTGTTTCAGGAGGCATCCTGGATAACGCAGGACACTTTGAGGGTCTTGACCACAGAGTACAGGGTGTAGAAGGTAAGTTACAATAACCCAATTAGAAATATGCATGTGTGTGCGTGTGTATGTGTTGGGGGTGCATGCGTGTATGCGTGCGTGTATGTTTTCTTTATAGATATGCTTGTCTCTAAGTTATGTTGAAATGTTTCTGGGGTATATTTGTATTGTACTTTAATGATGCTTTTGACTCTGAGTGCACTGTTCATACAATAATGGCAATATATTTGAAACTGTTGATCAGAAATACCCATGTTTTTATAATAGCTTTCCATAAATAGTGTACTTTCTTTTTTGTAATTTGCTGAGAATTGTGTCAGCCACAAATGGTAAAGAAAAAAACAAACACTTACTAAAGTGTGTTTCTCTGTGAATTATAGTTCCCTATAGAAGCAAAATGCTCAATCTCCTGTGTCTATTAATTCCATCTGATATTATGTTTCCTGCATTGTCAGCAGTGGTTTGATCTTATATCGTAGTTTCTTTGTTCTCCTGATATCAACATACTCTTGCTTAATATGACCCATCATTTAATATATTGAGCTTCAATAATATTTACCGTGGACAGTCTATCCATAGTTTTTTTAAATAATAACATGGAAATAGCAGCCACTTGTGTGGAACTCGTTCTTGTGTCAAACTTGTTGACAGGCACTAATGTGACAAACAACCAAACTGCGGGGAACCTAAGATGTTTCCAGTTAATACATTTACGAACACGCATATGCACGCACGCATGCACGCACACAATAATAATTATGTCAATGTTTTAGGACAACTTGTGGGACAAAATGATATTATGCTAAATGTAACATTCCAAATTGCATTGCGATACTTCCAATGTGCATGAAACGTAATATGAAACCCAAAAACCATATTATGAAAACCCGAAACCATAATATGAAACCCAGAAGCCAGATGATATGATATGAAACATGGCATATAATACGAACCGACAAACTCCCCACCAGTGGCGCCACATAGTGAATTCACTCACGATTTCACCTAAACTCCCCTACAGTAGAACATCTCAACCACAACTTGATTATGAATTCAAAATGGACAGTGCGGAATGGTATGTTGGCAGTAGTTTCTGATGCTGAATACATCCGAGACCTCAGTGGCAGTAGTTTCTGATGCCGTCTGATGCTAAATACATCCGAGACCTCAGTGGCAGTAGTTTCTGATGTTGTCTGATGCTAAATACATCCAAGACCTCAGTGGCAGTAGTTTCTGATGCTGAATACATCCAAGACCTCAGTGGCAGTAGTTTCTGATGTTGTCTGATGCTAAATACATCCGAGACCTCAGTGGCAGTAGTTTCTGATGTTGTCTGATGCTAAATACATCCGAGACCTCAGTGGCAGTAGTTTCTGATGTTGTCTGATGCTAAATACATCCGAGACCTCAGTGGCAGTAGTTTCTGATGTTGTCTGATGCTAAATACATCCGAGACCTCAGTGGCAGTAGTTTCTGATGTTGTCTGATGCTAAATGCATCCGAGACCTCAGTGGCAGTAGTTTCTGATGCTGTCTGATGCTGAATACATCCGAGACCTCAGTGGCAGTAGTTTCTGATGCTGTCTGATGCTAAATACATCCAAGACCTCAGTGGCAGTAGTTTCTGATGTTGTCTGATGCTAAATACATCCGAGACCTCAGTGGCAGTAGTTTCTGATGTTGTCTGATGCTAAATACATCCGAGACCTCAGTGGCAGTAGTTTCTGATGTTGTCTGATGCTAAATACATCCGAGACCTCAGTGGCAGTAGTTTCTGATGTTGTCTGATGCTAAATACATCCGAGACCTCAGTGGCAGTAGTTTCTGATGCTGTCTGATGCTAAATACATCCGAGACCTCAGTGGCAGTAGTTTCTGATGCTGTCTGATGCTAAATACATCCGAGACCTCAGTGGCAGTAGTTTCTGATGTTGTCTGATGCTAAACACATCTGAGACCTCAGTGGCAGTAGTTTCTGATGTTGTCTGATGCTAAATACATCCAAGACCTCAGTGGCAGTAGTTTCTGATGCTGAATACATCCGAGACCTCAGTGGCAGTAGTTTCTGATGTTGTCTGATGCTAAATACATCCGAGACCTCAGTGGCAGTAGTTTCTGATGCTGTCTGATGCTGAATACATCCGAGACATCAGTGGCAGTAGTTTCTGATGTTGTCTGATGCTAAATGCACGCGAGACATCAGTAGCAGTAGTTTCTGATGTTGTCTGATGCTAAATACATCCGGGACGTCAGTGGAAATAGTTTCTGAGGCCGTCTGATGCTAAATACACCCGAGACCTCAGTGGCAGTAGTTTCTGATGCTGTCTGATGCTAAATACACGCGAGACCAACTTGAAAACTGTTCTTTAAACTAGGCATTGTATAACCAAAAGGCATCTTTGTTTCAGGAGACGTCCGAGACAACAAGGAACATATAGAGGGTCTTGATCACAAGGTGCAGGGTTTACAAGGTCTTGACCACAGGGTGCAGGGTTTAGAAGGTCTTGACCACAGGGTGCAGGGTGTGGAAAGTAAGTCAAGATAACTCAACTAAAAACATATTGGATGTGTTTTACATGTTAGTTGTAATAATAATAATTTGTTTTATGTTTTTTTTTTATGGTTACCAGTAATGTAAGTAATATCGTGTGATCGGTCAGAGGACGGAGGTCACGCCCATTATCAGCATTAACTCGCACAGTGTTTACCATTTTGGATATCCATTATTTTGATCCTTACCAGATCTAACGACTAAAGTTAATTCTTTCGATGATTTGAACAGAAATATGCATTTTTTATTAAATCGACTAGAATTTACTTAAAATATGGTAGTTGTAATAATCTTATTATAATCGAGCAAGTGTATGTTTATATGTGCATGCCCCTGTCACGACAAGAATGAAAACTCCCCGACGCAAGGAACCCTGGTATAATGATGATAAACTCAATGCCAGAGCATTGAGACGTTCAAGTGAGAAGAGGTGGAGGAAAACGAAGTTCGAGATCCATCGACAGATTTATGTACAGCACCGAATAGCGGTCAACGCCATGATCACCCGAGCTAAGCGGGCTCACTATGAATCAGTGTTGTCATCACTTGACCAGCGGACATGCTTTCGTGTAGTCAACACCCTGCTAAACCACGGAGCACAAGTCGACCACAATCATCAAGCACTGAGAAACTGTGCAGTGACTTCGCTACTTACTTCGCTGAAATCAGAGTGCAGATCCAGAAGAAGCTGATAAGTGATAAATAATTTTATGATTACGTCGTCGATGTTAGCAGCCAACCAGTATCATACCAACTAAATTGACTACTACCTACGAGTGACGAGGAACTGAGGAACATCTTCAAACTGTTCCCCTCAAAGACATGCAGTCTGGGTGCCTGCCCAACTGAACTCCTGAATAGAACACTGCATATCCACATTCCCTATTTGGTGGCCATAGTAAATAACAGCTTCGAACAAGGAATATTTCCTAACACGCTGAGAACTGCAGTTGTGAAACCACTGCTGAAAAGTGACACGATAAATAAAGATCTGCTAAAAAATCTACAGACCAGTCTCCAACATAGCGTTCATCGGCAAAGTGTTAGAGAAAGTTGCAGTCCATCGGCTAACAGAACACCTAACTATGAATGGACTGCACGAAGAATACCAGTCTGCATACAAGACGCTGCACAGTACCGAGACAGCCCTGTTGAGAGAAAAGCATGACATCGCAGAAGCTCTTGACAGGAACCATGCCATGATGTTTGTTATGCTAGATTTATCAGCAGCATTCGACACTATCGATCATGCACACTTGTTGTAACTTCGGCAAGATGAATACGGTGTGCGTGGAGCGACACTAGCTTGGTTCCAGACATACATGGAAGACCGCACATATCACGTCCAGATTGACTCAACAACATCAGAGCATATTCCTCTACAGTGTGGTGTACCACAGGGCTCGGTCCTTGGGCCAGTCATGTTTATTCTGTACACCACGCCAATGCAGCGCATATTCAGAAGACATGGAGTACACTACCACAAATATGCGGATGACATTCAACTATAAGCATCCTACAATCCAGCTGTGCTGGGCGACCAAGCAGAAACAGTGAGGCAACTCACAGACTGTATTAGGGAAGTTAGACAATGGATGACTCTTCGTATGCTAAAGTTAAATGATGACAAAACTGAGTTATATGGAGTTTGGGAGGTCATATGGATAAACATCTGATGACGACACATCATGTGACAGCTGTGTGTGCTGCTTGTAATTATCATCTATACAGACTATCATCAATACGTCACTATCTCACAACAGAAGCCACCAAAACTGCTGTAAATGCACTTGTGACCTCTCGCCTAGATTACTGTAATTCGCTTTTGGTTAACCTTCCGGCATCACAGATACTTCGACTGCAACGAGTACAGAACAATGCTGCTAGACTAATTACGCGCACCAGTAGGCACGACCGCATAACACCAGTCTTAAGGGGCTTACACTGGCTGCCGGTAGCAAGTCGAATACATTTCAAGGTGCTAGTGTTGGTGTACCGATGTGTCAATGGTTTGGCGCCGACTTATTTGGTCGAACTTTTACACATACGAACTCCTGATGGGCGTCTACGCAAGGACTATGCGCCAACACTGCACCAATGCATCACTAAGAAGAGCATTGGTGAATCTGCATTTGGAACAACAGCGCCCCGACTTTGGAATTCATTGCCTGCAGACATTCGTAATTCCAAGACGCTAAAATTATTTAGGAAGTCTTTAAAGACTCACCTTTTACTAGTCACTTCAAATATATGTAAATGAAGAGAATATTATGTGATGGACACTATGAATGGACTATTTGTGATATACATTAATTTTGCATTAGGATTCTCACCAGATTTTAAACTATTCTAAATTATTTTATTTTATTTATTTCTAAAGTAATTTTATTTATTTATTCAGTGTTTACACGTGTGTTTATATTTAAATAGTATTTTATACCATGTACAGCGCATTGATCCATATAGTGGGAATTAGCGCTTTTAAAAATGCTGTATTATTATTATATGTTGTACAACTCCTAGATGTTTTGTATATTGGGTGCCATACCTTCATGGATTCATTTACGACCCCACGGTCGGGTCGGTAGTTTTTTATTCACCCCGCTATTACCCTTTCTACAAACAGTCGAACTATCCTGTGTAGTCTTTATGTACAATTGTCTGCAATGCATTTACCACTATGATTAGATAGCAGGCGATAAGTTAACATATATTGCTTTATTGGGATAATTGCTCAACTTTTAAATGTACTGCGAGTTTAATGTGACACAGTCATACTACTCATAGTAACATCCCAGTTAAGAGAGTGGTCGTGCAAGTAGAAAAATGACACTGTTGATGCTGCAGGTAGATTGATATTTAAGTGTTGTATAAGAATGATGTTAAAACACTACTATAAAAGTTAATGTCCCTATTGTGTCTTTTCAGTGTCACACACACTCCAAATAAATCCAGAAAGATAAAAAGAAAATGAAACAGAAATCATTACCCTAGTAGTTCATTTGTTTTTGTGACTTCTGAAAAAGGTGTCAATTTATCTTGTATATATGTCTTTGCAGTGACCACTAAAGTTCTACTGAGCATTGGCACCATCATCGTGATACTGGTCATTGTCACGACTGTGTGGTGGATGTGCTTTCAACGGAAAGGTAATGAGGCATACTGGTTTACTTTGGACTACAACACCTTTCTTTGACATTGGCCTTAACCATTGGTCTCTGTGTAGTTACTTGGAGACTGGCCATTGACTTCACTACCTTGTCTATGACACTAGATACATCTATTAAGCCAATGTCCCAACAAGTATAGAAGGCAGTGTTAGTTGAGCCACCCATATTTCCTAGACCGTTACTTGGTTGTGTAGCGGTCGGCTACTTATGATAGCACCCCTTAGTAGCTCTCGCATTTCCGGCTACAAACGATCGACACACGTGCCATTTCGCTCTATCAATAAAGTTGTTTTAACGTGACTTCTTGTGCCTCTACATTGGTGACCCTGAGTACCAAGACGGATTCTTGGTAAGCAGCACGCACACAAGCCGAGAAACCGAACTTTGATACGAAAATGGACACGTTATTCGCATTTTGCCGAACATTCATTGAATAGCCGAAGACCAGCGCTTAACGCGCCGGTCACACTCTACTGCACAGCTAGCGCACGGCTAGCACAATGGAAATGCCGGACTCGAACGCAGTCGCATTGAAACTGCCGGTCTTTTGGATCGACCAACCCCGGGTGTGGTTACAACAGGCGGAGGCCCAGTTCGTGCTGAAAAATATCACATCGGACGTGACGAAATATCACTACGTGGTCGCCGCACTCGATCAAACCACTGCACTGCGCGTAATTGATGTACTGGAAGATCCACCACAGCATGGCAAATACGACAACCTCAGGCGACGCCTAACGGATGTTTTCGGCCTGTCGCCGAGGCAGCGAGCGGATCGTCTGCTCGAATTTGGCGCACACAGTCTCGGTGACATGCGCCCATCTCAACTGATGGACGAGATGCTCGTCCCCGACACGTGGCAGCGCACCGTTTTCGACGCAGTGCACGGCCTCTCTCATCCTTCGATCCGAACCACGAGGAAGATGATCGCAGAAAAGTTCGTATGGAGAGGTCTCAACAAGCAAGTCGGCGCATGGGCTAAGTCATGCCTCCGTTGTCAGGCAGCTAAAGTCCATCGGCATACAGCGTCTCCCGTGGCAGACTTCGCCCCAACGACGCGTCGTTTCGACCATGTGCACGTGGACTTAGTCGGCCCTCTTCCGCCTTCGCAGAACCACCGCTACCTGTTCACCGTCGTTGACAGGTTCATGAGATGGGCGGAGGCAATTCCTCTAGTCGACGCACAGACCACCACATGCGCGAGAGCCTTTGCTGCTCACTGGGTGGCTCGTTTCGGTGTGCCAGCGGACATGACGTCTGACAGAGGATCGCAGTTCACATCTGAATTGTGGTCGGTACTGTCGCAGCTACACGGTACACGTTTACACCGCACCTCCGCGTACCACCCACAGTCGAACGGACTGGTGGAAAGGTTTCACAGACACCTCAAATCCGCACTGATGGCTCGTCTCGATGGACCTAATTGGCTCGACGAACTGCCATGGGTCCTGCTCGGTATTCGCACTGCGCCCAAAGAAGATCTCGGGTGTTCATCAGCGGAGCTGGTCTACGGCGCGCCACTGACGGTCCCGGGAGATTTCATCCCTCGTGGGCAAGAGACTCAGGAGGCAGCACGGTTCCTTCCGCGACTACGCGAAAGGGTTCGCGACCTGGCACCGAGACCTTCCATCCCGCACGGCACCAGACCGTCATCTGTGCCGTCCACTCTGGCACACAGCGCCTACGTCTTTGTGCGCCGCGACAGCCACCGTCCACCCCTCACACCGCCATACGAGGGACCCTACAAGGTATTGACGCACGGCGAGAAGTCGTTCGTACTCGACTACGGCAATCGACACGACCGCGTCAGCATCGATCGCCTGAAACCTGCCCATCTCGACTCGGATATTCCAGTCGATGCAGCTAAGCGAGCCCCCCGGGGCCGTCCAGCTGCCGTGCACACACGATCTGGCCGCCAAATCAGACGACCAGAACGCTATGCCCCGGGTGACGGGTGCTAAGGGGGGTTGTGTAGCGGTCGGCTACTTATGATAGCACCCCTTAGTAGCTCTCGCATTTCCGGCTACAAACGATCGACACACGTGCCATTTCGCTCTATCAATAAAGTTGTTTTAACGTGACTTCTTGTGCCTCTACAGTACCATCCAGTGATTGAGCATGTTAGTAGACCATGATTGACATACAATACAATATAGGTGCCATTTATCACAACGGTCAGAGAGTGTGAGTTAAAAGTATTTTTTTGATGTTTTTCACTACTTTTGGATATTGTGACTAATGTCTACTGTTGTGTAAACTATTATTGCATGTGACTAGACTTTATTGTCTGTGCACTTATAAATGGTCTACCTATGCACAGGGAAGAAGATTATTTTATTCGATCCTTGCATTAATGAGAAGTTAATTATCAAGCTTATTTTTTGAAATGGGGTTAGTTGAACAACTCAGGGCCCGGGGGGGGGTTAGTTGGGCAGTGGTTAAAGAACGAATACAAGTGTTGTGTTACACTTCAAAATGCACCATGGAATTCATCTCTCTGAACAAATTTGGACATGATATACATACAAGGCAACATTTTAGCAGTCAGTTCCTAATCTGGCATCATAGCCATTTATCCCATAACCCTGGAGCTTATTGACAAGGCAGGCATGAGGCACTGTGTCATATTCCTTCTAAAAATCTAACAGTCTAGTTACCCTTGTACATCATCTTCTGTGGCACCAATTAGTTGAATCTCACAAGAATGTTTATTCCCAAACCCATGCTGGTAGTTCACAATAATGACATTGTTATTATTCCTGAAGCCATGCTGGTAGTTCACAATAAAGACATTGTTATTATTCCTAAAGCCATGCTGGTAGTTCACAATAATGACATTGTTATTATTCCTGAAGCCATGCTGGTAGTTCACAATATTGACATTGTTATTATTCCTGAAGCCATGCTGGTAGTTCACAATAATGACATTGTTATTATTCCTGAAGCCATGCTGGTAGTTCATAATAATGACATTGTTATTAGAGTCAAGGTGCATATGGCCCATTACATTGTTTGTGTGTCTATTCTTGAAATCTTGGGGTAAGTTAAATTATGAGGAATAAACATGTTGGTTTTAACATTAATCTAAAACTAATTAACGTGAAACACTTTTGTATGATAGTTAATTATTTCAATATAATTTTTGCTTAAAATTATCATATCACTCTTTGGCACTTGGTTTGTGTGAATAAGGAGATCACACATACAATCCTCACAGAGGGTGATAAATCAGCAGAACAAACTGTCAAATGATTGTGATAATGCTAGTAGTGTGAATATGTCTAAAAATAGAATTGACATATATCTGATAAGGGCGGGCTATACATAAATGATTTAATAACCTCGTTAAAAATCCCCACACTGAATAGGCTGTGCGACTAACCAGGTCCAATTGTAATGGCGAAGCTACTTAACAGGCGGCGACAATAATTTCTAATAACTTCCCGTACATCTTTTTGTGTCGTGGCGTTCATATAAATCACCTTAGACTTGTCTGTCGATATGGAGATCGTAGTTTAAGTGGGCACCTTCTTGAAACACATTTGCTGCAGCGAAATCATACACAGAGTTTGTTTGATATTTTTTACAGCAGATGTCATTGACATAATCACACCGGTGTGGTATAGAAATGTGACCCCGGGGTCATGTTTCTATAGTAATAATGCCCATTGAAATGTGACTCCCACTATATAATTGTGACCCCACCCTAAAAAATCATGTTGAAACATAGGAAGTAATTAGGAGTTTGGAGACACATTTACGTTAACTATTTGAATAGTGACATGACATGTCTAACTACACGATACATAAATGGGGATAATTTAATAATAATAATAGTTATGAAGTTGTTCACACCTATGCATGTAATTTAACCATTGGATATTTATTTATTTAATTAAATATAATAAATTCCTGCATAAATCTGTATTACATTGTCATATTTTATTAATTCTGATTATTTGTGTTATTTCAATTTTTATATACGGGCCATTCACGTGCATGCATGAAACCTATTTTAACATGCTACATACAAACTCAAAATACATATCAAACTTGCATACATACTTACTATTACAGTAGTAGTAATTAGCAATGGGGTCAACATTCTATGGGGGTCACTTTTCTATAGCAATGTGCCCGTTGAATTGTGACCCCCACTATAGAATTGTGACCCTCATCCTAAACAATTGTTATGACCACTGTTAAGGCGATAAACAATTCATAATCAATTATTTGGCCTATGTGCAAATTGTATGTCACGAAATACACATGCACACAAATGGTTACTTTGTGTCATTTTTAATCTTAAGTTATTTAGTTTCGATAGAGATCCGTATCAGAAGAGCAGAATCAACATTTATCCAAACAGAACTACGTCCCTAACAATAAGCCCCGAATACTACTGGGGTGTTTTACCCTGTCCAAACAGAACTACATCCCTAACAATAAGCCCCCAATACTACTGGGGTGTTTGACTCTGTCCAACATCCCTAACAATAAGCCCCGAATACTACTGGGGTGTTTGACTCTGTCCAAACAGAACTATGTCCCTAACAATAAGCCCCCAATACTACTGGGATGTTTGACTCTGTCCAAACAGAACTATGTCCCTAACAATAAGCCCCCAATACTACTGGGGTGTTTGTCTCTGTCCAAACAGAACTACTTCCCTAACAATAAGCCCCCAATACCACTGGGGTGTTTGACTCTGTCCAAACAGAACTATGTCCCTAACAATAAGCCCCCAATACTACTGGGGTGTTTGACTCTGTCCAAACAGAACTACATCCATAACAATAAGCCCCTAATACTACTGGGGTGTTTGACTCTGTCCAACATCCCTAACAATAAGCCCCCAATACTACTGGGGTGTTTGACTCTGTCCAACAGAACTACATCCCTAACAATAAGCCCCCAATACTACTGGGGTGTTTGACTCTGTCCAACATCCCTAACAATAAGCCCCCAATACTACTGGGATGTTTGACTCTGTCCAAACAGAACTACATCCATAACAATAAGCCCCCAATACTACTGGGGTGTTTGACTCTGTCCAAACAGAACTATGTCCCTAACAATAAGCCCCCAGTACTACTGGGGTGTTTGTCTCTGTCCAAACAGAACTACTTCCCTAACAATAAACCCCCAATACCACTGGGGTGTTTGACTCTGTCCAAACAGAACTACGTCCTTAAAAATAAGCCCCAAATACTACTGGGGTGTTTGACTATGCCTAAGTCCACGTGTACATTTACGAGGGCCTCGTCCGCCTGAGTTATGTGTTGGCCATCCCTATTTATTACTTACTAGCATACGGGTGATGGCTAGAAATATTTATTTAGCAATTTTATATTTGTCTTGTAAAGCGCTACGAACAATTTAAAATTGGATGTGGCACTATATCAAATAAAATATATTATTATTATAAGGTTACACTGATGACTCTGCTTAGACTTATGACATCTAACTCCAAACAGCCTTGTCTAGGGCTAACATAGGAATGGTTTATTCTCAGTGTTTTTCTTCTCTAGAATTAGTGACACATTTTTTTCATTTTCCATTTCCCTGCGACTGCGTGGGATCTTTTCCCCTGGCATAGACACCAGATCAAATGGGACCAATGGCTTTTAGCCTCTTCCGAAAGACACAGGCAAAGTGGAGTGAACGAAATTATCTTTACATCTAATATAAATGGATTCCTTTATCCACTTGAATCTTAGACTTCTGCCACTGCCATACACTGCCAGAACAGCATAACCTAGGCACTGGCCACTGTGAAAACTTGCACAGTAGTGCTGGTGTGAGAAAGTAAAGTAACCCCCTCATAGAAAAGTGACCCCAGATCACTTTTCTATAATAGAAAACTTTAAAGTGATCCCCCTTATAGAATCTTGACCTCCCATTGCTAATTATTTATAGTTTAAACTGCGATATATAAAAAAAGAATGAAAAATGGCTCAACAACACTGCCTTCCCATACAATTAATAAAAAAATCATGTATTTTGTTCTTAAGAGCCAGAAAGTGCATTATTTAAAGCCAAAAGCTTTCATTATGCTTGCACGCACGCACGCACGCACACACACACACACGCTCCTATTCAAATACCCTTTATTTGCATGTCAGGCAGCACACATATTAAGATGTTACTGAAAATATTATGCAAACAGTCTAGAAGTTCAGCATTGTCAGTGAACAAAGTTATGGTGGTGCCCTGTTTATATAATAAACAAATTTTATTCCGAACCCGTCACCCTTTACAGAAAACTTATTTAATTATTCTAAATAATTTATATTTACTTTGTAACTTCTACTATTCAGAGCCGTCACCACCACGCAACCTGCAGGTGGTGAAGGTCTGCGCCGACTATGTCTGTGTGACGTGGCAAGCTCCAGTGGATGACGGCAACTCACCCATCACTAGCTATGTTGTGGAGAAGGCCGACGCCAGCACGCGCACCTTCACCATTGCTGGCCACACCGACTGTGACACACGAGAGTTCAAAGTGAGCCAACTCAACAAAGGCAATCAGTACTTGATACGAGTGTTTGCCGAGAATGCGATTGGACAGAGTGAACCGGTCTCTCTGCAAGAACCCGTACGGCTGCCACTTGGTGAGTGTTTTATGTACTTGTCATGTTTTGTTGTTGTGTGAATTTAGTTATGTTAATAAATATGCATCCACACACGGCTATGTTCTTACAGTTATGCGTCGATAAGTTAATATATGTTGATGGCAATTATTATTAATCTACCAAAATACAAATTAGTGTAAACATATAAGATACAGCTAATTTAGTCATTAAATAATAAAAACATGTAGTTTATCAATATATTTTATTACAATTATCTAATGACACGCAGACACAAACACACATAGGGACACACAGGAAAACAGACACGCACGCACGCACGCACGCACGCACGCACGCACGCACGCACGCACGCACGCACGCACGCACGCACGCACACAGGAAAACAGACACGCATGCATGCACGCACGCAGGCAAGCACGCACGCACACACACACACACTCACACACACACACACACACACACACACACACACACACATGCTGTTCACATCAATATCAGTAAAAGTTGTGAAACAAACACTAGTACTGTCAAATTGCTATAAAAAATTCACCTGGACAACATTCGTACCTTTTGTCTGATGTAATAAACAGGGTAGAAATCAAGCCATCCAGAGGTCTTGTTTATTATATATTTCCTACTAGTTGTATAAGCTGCATGCCTTCTACTACCCTGCACCCCGGTACTAACTTATGCAGATGTGGAAACTTGCTTGTGACGCTCAGACAACCCTCATTAGCACAGAAAGGTTATTTTTACGCACCCGAGCAGACTTACTCACATTTACTGAAAATGTAATAGCCATGTGATAACTGGTTGGGTTGCCATGTGTATCGCGTCAGCACGGGTCATAAACACTGGGTCGTATCAGTATTATGATGGAAGTACTATCCCCAATGGTGACAACGTCCAGGGTGTGACCCATTTTGTGAGTGGCACCTGTAGTGAGTTGCGTCATTTCTCGGTTGGCGAGTGTCTCGTTAAAACTTGGGACTGTTGGGATGTCCAAGTGGAAGTTTAAATCGCCAGTGATGATAATGTCATGTGTATCCAGCATCATATCGTCTAAATAAGTGGACCACTCATCAATGCCATTTTTTTGGTGACAATCTATTATTTAATTTATATCAATGTTCATATCAATGTCAATAAAAGTTGTAAGACAAACACACACAAACAAACACATAAACACATTCACATAAACACACACACACACACGTAAAGACACAGACATGCATGCAGACACACACACACACACACACACGCAGTCATGCACGCACACACAAACACAGTCACATGCACAGTCACACACACGAACGAACGAACGCACACACAGACGCACTCACTCACGTGAATAATACACACACCCGCATGCGGTCACATATACACACATGCATGAAAGTGCACATACACACACACACACACGTAAAGATACACACAATCATGTGGATACACACACACACACACACACACACACACACACACACACACACACACACACACACACACACACACACACACACACACACAGTGACACACATTCGCACATATGCACACACGCACGCATGCACACATTCACATGTATTCACAAACAAATGCACACGCAGATTCACACATACAGTCATACAAATACACCCACCCAAAAGCAATACTTTATCATATTCTCATATTTAATCACCAGGAAGCATAAATATAACGTTCTCAATAAACGTATGTCTAGTTTGTTGCTAAAAATTTTATAAATATTTATTAAATTTAAAAAGACTATGTTACGGACACTACAACATGTTACTGACATTACAAAATGTAGAATTGCTATTGGGGGTAGGATGGGTATGTGGATAACATTTCATATTGGTCATGGTACACGGATACGAAGGACTTATATAATACATGGGTATGTGGATAACATTTCATATTGGTCATGGTACACGGGTACGAAGAACTTATATAATACATGGGTATGTGGATAACATTTCATATTGGTCATGGTACACGGGTACGAAGGACTTATATAATACATGGGTATGTGGATAACATTTCATATTGGTCATGGTACACGGGTACGAAGAACTTATATAATACATGGGTATGTGGATAACATTTCATATTGGTCATGGTACACGGGTACGAAGGACTTATATAATACATGGGTATGTGGATAACATTTCATATTGGTCATGGTACACGGGTACGAAGTACTTATATAATACATGGGTATGTGGATAACATTTCATATTGGTCATGGTACATGGGTACGAACTACTTATATAATACATGGGTATGTGGATAACATTTCATATTGGTCATGGTACACGGGTACGAAGGACTTATATAATACATGGGTATGTGGATAACATTTCATATTGGTCATGGTACATGGGTACGAACTACTTATATAATACATGGGTATGTGGATAACATTTCATATTGGTCATGGTACACGGGTACGAAGGACTTATATAATACATGGGTATGTGGATAACATTTCATATTGGTCATGGTACACGGGTACGAAGGACTTATATAATACATGGGTATGTGGATAACATTTCATATTGGTCATGGTACATGGGTACGAAGGACTTATATAATACATGGGTATGTGGATAACATTTCATATTGGTCATGGTACATGGGTACGAAGTACTTATATAATACATGGGTATGTGGATAACATTTCATATTGGTCATGGTACACGGGTACGAAGGACTTATATAATATATGGTATGTGGATAACATTTCATATTGGTCATGGTACATGGGTACGAAGGACTTATATAATACATGATTAACATTCCTCACAATATGATTCTATCAGAACTTCACTACACTGGACACTATAGGATTTTCCAGACCTTTTTTCCAGTGGACCCAATAATTCTTAACAAAATATTAGGGGCAAGGATGGTCATTTACTGTTGGTATATTGGTATGTCAGTGCCTTTGCCTGGCTAACATTGCATTTACAAACTCCCTAAGCTAAAATTAGAGCCAACAAAAAAGTATAATGATGAGAATTTACGCAAAATATATTTATTTATATTAATATGTACCAGTGACCCATCAGGCCAGTAGATTTTAAACGTTACTTGGCCGAAATGTGTGTTTCATAAACTGATTTAAAAAACTAAAATTCTGCAATACATCGCATTACAAGTTGAATGCTGAGTTTAGTTGTTATTTCTCTTGTCGTGATTAATCTAGTTTTGTGCTTTCTGTCAGCATTTCGCCTCACAGACAATGTTGCTGCTGGAATTGTGAGATTCTGGTGCCTCTATCGAAGCTGCAGCGGGTGGCGTTTTGAGAACGACGGGTGATGACGTCGTGTGTACTTCTGTACATGAATTTTTTTTAATCTGTACCACGTTACAGCTGTTTATACTAAAAAATACGACGGGTGAACCAGACCTGACACTGAATATAAATGTGACTGTTACTTTGGGTTTAATTTCTTTCGAACATATACTTTTGGACTGAAATACAAAGTTACGGTATACTTTAATATCTATCCTGGAATGCATGTATGAGTAGGAGCAGTCATGACACCTAGTGGACAATCTGTGAAGCCGATGCATATAAATCAGAAGAAAATACTGCAATATACTTGTAACACTTTGAAAAACTAATCAAATAATATGCATCCACAATGCATGAGCTTCACAAAGTCCGCACGTTGTTACTAGTAGCGACGCTACACAGACTTTTTTGTGAAGTTCATACATATCAAAACAAGATGGTAACTATACGAAGTGACAACACAAAGTGAGATGATTTAAAGACTGTGTTTAGTTGTAGCGCTGGGATGGATGGCAAGCACAAGTGATTGAAACAAAGACTGTGTTTAGTTGTAGCGCTGGGATGGATGGCAAGCACAAGTGATTTAAACGAAGACATATGGCTGTAAAACTATGGTGGCCCACTGGGCCAGTAAAATCTGTGGATTCAGCAGGTTTACTGCGGAGTAGAATCAATGAGAAGGTCTGCCAATACCGAATCTACAAATATCTTGCCAATTATTGCCAGATAGTGCATGTGATATGGAACCTACCCACCATAATCATTGTCTCATCAAATTCCTTTACAAGACGCCACTGTATTCCCTTAGCCTCCATGTAATAATAATAATAATTGCTTTATTCTCGGACTCCACACAATATACACGTATATCATAGTTCCATAGTTTGGAATTAACAGTAAGGTTACTTCAATCATCTATATAGTGAATATACATAGATTTAAGCCAGTTTTTCCAGATTCTGGACATGTATTTCACTGTTGATAATGTTGCAAATTAAGACATTTTTTTGAGAATTGCAGTCTACACGTTGTATATGTAAAATTTCTTGTAACGGCAGCACAGTTAGGCAGATTATTGTAAACAAACATTTCACTAACAAGCACTACAATATCTGTGTAATCCTAGCGCAATTATCTGTACATTCTTCTAAGATATATACACTTTTCTAATTGCATCGTAATGAAAATTCCACCATAGGTGGGCAGTGTACATAAGTGAACAACACAGTAAACAAGGTCTTCTTTGCATCATTTGAATACGTATGACATTTTGTTATGAGCATGCTGCATTGAACTGAAAACATTGTTTAGACTTATCACAGTTATCTATCATGTCTGAGATTAAATGACCCAGCTATTTTACAAATTCAGCTTCAACCAGCATCTCATTATTGAGCATAACGCTTTTGCACAATCTTACAACTCTTGTTTCTCATTATCATGACCATACTCTTTTGAGTTATACTTTATGTCATGTGAGAAACCATGTCGATCAAATAATGGGAAAGGATTGAAGCCATCTGCTGGACGGACAAAACATTACCAGGCCATCAGCATACATACCATTATTTACACAGGTATATCCTACATAACATCCTACATTGCAACCATTAAGAGCAGTGGATAACTCATCCATGTAAACACTGAAAAAAAATATAGGGGGATAATATACCTCCCTGTCTGACTCCATTACTTACATTGATGCTGTCAGACACGACTTCTCCATCTTAGGCACATTTGTTGGTTTCCATAGCAACATACCAAGATCCTAACAATATATCCAGCAACATCTCTGTCAATTAGTTCAAGTACAGTACGATTGACACGGTCAAAAACCTTGGAGCCATCAAGAAAACACACAAACAAACAGCTGTTGAAAGCTTGATATTTAGCAATAACCTCTTTCAACACATGTATGTACATGTCAGTATCATGCTTCTTTTTAAATCCAAACTGATCGTCATTGGTTGACATAAAGTCATCCATTCAACTGAGTAAGATTTTTTTTAAACTTGATATAACGTTTGTCAGTGCTATTGGTCTGTAATTGTCTTTGCTGTTTATTTTGTCAGTTTTATCTTTAATTATAGGCACTAGTATTACAGAAATCATGGCACTGTTAGCATGCCATGTACCAACAAATTGTAAAACACATTGACAGTAGAGGCAGTATGTGCTTAATGCAGTTCTTCAGGTGGTCTACATCAGTGCCATCAAGGCCACATCTCTTATTACAGTCAAGGTCTCTTATAGCATATTTAACTTCTTCTGGCAACATTTTAATACTGCTGTTAATAGCTAACATCAAATGCTAGTTTTTTTGCACTGCTATTATTTATACAATTAAACAAGTCATGAAAGTATTGTTTCCACATATTCACAATGTTTTGTTCACTGTTGATACCATTTATACTAGTAGGCAAGAGGACCTTGTGCTGTTGTTAATAATCTTAATCTCCTTAAAACATTATCATTAGTATGTGTAATGGTGGGCAGCTCGCAGGCAGAATGGCTGACCCACCGTGAGTGTCGGTATGAACAGAAGAACTAACTTCACTTACTCCATCGAATAGTCTCCCTAAAACTGTAATAACGCAATACTGAATAATATAAAATGGAACAGTGCAAAACAATAAATTCACAAAACACTAAGCGTGAGTCATCAGGAAAGAATATAAGCAACACCTTGTTCATATACGTATACATACAAATACAGAAGGACACCTGCGCGCAAATAAGCAGGACAATTACAAACTTCCTTGGGCCGTTCATAATCAATAAATTCAGCCAGCTTCCACGCAGGGTGGAGACCATACATATAATAAATGGAACAATCGCTAGATGGCGATACTTGCTCATGTAACGTCCCGCAATCTAACGTCCCACAAGTCAAACACCATTTATAGTATGCATTGCAAGCTTTTTGGCAAGAGCTTCATGCGTCAACTCATTTTCATGTTTTTGGGATAAATCTTATTGAATATTTGCATCTAACATCAGCTTTCTTATTTAACTCAAATACCTTGCTTACCTTGAACTGTTTTATTTGCACCTTTCTGTATATCAGCCACATAATCAGTCCATCCAGGTTGACATGTGTAGTTTCCCTGTTTATGTGTGAGCAGAGAGCTACTGGCATCAGTTAAACTGGCTACATTATCGTACAGGTTATTAAGTGTTGTATGATGAGACTCAACATTGCGGTTAACATCAATACAATCGCATCTATATGTAATACAATCATCAATAGCTAATACAAACATCAATAGCTAATACAAGCATCAATAGCTAATACAAGCATCAATAGCTAATACAAACATCAATAGCTAATACAAGCATCAATAGCTAATACAAGCATCAATAGCTAATACAATCATTAATAGCTAATACAATGTTTTTTTAACTCGGTATCAGTCTGTCTGCAGTAATTATCAATGAAACCTTTGTCAAGTCTTCATCAGGTAGATTAGTCGAAGGTGATGACACTGTTTTAGCCAAGGTTTGACATCATCTTCTTTACTTACCTAATCACTGTACGTGTTGCTGGATTTAGCCGCTGAGTCAATGATCATCACGCGGTACCTACTTCTACGGTGGAAGGTGAACCCCCACCAACTTGATAGTATTTGTTGTTCAGATTTCATTGGATAGAGCTCAAGTTTAAACAGCTTTGCAGGCTGCATGTGTACCAGTGCCCAGGCAGTATATATTGTGCTGGCACTGTTAACACAATATATATATATATATAATTATATATATATATAATTATATATATATGTATATATATATATATATATATATATATATACACACACATATATACACATACTTATATACACATACATATATACACATACATATGTACACATACATATGTACACATATATGTACACATATATGTACGTATATAATATATGTAAACATATATTTACACGAATATATGTACACGTATATATGTAAATGTTTATGTGTATACGTATATGTGTAAACATATATATGTAAATGTATATATGTATGTGTATATATGTGTATATATATATATATATATAATGTGCTGGCACTGTCACCCAGTGAACTGTCTGTGGTTCACTCCTGGATCTTTGATATCTCTGTTTTGTTTATCTCATAACATGGCATCCAATTATAACTTTGTGTTACATCTCTTGTTTGTTTACCTCAGAACCAGACATCCTATCATAGCTCTATGTTAGCTTTCTATTTTGTTTATCTGAGACCCATATGGCCATTCCTGACTCTATGTTCTCTATCTGGCTTGTTTATCTCAGAACCAGACTTATGGCTACATGTTATCTCTTTGGTTTGTTTGTCTCAGAACCAGGCATCCACTTATGGCTATATGTTATCCCTTTGGTTTGTTTATCTCAGAACCAGGCATCCACTTATGGCTATATGTTATCTATTTGGTTTGTTTATCTCAGAACCAGGTGTCCCTTCCTGGCTTTATGTTGTCACTTTGTTTAGATCAGGGATATATGAACATAACCAGCTCCATTTCTTTTTGAACAAAATAAGTGTTGGTGAAGCTGCCAAATACTTTATGCGTAATCAATGTTTGTATTCATATTTGAGCTGCACACATTCATTATGATAAGTATATGTTTTCAGAGAAACTGAAGAAAGAATTACGAAAGATGTACAACAGGTCGACTGTTCCGGTCCAAGACACAATCGATGCAGAATGTTGCAGTGAAGTCCCGCTTGATGAGATGTTTGTCGAATTACGACTGCAGGAGTCTACTACTACAACACTCCCAGAATCACTTAGTTATCGTGATGTGAAGGAAATGCAGCGAAGCATGCAGTCAAGTAAACCAATTGAAACGTCACAACTCTTTGATAAGCTTCATGACAGATGTGCTCCCAGAAAAGTCATGATGCTAGGCAAGGCAGGCATCGGAAAGACTACCCTCATTAAGCAGATTGCATCACAGTGGGCTAAGAAAGAGCTCTGGAAGCATGTCGAGTACTTATTTGTCATCACCTTACGACAACTGCGGCAGGACAGGAAGTTGACACTTGGAGATCTCCTGCTGGATGGACTGTCACTGACTGAAGAAGAAAAGATTGCAGCACTTAACCACCTCCGTGAAAACGCTTCGACAGTGATGATCGTAGCAGAAGGTTGGGATGAAATTAAGTACACTGATAAAGAAGGCATCGAACGGGATGATACGAAGAAGGTTGAACTGAACACGATACTCTCAAGTATTCTGAACAACGTCATGCTGCCTGGAGCAAAGGTGTTACTTACGTCTCGTCCAAACAACAACAGTCCTGTGTGTGAACGCACTGCTGAACTGTACGGCTTCACCCAAGCAAGCATCTACAAGTATGTTCATAAATTCAGCGGACAAGACACTGGATTAGAACAGTTCATCAAGCGTTATCTCCAGAGCAACGTAAACATCGAAACAATGTGTTATGTCCCGGTACACACGAACTTCGTCTGCGCATGTCTTAAAGACATGCGTTCATCCTCCCGCAGTGATGACATGCCAACAGTAAATACCATGACACAGTTGTATATCTTTGTAGTAACAAATCTTGCAAGGAAACTACACCCTTCTTTGAAGTGCAGTGAAACAGAAATAGACGAAAAGAAGTTCCTTACCATGGTGGGTGATTCTTTGAAGAACCACGCAGAGTTAGCGAAGTACTGCACACTGTCAACTCCACTACGAATCATCATGTATGAAGAAGACCTTGATCGGTTTGACATAGGTGACAAAGACAAACACACAGGGTTCCTGGCACAATCTAAGACGGGAAGCAGCATTCAAGGTTTGAAAAGAAGGTGTTGGTTTTTCCATCACTTAACAATGCAAGAAGTGTTTGCTGCTGTGGGGTTGTTGAGGGGACCACATGAAGCACTTCTGGGGCTGATTGAGAATAAAACCTCAGTCCGCCAACATGAAGTGTTGATCAGATTTGTTGTGGGTCTCTCGTACGACCGACACAATGCACATTTCATGGAGTGTCTGGAGTCAGCCCAAGATCAGTTGGACCCTCGGACTTTCATTAAGAAACTGGCTCGTGTGTATGACCCACTACAACTCCTTACGACCATCTATGAGACTCAACGCCCGGACCTGGCAGACCTTGTACCGAGAGAGATCGAATCCAGCAACGTGTTCCCAACAGAAATGATGGCGCTGTCATGGGTCTTGACGCAACACAAGTGTCCTGTCATCAGTCTCAAGTAAGTCATACAACCTTTGATTTGGGGTATCCCCATTTCGCCTACTCATACTATTCCCATTTCGCCTACTCAACTTATTCCCATTGTGCCTACTCAAATTACTCCCATTGCTCCTACTTTGCGTTTGGATAGCTCTCCCATTTCACCTACTCTCAGTATTTTACCCAGTTGTTTATTACTCGGTATACCTATACTGATATTATGCCCACTTCACCTACTCTGTGTTAGGACAGCTCCTCTGCCACTTTGTCATTAGGATTGAAATAAATTATTTTCAAGCATTTTAGTGAAACAACCAAAACAGTTATTGGTACATATAAATATAATTTGCAGAAATCAGAGCTTTTCTTGAGTTAAATCTGAGTTATTCCTCTTCATTACTATTTAAATACAGTAATTACTAAATCCAAAAAGACCTTATATTTAACTAAAAATCAAAAACACCATTTACATGTAATACTAATAAAACAAATTGGTAAATATAACATATGCTTTGCAGAAATCATCACAGTTTTTCTTTCAGTGTAAACTGTTATCCACCTATTTTTTATTTACCTATAAACAACACGTACTAAATCCAGAAAGATTTAACGCGAGAAAAACTCTGATTTCTGCAAAGCTGTTTGTAGTACTTCGTACTGAATTACTAAAATAAATCACATCCAATAAATGTTTGATCTTGTTGAAGCCAAACCAGGTTAGTACTAGTAGTAGACCAAGTGATCTAAGAGTGGGTGGAATGGGAGTAGGCCTTAATTGGGCAGTAGGGGAACTGGGAAGCCCTGTCAGAAGTAGCCATTAACCTCAGTAGACAAAATGGGAGAAGGACTTAATTGGGCAGTAGGGGAATTGGGAAGCCCTGTCAGAATTAGCTATAAACCACAGTAGACAAAATGGGAGAAGGCCTTAATTGGGCAGTAGGGGAATTGGGAAGCCATGTCAGAATTAGCCATAAACCTCAGTAGACAAAACGGGAGAAGGACTTAATTGGGCAGTAGGGGAACTGGGAAGCCCTGTCAGAATTAGCCATAAACCTCACTAGACAAAATGGGAGAACTTAATTGGACAGTAGGGGAATTGGGAAGCCCTGTCAGAATTAGCCATAAACCTCAGTAGACAAAATGGGAGAAGGACTTAATTGGGCAGTAGGGGAATTGGGAAGCCCTGTCAGAATTAGCCATAAACCACAGTAGACAAAATGGGAGAAGGCCTTAATTGGGCAGTAGGGGAACTGTGAAGCCCTGTCAGAATTAGCCATAAACCTCAGTAGACAAAATGGGAGAAGGACTTAATTGGGCAGTAGGGGAATTGGGAAGCCCTGTCAGAATTAGCTATAAACCACAGTAGACAAAATGGGAGAAGGCCTTAATTGGACAGTAGGAGAACTGGGAAGCCCTGTCAGAATTAGCCATACGCCACAGTAGACAAAATGGGAGAAGGACTTAATTGGGCAGTAGGGGAATTTAGAAGCCCAGTCAGAATTAGCCATAAACCTCAGTAGACAAAATGGGAGTAGGACTTAATTGGGCAGTAGGAGAACTGGGAAGTTCTGTCAGAATTAGCCATAAACCTCAGTAGACAAAATGGGAGAAGGCCTTAATTGAGCAGTAGGGGAACTGGGAAGCCCTGTCATAATTACCCATAAACCACAGTAGACAACATGGGAGTAGGCCTTAATTGGGCAGCAGGGGAACTGAGAAGTCCAGTCAGAATTAACCATACACCACAGTAGATAAAATGGGAGTAGGCGAAATGGGCATGAATCATACCTATGCATATTTAAAAAAAAACTACAAAGTTAAACTGATTCTGGTATAACAATCCTAAACTTTATTATTATAGCAGTCCACATTAATCTCTAACATTCTTCAGCCATCCACAAGCCACGTTAATAGTAACAGGAACAAGTTTATTCAGATTATTATTACAATTGTTTACATTATATGTGAGTTGTGTTGTAAGTTGTGTGTTATGAAAAGTCATTATATTACACTATTACTAAAACATAGTATGAAAGTATGCATACTTCGATTGATCTGCTGTAATCAAAAGGGCTTTCACAAGCCCCCATCTTGTGTCATTAAACTGAAACTCCCTAATAAATCAGTCCGAAATAGCTATTATAAACCGACATGTAGCCTGAGCTCTTTTCTGTAGATATCTGTAATAACAAGTAATAACACATGCATGTGTGAGTACAATGGCATCTCATGTATTTAACACAGATCAATAATAAGTACGGGATGCCGAAGTGACCCTAGCTAAAATGAGCTTCCTATGGTAACAGCAATTCGCACTCTAGGGATGGACATGAAATCACACGGATAAACAACATGTTACAACACATGACAAAGTGTACTATCCATGTGTACATTGATATAAACACAGACAGGGAGGGTACATTCATCCCCTACAATGAACACTGTTATACATAATATGTACATGCACAAAACATACTCTGAATGATGTACACACACATATAAACTATTAACACATCATGCAGAGAGGGAGGGCCAACTTTGCCCCACAAAGTAGTACTCAGGTAAAGTGCTTTGTTGACAAAAATATATTTATGCGGGACAAAGCTACCTACAGAAGAGTTAATGACAGGGAACCATGGCTCGTTTGTCAAATGTATGTTTGTATATGAGCTTTACGATAAGCCAAATAGTAAAATGCAATACATTATGTATACATCATAAATACATTATGTATATACAAGATGAAAACAATTGTGACCTAGTTTATATACTCAGCTTACAAAATATCAGCAAAGGTGGGGGAACCAACCACACAAGGCTAATCTGTAATGCACGATAGCAGAATGGCTCCCCCCACCCCACACCCCCCACCCCACAGTCCACAAAGTAGTACTCAGGTAAAGTGCTTTCTTGACAAAAATATATAATTTAATTACCAGAATTACAGCCACTTGCAATGACACCATGGTGATAATTAAGGTGATATTTGCTTCTCTAGTTGGTCTCACAATCATCTCAGTGTCTTCTTGCATAATGGTTTATATAGACTCCCCACAACTTAGTATAAAGTCACAGATTGATGGGCCATGCATCAGAACATACTGGCTTTATATTGACTCCCCCATAACCTAGTATAAAGTCACATATAGACAGACCATACATCAGAACATACTGGCTTTATATTGACTCCCCCACAACTTAGTATATAGTCACAAATAGATGGACCATACATCAGAACATACTGGCTTTATATTGACTCCCCCACAACTTAGTATAAAGTCACAGATAGATGGACCATACATCAGAACATACTGACTTTATATTGACTCCCCCACAACTTAGTATAAAGTCACAGGTAGATGGACCATACATCAGAACATACTGGCTTTATATTGACTCGCCACAACTTAGTATATAGTCACATATAGATGGACCATACATTAGAAAATACTGGCTTTATATTGACTCCCCCACAACCTAGTATAAAGTCACAGATAGATGGCCCATACATTATAACATACTGGCTTTATATTGACTCCCCCACAACTTAGTATATAGTCATATATAGATGGACCATACATTAGAACATACTGGCTTTATATTGCCTCCCCCACAACTTAGTATATAGTCATATATAGATGGACCATACATTAGAACATACTGGCTTTATATTGACTCCCCCACAACTTAGTATATAGTCATATATAGATGGACCATACATTAGAACATACTGGCTTTATATTGACTCCCCCACAACTTAGTATATAGTCATATATAGATGGACCATACATCAGAACATACTGGCTTTATATTGACTCCCCAACAACTTAGTATATAGTCACATATAGATGGACAATACCATAAACACACCAAACTCTAGAGTGTCCTACTCTAGAGTTTGTGAGTCCATCACAGGTATTTTCCACTTCCCTGTGGGGGGTCTTTTACTTCCCCTGGCATAGGCACCAGATAGAAGGGATCAACGTTTTTTACTGTCTCTTCCAAAAGACGCAGGCAAAGTGGGGTAAACAAAGTTGCCCAAGCTTTGAGGTTTTGAACCCCCGTCCCTTCGACCGAAAAGTGTGACGCTCTACTACATGTGGTTTTGACCCCCGGTCCATTGGACTGAAAATCCAATGCTCTACCACTCAACTACCGCACCCCACAATCTTGTAATCTTGTGCTGGAACCTGGGAAAATACAAGTGAAGACTTACGTTTACTGTCCCGTATTATATTGAATTTTTATATAATTACATTGTGTTCCTTTGCACCATACTACTAAACCACATATATAATTAATGCATTAATATATGAAACGCTAATAAGGTAAACATATTCACAGACTCATTATAAAATATCCCTTTTACATCTATCAAGTATATATTTTGTGTGCAGTTTTTAAAGTGAAAATATGTTTTCAATGTCTTCATGCATTTCATAGGCCTTTCCAAAGCTTAACACCAGCAATAGACCACAATTTAGCTCTCAGTACAGTACAAACTTGAAGTTGTTTGAATTTGTCCTTTTACCTTGAGTTATTTAAACTATCTTCATTAGAATACAATAATATGTGAATGTTATTGTTAAAATTTCTCCATGTACATCAATATATATCTATATATTTTATATTCAATTTGATTAAAAAATTTAATTGATTTAAGATTAATAAATATGATATTTGTATGATCACGAGTCTTTGCTCTACAAAGTATTCTCACATCTCTCTTTTGTACAGTTAATATGGATAGTATATTTGTGTGATAAGTATTTCCTCAGATCTCTAAGCAGTAATCTATGTATGGGGCAAGAAAAGCGAAAAGTATAAAGTAATCAATACTCAGGCATTTAAGAAAACTGTGGCTTTATAAATTATTGATGCTGTTTTAGCAAATTTAGGTTTTATCAATTGTACATTTGCTTTCCAAGAAAACTATGCCAAGAAATTGTGCTTCATAGACACTTTCTATAATGTTTTGATTTGTTGTTATCTGAAGTAGCCCTTCCTTTTCCAAATACCAAGTAATTAATTACATTAATATTAATATAATTTTCATTGACTTGACAAACCAATTGTGCAGTTTATTCAGCTCCTGGGTAATTCCAGCGTTATGGACGTGGCACTTTGTACACAAAAATCAGTGTTTTTATGTCAGTAGGGTAAACGGATTTGTTCTCTCATTCTTTCTGATGATGTGGCATCGTACAAATTGTACGATGATATGTTGTCCTTAGTGCGCCTGTATTGGCTATATATAGTTAAGTAGGACTTGCAACTTAACGTAAGTTTCAAAGGACTCAGAAAGCTGTAGTAATGAATGTTTTAATTTATTTTTTAATACATTTTGGTATGTTTACTGATTTATATGAAATGATTTACAAAACACACTTCCTTTACAAATTAGTAATTTGGCAATTGCTTTTAAAGCATGAAACTGTACTACAAACATGTTTAGTGGGCTTTGTAGTCAACAAACTGTACTACAAACTTGTTTAGTGCGGTGTTGTATTCAGCAAACTGTACTACAAACATGTTCAGTGTGGCAGTATAGTCAATAAACTGTACTACAAACATATTCAGTGGGGCAGTATAGTCAATAAACTGTACTACAAACATGTTTAGTGGGGTAGTATAGTCAATAAACTGTACTACAAACATGTTCAGTGTGGTAGTATAGTCAATAAACTGTACTACAAACATATTCAGTGGGGCAGTATAGTCAATAAACTGTACTACAAACATGTTTAGTGGGGTAGTATAGTCAATAAACTGTACTACAAACATGTTTAGTGGGGTAGTATAGTCAATAAACTGTACTACAAACATATTCAGTGGGGCAGTATAGTCAATAAACTGTACTGCAAACATGTTTAGTGGGGTAGTATAGTCAATAAACTGTACTACAAACATGTTCAGTGTGGTAGTATAGTCAACAAACTGTACTACAAACATGTTCAGTGGGGTAGTATAGTCAATAAACTGTACTACAAACATGTTCAGTGTGGCAGTATAGTCAACAAACTGTACTACAAACATGTTCAGTGGGGCAGTATAGTCAATAAACTGTACTACAAACATGTTCAGTGGGGCAGTATAGTCAATAAACTGTACTACAAACATGTTCAGTGTGGCAGTATAGTCAATAAACTGTACTACAAACATATTCAGTGGGGCAGTATAGTCAATAAACTGTACTACAAACATGTTTAGTGGGGCTTTGTAGTCAACAAACTGTACCACAAATATGTTCAGTGGGGTAGTATAGTCAATAAACTGTACTACAAACATGTTCAGTGGGGCAGTATAGTCAACAAACTGTACTACAAACATATTCAGTGGGGCAGTATAGTCAATAAACTCTACTACAAACATGTTCAGTGTGGCAGTATAGTCAATAAACTGTACTACAAACATGTTCAGTGTGGCAGTATAGTCAATAAACTGTACTACAAACATGTTCAGTGGGGCAGTATAGTCAATAAACTGTACTACAAACATGTTCAGTGGGGCAGTATAGTCAACAAACTGTACAACAAACATGTTCAGTGGGGCAGTATAGTCAATAAACTGTACAACAAACATGTTCAGTGTGGCAGTATAAGTATAGTCAATAAACTGTACTACAAACATATTCAGTGGGGCAGTATAGTCAATAGACTGTACTACAAACATATTCAGTGGGGCAGTATAGTCAATAAACTGTACTACAAACATATTCAGTGGGGCAGTATAGTCAATAAACTGTACTACAAACATGTTCAGTGGGGCAGTATAGTCAACAAACTGTACTACAAACATATTCAGTGGGGCAGTATAGTAAATAAACTGTACTACAAACATGTTCAGTGGGGCAGTATAGTCAACAAACTGTACTACAAACATGTTCAGTGTGGCAGTATAGTCAATAAACTGTACTACAAACATGTTCAGTGGGGCAGTATAGTCAATAAACTGTACTACAAACATGTTCAGTGGGGCAGTATAGTCAACAAACTGTACAACAAACATGTTCAGTGGGGCAGTATAGTCAATAAACTGTACAACAAACATGTTCAGTGTGGCAGTATAGTCAATAAACTGTACTACAAACATATTCAGTGGGGCAGTATAGTCAATAGACTGTACTACAAACATATTCAGTGGGGCAGTATAGTCAATAAACTGTACTACAAACATGTTTAGTGGGGCTTTGTAGTCAACAAACTGTACCACAAATATGTTCAGTGGGGTAGTATAGTCAATAAACTGTACTACAAACATGTTTAGTGGGGTAGTATAGTCAATAAACTGTACTACAAACATGTTCAGTGTGGTAGTATAGTCAACAAACTGTACTACAAACATGTTCAGTGGGGTAGTATAGTCAATAAACTGTACTACAAACATGTTCAGTGTGGCAGTATAGTCAACAAACTGTACTACAAACATGTTCTGTGTGGCAGTATAGTCAATAAACTGTACTACAAACATGTTCAGTGGGGCAGTATAGTCAATAAACTGTACTACAAACATGTTCAGTGTGGCAGTATAGTCAATAAACTGTACTACAAACATATTCAGTGTGGCAGTATAGTCAATAAACTGTACTACAAACATGTTCAGTGTGGCAGTATAGTCAAGAAACTGTTCTACAAACATATTCAGTGGGGCAGTATAGTCAACAAACTGTACTACATACATGTTCAGTGGGGCAGTATAGTCAATAAACTGTACAACAAACATGTTCAGTGGGGCAGTATAGTCAACAAACTGTACTACAAACATGTTCAGTGGGGCAGTATAGTCAATAAACTGTACTACAAACATGTTCAGTGTGGCAGTATAGTCAATAAACTGTACTACAAACATATTCAGTGGGGCAGTATAGTCAACAAACTGTACTACAAACATGTTCAGTGGGGCAGTATAGTCAATAAACTGTACTACAAACATGTTCAGTGTGGCAGTATAGTCAATAAACTGTACTACAAACATATTCAGTGGGGCAGTATAGTCAATAAACTGTACTACAAACATGTTTAGTGGGGCTTTGTAGTCAACAAACTGTACCACAAATATGTTCAGTGGGGTAGTATAGTCAATAAACTGTACTACAAACATGTTTAGTGGGGTAGTATAGTCAATAAACTGTACTACAAACATGTTCAGTGTGGTAGTATAGTCAACAAACTGTACTACAAACATGTTCAGTGGGGTAGTATAGTCAATAAACTGTACTACAAACATGTTCAGTGTGGCAGTATAGTCAACAAACTGTACTACAAACATGTTCAGTGGGGCAGTATAGTCAATAAACTGTACTACAAACATGTTTAGTGGGGCTTTGTAGTCAACAAACTGTACCACAAATATGTTCAGTGGGGTAGTATAGTCAATAAACTGTACTACAAACATGTTTAGTGGGGTAGTATAGTCAATAAACTGTACTACAAACATGTTCAGTGTGGTAGTATAGTCAACAAACTGTACTACAAACATGTTCAGTGGGGTAGTATAGTCAATAAACTGTACTACAAACATGTTCAGTGTGGCAGTATAGTCAACAAACTGTACTACAAACATGTTCAGTGGGGCAGTATAGTCAATAAACTGTACTACAAACATGTTCAGTGGGGCAGTATAGTCAATAAACTGTACTACAAACATGTTCAGTGTGGCAGTATAGTCAATAAACTGTACTACAAACATGTTCAGTGGGGCAGTATAGTCAAGAAACTGTACTACAAACATGTTCAGTGGGGCAGTATAGTCAATAAACTGTACTACAAACATGTTCAGTGGGGCAGTATAGTCAACAAACTGTACTACAAACATATTCAGTGGGGCAGTATAGTCAATAAACTGTACTACAAACATGTTCAGTGGGGCAGTATAGTCAATAAACTGTACTACAAACATGTTCAGTGGGGCAGTATAGTCAATAAACTGTTCTACAAACATGTTCAGTGGGGCAGTATAGTCAATAAACTGTACTACAAACATGTTCAGTGTGGCAGTATAGTCAATAAACTGTACTACAAACATATTCAGTGTGGCAGTATAGTCAATAAACTGTACTACAAACATGTTCAGTGTGGCAGTATAGTCAATAAACTGTACTACAAACATGTTCAGTGTGGCAGTATAGTCAATAAACTGTACTACAAACATATTCAGTGGGGCAGTATAGTCAATAAACTGTACTACAAACATGTTCAGTGGGGCAGTATAGTCAACAAACTGTACTACAAACATGTTCAGTGTGGCAGTATAGTCAATAAACTGTACTACAAACATGTTCAGTGGGGCAGTATAGTCAATAAACTGTACTACAAACATGTTCAGTGGGGCAGTATAGTCAACAAACTGTACAACAAACATGTTCAGTGGGGCAGTATAGTCAATAAACTGTACAACAAACATGTTCAGTGTGGCAGTATAGTCAATAAACTGTACTACAAACATATTCAGTGGGGCAGTATAGTCAATAGACTGTACTACAAACATATTCAGTGGGGCAGTATAGTCAATAAACTGTACTACAAACATGTTTAGTGGGGCTTTGTAGTCAACAAACTGTACCACAAATATGTTCAGTGGGGTAGTATAGTCAATAAACTGTACTACAAACATGTTTAGTGGGGCTTTGTAGTCAACAAACTGTACCACAAATATGTTCAGTGGGGTAGTATAGTCAATAAACTGTACTACAAACATGTTCAGTGGGGCAGTATAGTCAACAAACTGTACTACAAACATATTCAGTGGGGCAGTATAGTCAATAAACTGTACTACAAACATGTTCAGTGGGGCAGTATAGTCAATAAACTGTGCTACAAACATGTTCAGTGGGGCAGTATAGTCAACAAACTGTACAACAAACATGTTCAGTGGGGCAGTATAGTCAACAAACTGTACTACAAACATGTTCAGTGGGGCAGTATAGTCAACAAACTGTACAACAAACATGTTCAGTGGGGCAGTATAGTCAATAAACTGTACTACAAACATGTTCAGTGGGGCAGTATAGTCAACAAACTGTACTACAAACATGTTCAGTGGGGCAGTATAGTCAACAAACTGTACTACAAACATGTTCAGTGGGGCAGTATAGTCAACAAACTGTACAACAAACATGTTCAGTGGGGCAGTATAGTCAATAAACTGTACTACAAACATGTTCAGTGGGGCAGTATAGTCAACAAACTGTACAACAAACATGTTCAGTGGGGCAGTATAGTCAACAAACTGTACTACAAACATGTTCAGTGGGGTAGTATAGTCAACAAACTGTACTACAAACATGTTCAGTGGGGCAGTATAGTCAACAAACTGTACAACAAACATGTTCAGTGGGGCAGTATAGTCAATAAACTGTACTACAAACATGTTCAGTGGGGCAGTATAGTCAATAAACTGTACTACAAACATGTTCAGTGGGGCAGTATAGTCAATAAACTGTACTACAAACATGTTCAGTGGGGCTTTGTAGTCAACAAACTGTACTACAAACATGTTTAGTGTGGCAGTATAGTCAACAAACTGTACTACAAACATGTTTAGTGGGGCTTTGTAGTCAACAAACGTAACTATACACATGTTCAGTGGGGCAGTATAGTCAATAAACTGTACTACAAACATGTTCAGTGGGGCAGTATAGTCAATAAACTGTACTACAAACATGTTCAGTGGGGCAGTATAGTCAACAAACTGTACTACAGATATGTTCAATGGGGCAGTATAATCAATAAATTGTGCATATTTCATTCAAACCCCTCATCAAATGATTTAGCTCATCATGATCAGGTTCGTTCATGTTCAAGTCTATAATATGTGCAATCGGAGTACTAAAAGAAGCCATACTTTTATTAAATTAATCAAAAGAACAGACTGATAATTATTGTTACTTGCAAAGGAGTGAATTTCTCAAAATCATTATGTTATAGTATATAGAACCAGACCACATTTGGGGCATTCTGTGCCAACTCGCCCAACTTTCAGACATTTCCCCACGTGACTCTCACATATATAAATGAAAAGCTCCTTTTAGAAGTGAATACCTGTGGTGGTAGGGTGGGGCTGTGGTGGTAGGGTGGGGCTGTGGTGGTAGGGTGGGGCTGTGCTGAATTTCAAGTCTCAATTCAGACATGATTTCATGAAAATGGACCACCTTGTCTAATTTTTATATCTCAGTGAGTCCCGTTTTATGTCTTCAGCCATTTTTTTAACCTCATATGTGGTCAATGAGTGTATCTAGATAAGAATTAGATATCAAGCTGGAACATGACATATATAGAAATTAGTACCCAAACTTTATGCAATGACAATGTAGCTGTAGCCAGTGTCAGGCTGGAGGCATCCCAAAGCGAGAAAACACAGGAATTTGGCAATTCATCAAATTAATTAGAGGAGCTCCATATTACATGTCTGATGCCTATGTATCTAGGTATATAGCCAACATCAACTTCATCAAGGATTTATAAGTCAATCACACCATTTCATCATTGTGTACCAGGGGCCCAACTTTTGAATTATGAGTAAAAATAATGAACGCACACTTTAAGCTTAACGATAATGGACAGTTGACCATGTGTGCAACTCTGCACGGTTAGCAGTGCATTGAAACTCACCACTACAATATATACATCAGTCCTGTATATGTTCCAATATTTAGCTTCGGTTTTCAATTCCTTCTATGCTAAATGAATGTTCTAACTATCAACGAAAGAACATGTCGCATTGTCTTTTATATCCAAAGTGTTGTCTGCTGGTGAATGACTTCCTCAGACCTTTGCACAATGACATGCTAAAAGGCTAGTAGGGCATCTATGAGGGAAGTCACATCATCATCATCATATGACATTATTAATTTCAGAGAGTAAAACACAAACAAATTTAAGTGACATTATGGACGTGGCATCCCAGTACAGTTGTATGCCACATCCGTAATGGTCAAACGTCCATAATGGGCTAATTTGGGTCATACATTTTTTTTACATTTAAAATATAACAAATAGAAGTTAGTGTCATCAGAATAACAAAACATTTACTTTTTTATGGATGTGGCATTGGCCTTTTCTAGAGTAGGTTATTGCAAAGTCTACTTTCTGAAAAACGATTCTTTTAAAACTCTGAATTATTAGCACTACTTCAAAGAAGTAACCCTGTACTAGCCAGTACACCATATTTTGTTCAAGTATGACACTTTATTAATAAACCATTTGTGTCATAATTTTACATTAAATACGGACTCAGTGTTAACAAAGAAATGGTTTCCAACCAGTCAGTTTGGTGATGCAAATGATGATAAAATTGTAATATTCATGTGGTTTTATGAAGTTCGGATATACTACTATACAATGCAATCAACAATTTTTGTGCACTGGTAATTTCATTTATTGGTAAAAAAAGTTCCACTTTAACTCGGAATTACCCTCCTGACCAATTATGTTACTAAGCAATTCTAGACTATCAACACTATAGAATATATTAATGTCATCTGTGAACATTGCAAATTGGAGTATACTATACACATTGGACAAATCATTTATATATAATATATATATATATATATATATATATATATATATATATACATACATACATACATACATACATATATGTATGTATGTATATATATATATATATATATACTGTATATATATATATATATATATACATATATCAAAAATAATTTCAGTCCAGTTTACTGAACCTTGTGTCACGCCACATACTACTTCTAAGAGATCTGATTTGACATCACCAATGCAGGCATATTGCATTTAAGTACTATACCACAAATACCATACATTTCTAATATGTGTAATAGTAAATTATTGACACTATCGAAACCTTTTGTCAAGTACATGAACAACCCAATTGAAGATTTTTTTTTATTGTCAATGCATTAGTTATTTCCTCATTATTAATAAAACATGTATCTGTTTTTTCATGTTTTCAACAGTCTTGTTGACAGGAATGACTTGCCATTTTCATCTCATCTGGAAAAATGCCTGTTTTGAAAGATGTGCTACTTATATACATAAGAGGTTTAGTTATGTGGGAAATTACCTTTTTACAACGTACATGTATATCCCATTGTAACCCGTAGAATATTTTCCTTGCTAAGGAAGATGCCCATATGAGATTGTTTGTCTCCAATTTTAATACACCCCTATATATAATGTTAAATTTAAAGTAAGAAAAGTACAACTTCATCTACTAACCATAATCATAATTAGTTCTACAACTTCCCCGGGCACAGCAGCCAAAGACATCCAACCCCTTATTTGTGTAGCATTGCTAAAATCACTGATGTCTCGAACAGAACTAGATACAACATCTTGAAAATTTCATGCACTTTGAAAAAAAATGCATATTAAATAGTGAAATGTAATCATTAGAATTTAGTGGAACAAAACTAACAAACATAGATACATTTGCTTCTCTGGGTGTTGGTAATGAATTGGAATTTTTTTTATAGCATGGTGAAGTTGAGTTTTGTTTTTCATTAATATTCCCTAAAGTTAACTTGATGATTTGAAAATCAAATAATTGTAACACAGACATTTTAACAGTGCTCATGTTTAATTTATAAATGCAGTGGTGGTGTTCGCTGGCTAAGTAAATTAATTTACACTTTGACTCTTAGTCTAATTTTTATATGCAATTTATTGTTTAATTAGGTGGATTTTTAGATATGTGACTTTGTATAACCAATTATAATAAAAGTATAAAAGCATTGACATACATTATTTACCATAAAATATGTTCAGTCTCAAGTTGCCTTTATAAAGTATGTATGTGGACTGATAAACTTCATTTAATATTTGGACACATTTACATTTAAACATTGCCTATTTACTGGTGCTTAAATGAAAGGATCACAGTAAATAGCAGCACCATACTGTGATTCTGTATAACCAATTATAACTAAACGTTCGCATAGTAACAATACATTTTAAACAAATAGGCCTTTTTGTGACAAAGACATTGCCTTTTAGATGCGTATGAAACAGAATTTGCCTTTTTGAAATAGAAAATTTTTCATTTGAAACAAGTACCCTTTTATAAAGCAAAACAATCATAATTTGAAAACGAATTTACCCTTTTCTTAAAGAGAATATTCGTTATTTGAAATGGAAGTGATCTTTTTTTCATACACATGCACACATGCAAGCACGCATGCATGCATGCATACACACGCTGGCACACATGCTTGCATACGCACTAACTGGATTATTTTAAGATTTATGGTTCAAACCGTTGTCCTGCGACAAAAAAAAAACAACCAAAAGCAAAGTTGCTTCAGTAGAATAGTATGTGAGAAAGTTTGATCTGGCAGGTGTACACCTTGGCAGATGTACACCTTGGCAGGTGTACACCTTGGCAGATGTACGCCTTGGCAGATGTACACCTTGGCAGATGTACACCTTGGCAGATGTACACCTTGGCAGATGTACACCTTGGCAGATGTAAGCCTTGGCTCTTATCTAACACATCCCAGAACTTACACTGGCAGGATACTTAAAACATGTAGTTAGATATCATAAGTATAACTTATATCAAACTGATGACATAATTATATTATAAAACTGATGTGGTAACAGTTATATTATAATGCGCCCTACCACATCAATACTTCATTGTGATCACGACAAATGTAGCCCTTGTTTAGAGGTGGATAGCAATTGGGTGAGTATTCGATCAAGGTGTGCCGTGTAAACGGTTTGTTGTCGTGATCCTCAAGTTGAAGTGTACATACGTGCCAGTGTTAACAACACGATGGATGGTTACGATTTTATATTGTATTTTTGCAAATAAAAATGCAACAATATATTTTTATTTTAAGTTTTTTTCTAAAGCTAATTTTATAAAAAACATTTTGGTACAGTATTATTACATTACAATGTTATGAAATTGGAAAGTTGAAAAAATCAAGTTGTCCTCTTTTCGTAAGAACATGCCATACATGTATGTTTGTGGTACATGTATGTATGTGGTACATGTATGTGTGTGGTACATGTATGTGTGTGGTACATGTATGTGTGTGGTACATGTAGGTATGTGGTACATGTATGTATGTGGTACATGTATGTATGTGGTACATGTATGTATGTGGTACATGTATGTATGTATGTGGTACATGTAAATACAAAGTCATTGATTTTTATGGTAATTTTCCACTAACAAGCGTTTTAAGACGATAGTATTATATTTTTCTACATAATATAAACGCTACTCACAGTATAAAACAAAAAACACAATTTCAATTACTGCTAGACTTAAATGTATCTTATCAACAATCAACTAATTAGAGCTGTCTAATGGGGAACAAACTGGTAATTATTGTATTGTGTCTTCTTGCAGCTTGTCTCATTCAACGTTAGATGTCCACCTGGTGAGGCAACTGTGTGTTGGGCTGACAAAGAACACATCTCTCAAGTCACTGAAGTAAGTAACTATTAAATCCTTCCAGTATTCTGCCTTCTGTTCAAGCTGATCCGCACATCAGGTCTTGCCTTGTATTAGTGTCATCCGTCGTGACTAGTTTTGATACAAGTTCACTAGTACAAACAAATTGGCAGATACAAGCCCAGGAAACAGTTCTGAAGCTGGATTTAATGGTTTATGCTTAATTGAAAGGAACACAGCAAATCATCGTAGTATTAATCAAAATATATGATTTTTCACCACCCACAAAAAAATTCTGAGATTCCAACTTGAAATAAATGACACACCTGTAGATTGTGTTGATAAGTTCAACTTCTTAGGATTGACAATAAAAAAAACATTTTAATTGAAAAAATCATATTGATAAACTAGCATATAAAATTTCAAGATCAATTGGCATTATAAGAAAAATTAAACAATTTGTACCGCAGCATGTTTTAGTAAAACTATAGAACTTACTTGTACTCACTCATATAAATTACTGTTTGCTTTCTTGGGGGATCCAACATGATAGGATCTTGAAACTCATAAAAAGAGCAATCAGAGTAGTGATCAATAGCCGATATAATGTATATACAGAGCCATTATTCAAACATCTTAACATTTTAATGGTCGCAGACATTATTAGGTTACAATAACTGAAATGTTATCATAGATATATAAACGGTAATTTACCTGAATGTTTTTCAAGGTTAGTTATAAAAAAAATGAGGATGTTCATACACATTATACAAGAAATCGACATGACATACATGTTGAAAGAGCGAATACTGAACTTGCCAGGAAATCACTCAGGTTTAGTATTGTCCATGTAATTAATAACACTTCCGCCTTGATCATAGATAAAATTCAGTCTCACTAATTGCAATATTTCAGCACCTACCCAAATAATTTTTTTTGTCACAATATAGCTCAAATTGTAATATCCAGAATTGTTATATTTGCCACTTATATGATAATTAATTGCTGTTAAATGTTTGCTAACTGATTTCCTCTTCATACCATCTCACATATTATAATAATATATGTTATATATTGATTGCCTTATTCTTACACTTTATTTAAGCCTATACTCATGCAGTACGTTCAAATTATTTGTCTTTGATCCCTCACTCAATTCTTTTGTTTAATTTATAATTTTATTGCATGGCTGTCATTTTGGTGACTAAATTATTGTCTTAGTGGCAGTCTCCCAGACTGACATGATTTCATACCTATACAATTAACATTCATGTTTATGAATTATGTTAATATTCATAGTATGTTTTTGTGTTTCTTAATTTATGTTGAATAAATAATTCCTGATTCAGTGTTGATGATGCAGGCTGTCGAATAAGCTCATTTTGATAACACACTGTCATGCCCCCATAAAAGTGAGAAAAAAATTGCGATCCACCAGTTATCTTATTTAGCACCTGTCATAGCACATGTGTACCAAACACACCTGTCGTGCAATAAAAGTACATGTACAAATTAAAATTAAAAATATAAATATACACACATGTCCTCAATTAAAGTGTACAAGTGACTAACAGGAACATTTTTGTTACAATCCATCTCTTATCTTATTTAGCACCTGTCATAGTCAAATAAAACACAAATATATACGCATTAAAAGTTTTCAAGTGGCTAAAAAGGAAATCTTTTTGTGATCCATATTTTATCTTATTTAACACCTGTCATAGCATATGTTTACCAAACATTATGTTTTTTAACACAAACGGATCAGTCAAACTAGTTTTGTGTGCTAAGAACCTGTTCTAACTGAACGGCAAACCTGTCTCAAAACCAGTACATTTAATGGCATCGCTGTCTCAACCATGTGCATTGATTAATGAAAAACAGTGCATTGAATGACACCAGAAGAACATGTTCGCTATATTCGTGTCGATAGTTGCATACAACCATGTAGCAACTACACTAACCTATTCGTGTTCCTAATTAAATACGTATTGCATTATTAACATAAACTATATAACAAGACAGAAACAACTAGTTAAAATAAAATACGATGGTGTTACGTGAAATCGTGTTATTGTCATGGCATGCTTGTGTGGATTGCATTGAAAATCAGAGCCTAATGTGGCGTACTATCAACTTTAATAATGACAAATTCTAGTAGATTAAAAATGCTTTCATCAACATTGTAAAATAAACCAAAGCCAAACAACTTGGGGGAAATCTCAAAATGCAATGTGATATTGTATTTGTAACTTAAGGTTAATCACAGAAATAGTAAAATAAGGGATCAGCTGAAACAATTAAGGCACTATTTCAAATAATTAAAGATAACCCCTTAACTGTTTCAGCTGATCCCTTATTTTATTATTTTTGCGAATAAACATATGTTTCTTATGTCACATTGCATTTTGAGATTTACCCTAAGTTGTTTACCCTTAAATAATTGTTTGAAATGATCCCTTAATTGAGTGTAGATTACCTCTTTCATTTGTTGAGGTGAACCTTTTTAATGACCCCCGTTCTTCCTTACCACTCTGTCTGACTCGTCCTATCGTTTGTTGAGGTGAACCTTTTTAATGACCCCCGTACTTTCTTACCACTCTGTCTGACTCGTCCTATCGTTTGTTGAGGTGAACCTTTTTAGTGACCCCCGTTCTTCCTTACCACTCTGTCTGACTCGTCCTATCGTTTGTTGAGGTGAACCTTTTTAGTGACCCCCGTTCTTCCTTACCACTCTGTCTGACTCGTCCTATCGTTTGTTGAGGTGAACCTTTTTAGTGACCCCCGTTCTTCCTTACCACTATGTCTGACTCGTCCTATCGTTTGTTGAGGTGAACCTTTTTAATGACCCCCGTTCTTCCTTACCACTCTGTCTGAGTCGTCCTATCGTTTGTTGAGGTGAACCTTTTTAATGACCCCCGTTCTTCCTTACCACTCTGTCTGACTCGTCCTATCGTTTGTTGAGGTGAACCTTTTTAATGACCCCAGTTCTTCCTTACCACTCTGTCTGACTCGTCCTATCGTTTGTTGAGGTGAACCTTTTTAATGACCCCCGTTCTTCCTTACCACTCTGTCTGACTCGTCCTATCGTTTGTTGAGGTGAACCTTTTTAATGACCCCCGTTCTTCCTTACCACTCTGTCTGACTCGTCCTATCGTTTGTTGAGGTGAACCTTTTTAATGACCCCCGTTCTTCCTTACCACTCTGTCTGACTCGTCCTATCGTTTGTTGAGGTGAACCTTTTTAATGACCCCCGTTCTTCCTTACCACTCTGTCTGACTCGTCCTATCGTTTGTTGAGGTGAACCTTTTTAATGACCCCCGTTCTTCCTTACCACTCTGTCTGACTCGTCCTATCGTTTGTTGAGGTGAACCTTTTTAATGACCCCCGTTCTTCCTTACCACTCTGTCTGACTCGTCCCATCGTTTGTTGAGGTGAACCTTTTTAATGACCCCCGTTCTTCCTTACCACTCTGTCTGACTCGTCCCATCGTTTGTTGAGGTGAACCTTTTTAATGACCCCCGTTCTTCCTTACCACTCTGTCTGACTCGTCCCATCGTTTGTTGAGGTGAACCTTTTTAATGACCCCCGTTCTTCCTTACCACTCTGTCTGACTCGTCCCATCGTTTGTTGAGGTGAACCTTTTTAATGACCCCCGTTCTTCCTTACCACTCTGTCTGACTCGTCCCATCGTTTGTTGAGGTGAACCTTTTTAATGACCCCCGTTCTTCCTTACCACTCTGTCTGACTCGTCCCATCGTTTGTTGAGGTGAACCTTTTTAATGACCCCCGTTCTTCCTTACCACTCTGTCTGACTCGTCCCATCGTTTGTTGAGGTGAACCTTTTTAATGACCCCCGTTCTTCCTTACCACTCTGTCTGACTCGTCCCATCGTTTGTTGAGGTGAACCTTTTTAATGACCCCCGTTCTTCCTTACCACTCTGTCTGACTCGTCCCATCGTTTGTTGAGGTGAACCTTTTTAATGACCCCCGTTCTTCCTTACCACTCTGTCTGAGTCGTCCCATCGTTTGTTGAGGTGAACCTTTTTAATGACCCCCGTTCTTCCTTACCACTCTGTCTGACTCGTCCCATCGTTTGTTGAGGTGAACCTTTTTAATGACCCCCGTTCTTCCTTACCACTCTGTCTGACTCGTCCCATCGTTTGTTGAGGTGAACCTTTTTAATGACCCCCGTTCTTCCTTACCACTCTGTCTGACTCGTCCTATCGTTTGTTGAGGTGAACCTTTTTAATGACCCCCGTTCTTCCTTACCACTCTGTCTGACTCGTCCTATCGTTTGTTGAGGTGAACCTTTTTAATGACCCCCGTTCTTCCTTACCACTCTGTCTGAGTCGTCCCATCGTTTGTTGAGGTGAACCTTTTTAATGACCCCCGTTCTTCCTTACCACTCTGTCTGACTCGTCCCATCGTTTGTTGAGGTGAACCTTTTTAATGACCCCCGTTCTTCCTTACCACTCTGTCTGACTCGTCCCATCGTTTGTTGAGGTGAACCTTTTTAGTGACCCCCGTTCTTCCTTACCACTCTGTCTGAGTCGTCCTATCGTTTGTTGAGGTGAACCTTTTTAGTGACCCCCGTTCTTCCTTACCACTCTGTCTGACTCGTCCTATCGTTTGTTGAGGTGAACCTTTTTAGTGACCCCCGTTCTTCCTTACCACTCTGTCTGACTCGTCCTATCTTTTGTTGAGGTGAACCTTTTTAGTGACCCCCGTTCTTCCTTACCACTCTGTCTGACTCGTCCTATCGTTTGTTGTGGTGAACCTTTTTAGTGACCCCCGTTCTTCCTTACCACTCTGTCTGAGTCGTCCTATCGTTTGTTGAGGTGAACCTTTTTAGTGACCCCCGTTCTTCCTTACCACTCTGTCTGACTCGTCCTATCGTTTGTTGAGGTGAACCTTTTTAGTGACCCCCGTTCTTCCTTACCACTCTGTCTGACTCGTCCTATCGTTTGTTGAGGTGAACCTTTTTAGTGACCCCCGTTCTTCCTTACCACTCTGTCTGAGTCGTCCTATCGTTTGTTGAGGTGAACCTTTTTAGTGACCCCCGTTCTTCCTTACCACTCTGTCTGACTCGTCCTATCGTTTGTTGAGGTGAACCTTTTTAGTGACCCCCGTTCTTCCTTACCACTCTGTCTGACTCGTCCCATCGTTTGCCAACATGTAGTTACTGCCGTGTGTTACCTGGCATGTAGTTACTGCCGTGTGTTACTTGGCATGTAGTTACTGCCGTGTGTTACCTGGCATGTAGTTACTGCCGTGTGTTACCTGGCATGTAGTTACTGCCGTGTGTTACCTGGCATGAATGGCATTCCATATGTCCTCCCAGAAAACATGCATTTGTGATCATAAGTTTGTGAACGTCGAGTGGGTGTCAGCATGGCTAGCCGTTGTAAGGGTGAACATGAGGATGAGGATGACGATGATCAAGAGGAGAAGCAGGATATAATTGTTTTCATCCTCATAATCATAATAATGATCGCCCTCATTGTCATCATCATCATCATCATCACTTAGACTGCTTAATTGTCTTCATCATTATTAATGTCATCATCATTATTATCATCATAATCATTATCATAATTTTAATCATCATTATCATCGTCACTAAGATGACCCCTTAATTGTCATAATAATGTTTTATTACCCTCATCATCACCTTCTTTATCATCATTAACATCATCATCGTCATCATCATTATTATAATCATAATTTTTATTACATTACTGGTCGAATTATTACATTACTGGTCGATTATTACATTACCGGTTGATCATTACATTACTGGTTGTAACAATCAATAGAATAGTACATTGAATGGCACCAGAGAAAAGTCTGCCTTGCCTTATTTCAGTTGCTATGTTCAACAAATAATGGGTTAAATTGTAATTTTTTATATATATGTATATATCCTGGTAGTTAGATTTTGTGGCTGGTGTGTGTATATATATATATATATATATTTATATATAACAAAGTGCCACAAAATCTAACTTTCAGGATATGAATTTACATATATATATATATATATATATATATATATATATATATATATATATATTATGTTGAATTAAGTGATCAGGTTGATTGTTGCAATGGTGGTTTTTCTATTCATATCCTGATAGTTTTATTTTGTGGCACACTGCTGGTATTTAACAAGATTTAACAAGATTTGCCATCCAAGCCAAAGGCCCAGATGGCAAGTGGACAAGGAAGCCATTGGCTTATCGAGAGTCCAACAATGTTCATCTACTTATAGCCTGCCCTCCTGAGATATGTGTCAACCTTGTTTTTAAACATATTCACGCTGCTAGCAGTTACACAATCTGTTGACAATTTGTTCCATTCATTTATTGTCCTCTGTGAGAACGAGTGCTTCCTGATGTCCAATCTACATTGATCCTTTACTAATTTTACCTCATGTCCTCTAGTTCTGCTATCCTTCTTGAGTGAGAAAAACATATTTCTATCAATATTTTCATACCCATTCAATATCTTAAAAACTTCAATCTGATCTCCTCTTAACCTCCTTGTCTCTAGAGTTGTTAAACCACATTCTTTCAGGCGTTCTTCATAACTAAGGTCTCTCAGTTCTGGAATCATTTTAGTTGCTCTCCTTTGTATGCGTTCAAGCGTATCTATATCCTTCTTACGATATGGTCTCCATGCTTGTATACAGTATTCTAAATGAGGTCTAACTATTGCTTTATAAAGAGGTATAATTAACTTTTTTCCCTTGTATGTTATGTTTCTTCTAATCAATCCAAGAATTTGATTACCCTTTGAAGCTGCAATACCACACTGCTCTGAAACTTTCATATCAGCGCTTATTGTAACTCCTAAGTCCTTTTCTTTTACAGTAGTACCCAGAACAGTATCTCCCATTCTATAGTTTACATTCAAGTTCCTATGTCCTGTATGTAGGCATTTACATTTCCCAAAATTGAACAACATCTGCCATTTCTCAGACCATTTCACTAATCTGTCTAGATCGTTTTGTAAATGTTGTTTATCACCATCAGTATTAACCTTTCTAAACAGTTTTGTGTCATCCGCAAATTTCAGTACATTACTTGTTATACTGTCGTCCAAGTCATTGATATAAATTAAGAATAATATAGGTCCTAATACTGATCCTTGAGGTACCCCACTCAAATATATATAAATCAATCAAACCAACTTCGATTACAGAGATGTAGTCTATGATTCATCCTCAATAACCAGCAAAACCAGACTCCAGAAACTACAATCTAGAGCTGCTAAACTCATATCTGGGTCTAGTACTCGAGAAAACAGAAGCGCTATCTTCAAAGAGCTAGGCTGGCTATCATTACAACAAAGAAGGGATTTTCATAAATGTGTTTTTATGTACAAATGTGCGAATGGTCTAGCACCACAATATTTGTGTGATGTGTTTACATCAAATAGTCACTCCTATAATACCAGAAATGTGTGAATGGTCCAGCACCACAATATTTGTGTGATGTGTTTACATCAAATAGTCACTCCTATAATACCAGAAATGCCTCACAGCCAAAACCACCTAAAGCCAGAACTGCCTATTGTCAATGCAGTTTCAGTGTGTCTGGTTTGAAGTTATTGAGCCAGTCTGTTGGAAGCTTTAAGAAGTCACTACACAAATATTTAAGTGCTACACCACCATTTTAAATATTCTCTGTATTTATCTATTTAATTTTATGTATGTTATGATTAAATTTTTTTATTTTTAATTCTATGTACATAAGTAAATATATGTTGTATAATTGATATGTAAATGATGCGTAAATGGCTAGACTATCGAAAATAGTGTATAACTAAGTATGTTACAGAGTGAAAATAAAATTATCAATCAGTATATATCTACCTTTTTTAAACATATTCATGCAGCTAGCACAAACATACAATCTGTAGATAATTTGTTCCAGTGAGAAAAACATATATCAATATTTTCATGTCCATTCAATTCAATTTAATCTCCTCTTAGCATCCTTGTCTCTAGGGTTGTTAAACCACATTCTTTTAGGTGCTCTTTATTGTCGTAGCACATGTGTACCAAATATTATGCTTTATTAACACAAACTGAACAATCGAACTGGTTTTGTGTGCTAAGAAGCTGTCCTAACTGAATGGTAAACCTGTCTTAAATATGAACAATACATTTAATGGCGTCGCTGTCTCAACTATAGATGCATTGATTAATGAAACAGTGCATTGAAAAGCACCAGAGGACGAGTCAGCATTGCCTAAAAGGGAAAGGGAACCTGTGTAAATGCCTAGTATGTTACATTAATCAGCACACATTTCTTTTGTTTCAACCTAGGCGAAAGGGGACCTGTGTAAAAGCCTGGTATATTACATTAATCAGCACATATTTTATTTCAACCTAAGCGAAAGGGGATCTGTGGAAATGCCTAGTATATAACATTAATCAGCACAAATTCAAATGATGTCGTAACAGATGTGATGTTTGGAGAGAGATATATGTGACGGACATGCCTAGTTACGTTTAGCTTAGGCTTTGGTATGGGACCTGTTTCTGGCATATTATTTAAAACATGCTGTAACATAATACAACCTGAGTAACTGTTAGACTCTAGTGGATTAAATCATGTGAATTGTAGTGACTCCATTTAGTACAAATGATGATATTCATCATTCTTCCACAGTGTTATTAAACATTTTGGTTATTGTTAGTTGTATAATTGTGATTAAAAGAGATCGCACCACAAATCTTGTAAACATAATGTTTACAAGATTAAAAAAAAATTATGTAATTGAATTAGTGCAGAGTAAAGTGTTTGGAGTTGATTCAATTAATCACACATTGTCACTTGATAGAGCAAATCCATGGTATGGTTAACCACTTGCAACAACTATTTAATTATTATTACCTTGTTAGGGGAGAGTTGCAGGGATTGGGACCCGTAACGATAAACTTGAATATAGACGCGAAAACAAATGTAATTGATGTAAACAATATACTAACATAGAGTTTATATTTTATTTTCAACAACAAGCTATTAATCACAACAAAATCATTGATGAATTTTGCAAAAAATGTATTTAAAAATATTACAAAACGGTCCACTCATGGCCATGGTTTCCTCGATTGGACCACCCAATGTCTTCGATTGGACCAAAAGTAAAATAATTATATATAGGACTAAGCATAATTATGAATTGATACATAAGTAACACATAGTGTTCATTATAACAATAATAGTTATCATTAGTTAAATACAATATACTAATAAATACCAGTGTTCATAATCTTTGTAATTCCATTCATTCTACACAATGTCCCATGTCTTCTTCGACTGGACAAACAAGCAAATTATGTAGTCCAAACTTTTGAATTAATATGTGAGTAAAATATAGTGTTTATTAGAAACATAAAATTAGTCAATAGTCAAATGAAATGTTAACAGGGCTTAATGTTCATAGTCTTCTGTCAGTGGCTCCGGAATAGGCTAGCAGAAATGATCAACATTCTTTAGAGCTAATGACAACATGTTCTGTCTCGCAATTGCATGCACTGGCACCATAGAGTATTTCATCACATCCATTACTCGTCGCACTATGCCTGCATAGAGTCACCTGCAATTCGTATACTGCTGTGTCATCCTTCAGAGGCCATAGGAACCTGTTCTGTCCCACAATTTACTCGCACTGCACCGCCACAGTTTCTTTCGTCACATCCATTACTCATCGCATTATGCCTGGGTAGGTTTTACCATCGTACACAATGGTGCACCACTGACCAGTTTTGCAGCCTTCAATGTTCTTGATGAAATGCAATCGAGTAGGTTTAGGTGGATCAGAACTGTTGTGTGCTCTCGATTGAGTTGCAGTGGTCTTAGAAGTAGTAGGCCCTTGGGTGGGTGTAGGCCTAGCTTTCTCCGGTCCGACTTTGCTTTGTTTAGCTATGGTTTCTTTCTTCGGTGGGCATAACTCTGGTACAACTTCCATGGCAACAGCTGTCAGTGCTGGAGCTGCAACAATTAACTGGTGTACGAGGTGGCATTGGATTGTGCTGTTGTACGATCACCATTGCAACAGCTGTCAGTGCTGGAGCTGCAACAGCTGGGGTCAGAGGTGGCATAGGATTGTGCTGTTGTGCAGTCACCATGGCAACAGCTGTCAGTGCTGGAGCTGCAACAGCTGGGGTAAGAGGTGGCATAGGGTTGTGCTGTTGTACGATCACCATTGCAACAGCTGTCAGTGCTGGAGCTGCATCAGCTGGGGTCAGAGGTGGCGTAGGGTTGTGCTGTTGTACGATCACCATTGCAACAGCTGTCAGTGCTGGAGCTGCAACAGCTGGGGTCAGAGGTGGCATAGGGTTGTGCTATTGTGCAGTCACCATGGCAACAGCTGTCAGTGCTGGAGCTGCAACAGCTGGGGTCAGAGGTGGCGTAGGGTTGTGCTCTTGTGCAGCTTCCATGATTACATTAGATACTGTAGCAGCAGCGACGTCGGAGTCTTGGAATACGTGTATGGTCAATGACAACAGACCTGCCTTCCTGAAGTCACTAACAGCATTCTGGAGACTTGCCACATTGTCACTGGTCTGCCTACATGTTCACTCATCCACATCCTCAATGGCAACTCTCCCCTACCTATGTATATAACCATTTATAATATATAACTGAAGTTAATTAAGAGAAGAAACTAATTCCCCAAAAGAACATTTATTTTTGGATAATTGAGCGAGTACATACATGTTTTTCATGTTAATTTCTTAATGAAATCAGCATAACTGTATTATCTACATTAAATTAATATACAATATATAGGTTTGTTTTCACCTGTTCTCATTTATAATTATGGTGGAATCCTTCAATCTGCATTTATTACAAAGTATTCAAACTAACATTTGTTGCACCTTATGCATTATATATTCGTAGTGAGTTGTATGAAATGTCGATTACAAAATGTTTAAATCTTCAACATTCAATCAAATATAAGCATTACAAAGATGACACATTGCCATCTATGACAGTGGTAAATTCCCAACATATGTATTTACTGCTTGTAAACGTTGTAAACATGACACATTGCCATCTATGACAGTGGTAGATTCCCAACATACGTATTTACTGCTTGTAAACATTGTAAACATGACACATTGTCATCTATGACAGTGGTAGATTCCCAACATACGTATTTACTGCTTGTAAACATTGTAAACATTGTAAACATGACACATTGCCATCTATGACAGTGGTAGATTCCCATCATACGTATTTACTGTTTGTAAACATTGTAAACATGACACATTGCCATCTATGACAGTGGTAGATTCCCAACATACGTATTTACTGCTTGTAAACATGACACATTGCCATCTATGACAGTGGTAGATTCCCAACATACGTATTTACTGCTTGTAAACATTGTAAACATGACACATTGACATCTATGACATTGGTAGATTCCCATCATACATATTTACTGCTTGTAAACATGACACATTGCCATCTATGACAGTGGGAAATTCCCAACATACGTATTTACTGCTTGTAAACAAACTATATTCAGGGTTGTGCGCAGGATTTGGCGACAGGGAGGGTGTGTAAATTACCCGGTATGTTGAATTCATCACCGATATAATGTACACCCGCTACTGATGAGAATTTAAATGTTTATATGCAAACATTTTTTGACAACAAGAAAAGAACTGCTAGTTTGAGATACAAAAGAATTATCAGCGTCCGGTTTGGTTGCCCCATATTCCAGTGGAGGGGTCGCGACTTCTTGTGACGTTTCAGGAGTGTTGCCTTCTGCAGAAGCTGAAAGTGTGAAATTATTACTGACAGTCTCTGCTTTCAGTTGCTTACATTAGTTAAACAGTTTTTCATTCGTCAGAAAGTTTGTCAGTACATGTAAGTTTCTAGGAACTGTCCTTGGACTATGTGACAGAGTGTACAAGTGGAGACAGTGTCCAAATACAGGAGGGCTCTGTGGCCATGCCCCACATTTAAAGGTTGTATGTGAAGTAGTGTAGACACTTTTTATAACCCAAAATAACAAAGAGCTGTTTCAGGTTTTTTATTAAGTACCGTAAACTGGGGTGATGTGAGTTGTCATGGAACCTGGGAAGTTAGTACGGGTTCCACTCAACAAAATTATGGCACTATTGTAATGCTACAGCACTTTACTAGCAATTCTGAGAATTTGATCCTTTTGAATGTGAATGTTCTGAGAAAATTACGAAACGTGTTTCGACATTTTAGCCAACATTCTGAATGGTGTGCAACTTTACCATGGACAGGCCATAGGTGCTGGACTCACCATTAACTCACAGTCTAAGATCTAAGAACAATAATAGTATCTAAGATCGAATGACGGTATAAAATAAATATCAATTTATAATGACATATTCCCACCAGGCCTTGACATTACCACTGGTCCGCTGGCCTGGCACATTTTTTGGGGCTGTTGGGCCATTTCGGGCCACAAGTTTCCATATTTTACTGGCCGTGGGAGCCAACATAGTTTCAGATCGTGTTTATCCCATTAGTCACAGCCAAATGTCACCGTTTCAATAGCTTGTCCTTCCTTGCCATCCACCCCAGCGCTACAATTAAACATAATCTTCATCTCATCTGATTTAGTTTTGTCGCTTTGAATAGTTGCGATCTTTTTTTGATATGTACGACCCTCACAAAAAAGTCCGCATGACGTTGCTACTAGCGACGACGTGGACTTTTTGTGAATTGCGGATGCCTATATTTTAGTCCTACTAAGATTGCCATGATACCAGTACAATATCGGTATATCGCAGCATTTTCCTCTGCGCGATACGTATCGGCTATTGCGATACGCCTTCGACGTACCAATTTCGTATAAACCGACTGGTTCGCAGACTGTCCGCTAGGTGTCACGACAGTGCCTAACGTACATTCCAGGACCCGCTAGGGCGCAGATAGCTAAGTTTACCGTAACTTTGTACTTCAGTCCAAAAAATTATATTCGAAAGAAATAAACCCAATTGTAACAGTCATAGTTATATACAGTATCAGGTGCGATTCGCCCGTCGTATTTTTTAGTAAAACTAGCTGTAACTCGATACGCACGTGGCGACATCACTCGTCGTTCTCAAAACGCGACCTGCTGCGCCTGCGGTTTCAACAGAGGGCATATGATACTCAAACGATTCGTGCAGCAGCATTGTCTGCCATACGAAATAGTTGTAGTTGTCGAGTTGTAATGCGATGTGTTACAAAAAATAGTGTTTTCTTAATCAATAAAAAAATATTTCAGGCCAGTACGTAACTTTTTTGGGGGGCAATTAACTTTTAACATCTACTGGCCCGGTGGGCCACTGGGTACAAAAGCTTAATGTCAAGGCCTGCCCACTTTTATTACAATTTGTGCTTTCAGAAAGTTAAACGGGTGACTTTGGTCCATGTATAATTATGGTGTGACTTTGTTTTAAAAGGACCACATTTTCAGAATCCCTAGAAATGTGATGTAGCATTACAATAACACGGCCATGATGGTGAATGGAATGTATGTGGAGGTTCCACGTGTCATGACAACACGTTTTGTGCACAGGGCCAAAGTCACCCCAGCCTGGGCAGATTATGGTCATCTCGGTTCCCTCCATACTTTTTCTTATTATCATTGTGTAATCAGTTACGTATGTATGGTCTCAGTTTATATAATATGTAGTCACTGGACAGTGTATAGCATACACATAGTTGGGTTAAAGTTACCCCAAGGTGACTTTGACCCTGCACAAATTGTGGAATTCGAATACTTTCCCATAGAACAGTTTTGCTGTCAAAGGGACAGTGCACCTTTAATAATCTACCCTTGTAGTACGTACATAATATTAGGTTTTAAAACTTGTTAATTACTGGATGACACAAAACAGACACGTGAATGTATAATTTTAAAATAAATAACCTAAACCAGAGTTTAGCTGTTTTCATCACATATTCCAAGTCAACAAGACACTGAAAACAAAACTGACCACAGGCTCACATATTGAGATGTCCAGTCCCCAGGCGCTATAATTCGTAGTGTGTTTGACATTTTATTTGAACTCCATCCAAGTCAACAAGATCACTGTTTTGAGTGACACTAGTAGACTATTTCAGCTATAGTTTGTCACAGTACATTTAGCTAGTTCCGTAACTTATAGGCACTGATGTCAGCTGAATTTGCAGGTCGCATGTTCTCCATAAGTGTTGCGCCGAGATACGGATACGTGAATACTGACCGAATGGCCTCTATTAGTGAAATTTCTTCTTATTAGTTTTTAGACAATACTTCAAAGAAGATACGCTTACTCAACCTCAGTCCCAAAAGTTTTTTTGATGGCCAACCTCCCACTTACCACCATTTTTAGAGTCCACCTCCCACCAAAGTCGTCAACTTTCGAATTTGTAAGTTGAATTTGCCAAGTTGAAAGCGCTACCTAGAGGCTGATGACGTTATAAAGTGGACTACAGCAAACGTGGCAACTGTACGACAGTGTGTTTCTGATGCAAGCGACTTTGAAAAGTCGCACGACAGTCAGGCGCAGAGATAGTCGTACACACGTATGCATGTGGTTCCACACAAATGTGGCTAACACATTTTTTTATTATTAACCCGCCCCAAAAAAATTTATGAATAGTCCATCCATAATCTAACAAGCATCCGTCATGTCATGGAATTTAGAAAATTCTTCCGACAGTGATGACAAAATTATGCAGTGGCTAACGCTCCGGACCCGTAAGCACAACTGTACAGCTATTTGTCTGGCACTCTTTCCACTTTGTATGTGCAGTGAGTGTGTGCGCGTTTACCCAGCGGCATTATAATGTGCGCATGCAGACGGTCAACAAATCATTAATAAACCAGGTGCTAAGCACCGGAATATTGTCTGATATGCTCAAATTTGACAAAGTAATGATACATCATTATTTGAAAAGTATAGCTAGGATAGGCCTCTTCTCTTCTTCAACGATCTCAAAAGTATTAGAGATATCTTTAGTTTAGGCAGGCAGGTATATATTCATACTTCGATGATTTAGTATGGTTTTATACATAACTGCGCTTGAACATATATATGATTGACAACAATGATGTTCTAATATAGCAATAAACATACTCGACCTTTCGAAGACCAAGTCATATAAGCCTTATTATTGCCTACGTGAGATGTGTGGCAGTTAGTGTTGTAATGTTTTAGTGCCGGACCTGTACTAGCATGGCTCATTCATACGTTGTCTGTGACGGAACTTTAGCTGCTGCTATGTTTTACCGGCAGCTTCTCATTGCGCATGCGCACATGAAGTACTGGACCAATAGCCATTTTGTACTACGTCCGGGTCTGGACCTATAGCAACAGCCTAAAAATTATGTCTAAGGTATGATAACATATTTTGGATAATTGTTGGTACAACCGAACCAACATGGCCTACCAATTAAACCGTTGGCTACCAATCACAAAAACCGGACGAACTTGGACAGCATGCGAGGTCGAAGTCAAAATTATATTGATTCTGAAGCTCGGGAAAATGTGTTCGCAATTTGTTTTGTTTCAACATAACCGAAAGGGGACCTGTGTAAATGCCTAGGTTCTCTTAAATACATTAATTAGCACAAATTCAATTGATGCTGTACCATATGGGATGTTTGGAGAGAGATATACGTGATGGACATGCCTAGTTACATTTTGCTTAGGCTTTGGCATGGGACTTGTTTTCGGCATATTATCTAAAACTCGCTGTAACATAATACAACCTGAGTAACTGTTAGACTCTTCAGGATTAAACCATGTGAAATGTGAAACACCAGTCAGTACAACCAGAGTAACTGTTAGACTAGAGAATTAAACCATGTGAAATGTAATGACTCCAGTCAGTACAACCTGAGTAACTGTTACACTCTACAGAATTAAACCATGTGAAATGTACTGACTCCAATCAGTACAACCTGAGTAACTGTGGGATTAAACCATGTGAAATGTAATGCCACCAGTCAAAACAAATTGAGTAAATGCTAGACTCTAGAGAATTAAACCATGTAAAATGTAATGATTCCAGTCAGTACAACATGTTTGACTCAAGAGGATTAAACCATGTGAAATGTAATGATTCCAGTCAGCAGTCCATGAAATGTGATAATTAAGCATTGTAAACATGACCCATTGCCATATATGACAGTGGTAGATTCCCAACATACATATTTACTGCTTGTAAACATGTAAGCATGACACATTGCCATCAAAGACAATGGTAGATTCCCACCATACGTATTTACTGCTTGTAAACATGACACGTTGTCATCTATGACAGTGGTAGATTCCCAACATACGTATTTACTGATTCTAAAAATGACACATTGCCATCTATGACAGTGGTAGATTCCAAACATATGTATTTACTGCTTGTAAACATTGTAAACATGACATATTGCCATTTATGACAGTGGTAGATTCCCAACATATGTATTTACTGCTTGTAAACATTGTAAACGTGACACATTGCCATCTATGAGAGTGGTGGATTCCCAACATACGTATTTACTGCTTGTCAACAAACTATATTCAGGGTTGTGTGCAGGATTTGGCGATAGGGAGGTTGTGTGGAATTCATCACTGATGTAATTTACATCCACTACTGACGACAATTTAAATGTTTATTCAAAAACATTTTCTGACTACAAGAAAAGTCAACTGTTAGTTTGAGAAATAATTATCAGCATCCAGTTTGGTTGCCTCATATTCCAGTGGACGGGTCGCGACTTCTTGTGAAATTTCAGGAGTGTCGCCTTCTGCAGAAGCTGAAAAAAGTTTGATTAATTATTACTGACATTCTCTGCTTTCAATTGCTTACATTAGTTACAGCTGCTCATTTGTCAGAAAGGTTTTCAGCACATGTCAGTTTCTAGGAACTGACCATGGATTATATGACAAAGTGTACAAGTGGAGACGGTGTCCAAATACTAGAGGGTGCTGTGGCCATGCCCAAATTTAAAGGTTGTATGCGATGCAGTGTAAACACTTTTTATAACCCAAAATAGCAAAGAGCATTTTTAGGTTTTTTATTAAGTACCGTAAGCTAGGGTGATTTTAGTTGTCATGGAACTTGGGATGTCATTACGGGTTCCACTCAACAAAATGATGGTCTTATTGTAATGCTACAGGCCTTTACTAACAATTCTGAGAATTTGATGCTTTTAAATGTGAATGTTCTGAGAAAATTATGAAAAGTAAGTGCTTGAACATTTTAACCAACATTCTGAATGGTAGATTCCCACCACACATACCAAGAACTCAACATTTACTCACAGTCTAAGACCTATGATCTAAGAACAATAATAGCATCTAAGATCCAATGAAGGTGTAAACTAAATATAAATTTATAATGCCATATTCCCAATTTGTGCTTTCAGAAATTTAAACAGGTGACTTTGGCCCATGTTTAATTATGGTGTGACTTTGTTTTAAAAGGACCACAATTTCAGAATCCGTAGAAATGTGATGTAGCATTACAATAACACCGCCATGTTGGCGAATGGAATGTATGTGGAGGTCCCACGTGTCACGACAACATGTTTTCGTGCACCGGGCCGAAGTCACCTCAGTCTGAGCAGATTATGGTCATCTCGGTTCCCTCCATATTTTTTATTATTATTATTGTATAATCAATTATGTATGTATGGTCTCAGCTTATATAGTATATAGTCGCTGGACAGTATACAACACACACATATTTGGGTCAAAGTTACCCCAAGGTGACTTTGGCCCTGCACAATTTGTGGAATTCGAATACCTTCCCATGGAACAATTTTGTTGTCAAAGTAATGATACTCTAGGGACAGAAGGTTGGCTAGTGGTAGTCTACTGTCAAACACTGTTAAATTAGACATTCTCAGACACCCAATGCACCCTTAATAATCTACCCTTGTAGTATGTACATAATATTAGGTTTTAAAACTTGTTAGTGTCTGGATGACACAAAACAGGCACGTAAAAGTATGATTTTAAAAATAAACAATCAAAATCAGAGTTTAACTGTTTTCATCACACATTCAGCAAGACATTAAAAATAAAACCGACCACAGTTCGTATATTGAGATGTCCAATTCCCAGGCGCGATAATTCATAGCATATTTGACATTTCTTTTGAACTCCAAGTCAACAAGATCACTGTTTTGAGTGACACTAGTAGACAATGTCAGCTATTAGTTTTTCACGCTAGTTCCGTAACTTATAGGCACTGATGTCAGCTGAATTTCCCGGCCGCATGTTCTCCATAAGTGTTGTGCAAAGATACATAGACGTAAATACTGACCGAATGGCCTCCATTAGTGAAAATGTTCCTTATGAGTTTTTAGACGTTACTTCAAAGAAGATATACTTACTCAACCTCCGTCCCACCTGCTTTGGCGGCCAACCTCCCACCAACGTTGAGAGTCCACCTCCCACCAACCCCACATCACACCTGTTGCTTAGGCCAACTGCCCACCTGCCAGCAGTTTGTAGGGCCAAACTCCTACCTCCCACTTCATGCCACACACCCCACACACCCCACACACTGTTCAACTTATTGGCTATACGTTAAGTATTGAGATAAGTTGGGAGCAAAAAACTTATAGCTGAAACTGTCTACTGTAAGTAATTTCCTATTTTGTTATTGTAATATATATATATATATATATATATAGCCTACTGAAAGTTGCTTAATTTTTAAGGTAACGTGCATAATATTAACTGCATCTATTTGGCGACTTTGTGAACTACTGTAAATACAATTTTGTAATTTTTTTTGTGATCAGCGGACGAAAGGTTGGAATTTCAGTCTTGCATCGTAAGCACCTGGTGATCCACAAATCCCATCCAAAATTTGAGTCACTTGTAACGATGTGCTGGCTACAGATGTGAGAAGATAGCATCAGTGCCAAGTGCGCTGGCGTTGTCTACATGAACCGCAGCCATCAACGTGTGAGGCGGGCTTTCTCGATTCGAAGATTAGAAATATGTTGAAGGCTATGTTTTATTTCAGCTTTATACCGACAAAACCCTGCAAGACACGTTTTCCCCACGTCGAAGTTCGACTAACATCCATATAATATATGTCATCGAGCACAGTTTGTAAAAGGTTAAACCATTTGTAAAATGAAGAAAGCAAAAAACGCTGCCATTGTTTAAAGTGTACATGAAACTAGGCACCTCATTTCATTCCTCCATATGACGTCACGGCTTTGTTTTTAGACACTCGCTTTCGTGAATCGCAAATACAATACTGAAAACTTCATTTTTATCAATAATTTGTGGGACTTTTTTTTAGTTACAATTAATTTATGTCATGCTAATATATAAAATGAACACAAATCTACAATAAAAAATATTGAATCTAGAAGTCTTTAAAACATAACTTCATCCCTAATTACATGGCAGTTGAAAAAACAAATATGTTATGAAGGTCACTGATTTTGACCTGACAAACCAAACATTTGCAAACCCCGATTTTGATCAAATTATATCATTATCAATGTCATTGTATCAACAAGTTTCATCTAAAAAAGTAGAGTGGGACCATAATAAGATCTTGAGGTACAGCAATTTGAAATTTTTTCTTCAATTTACACACACATTTTTAACACCTATGTCACATTATTGTGCTCCTAATAGTGACATAGTTCTGATTTTGGTCTTAAAGTTAAACTAATACATTGCCCTATTCATAGATTTCCAATAAATTAAAAAGGTACCACGATATGTTGCTGAGGTACAGCAATTTAAAGTTAGTTGGCAGAAATGCTTGTTATATTAATAATAATATTTGTACCATTGTATATATTTTGCTTGAAAATTGTTGATACAATTACGTCCTAAACATAAAAAAAAAAATCAGTTTATTTATTTTGGGTATATCAAGGTCAAATGTCTAGATCAGTGACATGTCCAACATAATAATTTTAAGTTGCCATATGATCTAAGGATAGGGCAATGTCTTGGCTTTAGTTTAAGATGAACATCAGTCCTTTAAGATAACTAGAGCCAACGTCATGTCTACCTACGTGTTAATGGGTAACACAATTTTTTTTGCATTTTGTTTGTTATCAAATGCAATAACTTCAATTTCACAACAGGTCCAACGTGGATGTCAAATGTCATTAAAACCTGAGAGGGTGAAGAATGTTGTTGGTTGATTTCATATGGAATGACCCTATTGACACCCATTAACACCTCTGTTCCACACTTTAGTGTTGCAATCTTCAATAGATTCATTTCATTATTATATTGACAATATTTATATGTATTGCAGTTTGGACAACTGCAGCCTGTCTGGTGAGGGGACATCAGCTTTGGCCGCCGCACTGGGTCACCTGCCACTTCTAACACAACTCAGGTAAGAAGATGTGATTTATAGTGTGTCATTGCGTTGTACACGAGTACTCACTCAAACCATGTGAGGCGGGTTTTCTCGATTCGAAGATTAGAAATATGTTCAGGGTTATGTTTTATTTCGGCTTTATGCCGACAAAACCCTGCAAGACACATGTTTTCACCACGTCGATGTTCGACTAACATCCATATAATATGTGTCATCGAACACAAACAGTTTATGACAGCAAAACACAAACACAATGGTAAGATATGAACAGTATTTATTATAAAAAACTTGGCGAAAAGGGACAGCCCGGTCGTATTTCTCTGGGGCCAGCTGTGACACCGAGAGGGCTGGCTGCGAGGCCCGGATGTTTACTTGAACGGACATGGTTCTAACATGGTTCTAATAGTGTGTGTGTGTGTGTGTGTGTGTGTGTGTGTGTGTGTGTGTGTGTGTGTGTGTGTGTGTGTGTGTGTGTGTGTGTGTGTGTGTGTGTGTGTGTGTGTGTGTGTGTGTGTGTGTGTGTGTGTGTGTGTGTGTGTGTGTGTGTGTGTGTGTGTGTGTGTGTGTGTGTGTGTGTGTGTGTGTGTGTGTGTGTGTGTGTGTGTGTGTGTGTGTGTGTGTGTGTGTGTGTGTGTGTGTGTGTGTGTGTGTGTGTGTGTGTGTGTGTGTGTGTGTGTGTGTGTGTGTGTGTGTGTGTGTGTGTGTGTGTGTGTGTGTGTGTGTGTGTGTGTGTGTGTGTGTGTGTGTGTGTGTGTGTGTGTGTGTGTGTGTGTGTGTGTGTGTGTGTGTGTGTGTGTGTGTGTGTGTGTGTGTGTGTGTGTGTGTGTGTGTGTGTGTGTGTGTGTGTGTGTGTGTGTGTGTGTGTGTGTGTGTGTGTGTGTGTGTGTGTGTGTGTGTGTGTGTGTGTGTGTGTGTGTGTGTGTGTGTGTGTGTGTGTGTGTGTGTGTGTGTGTGTGTGTGTGTGTGTGTGTGTGTGTGTGTGTGTGTGTATGACACATTGCATACAGTGTCTGATCGTTGTGCTTGCAGCATTGCGCCATGCTGCCTGTCTTCATGTCATTCTACATACACATTTCTCCATGTCTGTATGGCATTATATACAATTCATACGATATATACACACACGAATGATAACACATCCCTGCTGCTTTCATAGCACTTTCCCATGCCAATATACAAATCGTGCTTAACTAGATATTTATGCAGTCAACGACATAGAGACCCATGTAGATGCACTTGTTATCAAGACTCCTCCAACCCACTGCCAGGCCTGTGACTGAGCCCATGCTAGTCACCTGAACATCAGGTTGTTAGAGCCCATAGTAAACGTAAAATCAAGCAATGGCATTATTACAATAGACATTATAACTGTATGCCTACATTTTTAAATACAAGACCCACGTGCCAGTATACACGTTATATGCCTAACTACATGTGCAATCCCTGACTAGTAACTTTAAAAAATCCACGATTCTCATACATAGTGAACAATCAACGACTTGTAAATATATATATATATATATATATATATATATATATATATATATTATATATATATTATATATATATATATATATATATATATATATATATATATATATATATATATATATATATATATATATATGCATATCGTGTATACATTGTTGAATTGTTCTGAAACAATGTTTCATCTAATGGCACAACCACCCATCTAAGAGTGTCTAACAGTCAAGACTTCTGCCCACTGCAAGAATTTGTGCTCATCTGAAATGCCCACACATAGCTTGTTGATCCTGTTGTAAAGATTCATGTGACGTTCTGATATATCTGCAGTAGCAATCAGAAGTCCATCTACCCAGGGTCCTGATCATGTGATCTGGGATGTTAGCTGTTGCAACTGTAGTAGCGTAGCGGCCCCTATCCGGAAAGAGTGCCCACTGTACAAGTCTGGATTATAACCCAGTTCTGATAGGAGAATCTTTAATTTGTCAATGACAAATGCCAGTGTCAGAGGTGTTCCTGCTTGTGTGGTAAACAGGGGATCGTGTGGCTGAGCTGCTATACCCAACAGTGTTTGCATGAGGGCCAACATAGGTTGGAGAGGGCAAATGGAATGCTCTGTAGCTAAATAAGTAAGTGATACCCCTCTGTGGAATCTATGCCACATAGCCACATCCTGGCGACATTCTGCATTTAGCTTGACGTGGTGGTGTAATTCTTTAACTGAGGCTGCCAAAGCCAGGAGGTAGGACATGAAGCTTCGTCCTTGTCTGATTACTCTGGATGCAAAATTTAAATAGCCCAACAAGCTCAGTAGAGCTCTTTTGGATATTCTCTGCTTGCTTTCAAATTTATGTAACATTTCTCTAATCCTGGTAAGTTTGTCTAATGGTAAGCGAGCTTCCATGCTGTCAGTGTCGAGGATTATACCTAAATACTGCAACTGTACGATAGGTCCCACTGTCTTATGAGGTGCTATTGGGACCCGTAGCCTGTTAAAAATCATGGTAAGTAGAGCCATAGTTCTCTCTGCTGTGGCACTGGGAGAGTCTATCGTCAGATAGTCGTCTAACAGATGGAGAATAAACTCAATCCCATAATTATGTTTGGCTATCCAAAACACAGCCTGGGAAAGCCAGTCGAATATTTAGGGCTCGAGCGGCTCCCAAATACTAGCCGGGTGTAGAAGAAATATGCCCCATTCCACTTGACCCCATACAAATGCCACAGTGACGGGTGGATAGGAATCTGCTTAAACGCATTGACGATATCAGTCTTGCATAACCAAGAACCCCGACCACTCTCTAAAATTCCACTAATGGCATCGTCTAATTTGACATAGGTTAGTGAGTATTCATCCTTGTTGATGAGTTGATTTAAACTGGCATGGTTATTATTGTTATGGGGCGCAGATAAATCTACAATTAAATGCTTCTTTCTGGAGTAGGAGCCTTTGGCCACACCAAGGGGGCTCACCCTGTAAGTTGAGAAAGGGGGTGTTTCAAAGGGGCCTACCTAAACCCCTTCTTCACTTCATCATCAATCAATTTGGTAACGATTTCTGGGTGACTGTTAGCAGACATTATTTGGATGTTCTAAAGTAATCATGGGTGGTTCGTTAATTCCCGTAAAGAATCCCTCACGTAGACCATTGATGAGATTGACCACGAAATTCCTATCTGGATGCCCAGCTAACTCCATCTCCAGTCTGTCTATGTCTATAGGTGTCAGGGTCACTGTCTGTCCACCTATTTGGTCGGTTGATGTTAGTCATTGTGTAGTCATTGGTGGTCTGTTATCCGTTCTCGTCACTGGTTGGGGTGTTCTAGCTCGATAGCCATTGGATTTAGTTGGGCACACGACGCTAGGGTGTGATGCTCTGCACACAATACCTGAGTGAAGAAATTTGCAGTTCTGCCTCATAGAACCACGGTCTGAGTTTAAATTGTTGCAAATTTCCCTCTGCCCAACACTAACTATGTGTCTTCCCTGCACATCGGTGGTAGTATGGGCATGACTAAGTCTACCAGGTAAGGGACCCCGGGAGAAGTTGTAACTGACAGCTGGTGCCTTTGCATTTGCTATCATGGGGCAGAAACTACTCAAGTGTGCTGCACTGCCGCACAACAAACACACGTTCGCTGTTTGACCGACGAACAGGGAACAAAACAGGCCATTCACCCAGAGCCCCCAGTCTAGCTTCACATTATGTTGTTGGGTGAGGGCTGCTGCCCAAGCTGAAAACGCTTTATGATATTCATAGAAAGCTGTGCCTTCTATGCGGGACGCGATGCCTACAATTATTGCCTCGTAAGCATCCAGCTCCTTCCTCGTATCACACACTTCACACATTATGTTCCTGTACTTGTTGAAGGCCGCAATGAACTCAGCCAGTGTCAGGTTACGGTTTAAACAGGGGTCGGACGACAGCAGGCGGAGGAGGTGGTGAGAGCCGTCCACACCAGCGTAGCGACTGTGATCTCCCAGGTCGAAGTGGGGTATCAGGAGTGAAGCCAAGTTAATGTCTTTACCGTCAAGGATTGCTGCTCTCTGGGCCGGTGACACCGTCTCGACATCGGGCAGACTCTCCGAAGCGACGGCGGTTGTCGTGCAGCACTGCCATCTGAAAGTGTCGGCGAGAGCGGAGCACAACGATGCCCCGGTCGACCGCTCGATCGTCTCCAAGGCCGTTGTCAAGCTGAACACATTGGGTCGGGGAAGGCTCTGCGTCGTCGGCGCGATGTTCGTTCGTGAAGTGGTGTCTGATGAGCCCACGGCTGCTGAGGATCCTTGCATGACGCGCTGTGAACAAATAATCTCTCCCATCTGCTGCGTCAACGCGGACATCGACTGCTGCAGGTTCCGCACCACGTCCATCATTCGCTCCATCTCATGCACGTTGTCGTGTCTGGTTGTCGCAGTTAGTCCATTGTGAACATGGCTCTCGCGAGCACGAATCTCTGCAACGTCGTGGCTCGACACGTGCATTATCCCGGTTCGCGGCATTGCTAATGGCTGATGTCGTTGCCGAGCCCTAGTTGCAAAGCCATTCAAATCAGCGGCGACGCCCCATCGCATCTTCAGCGGTGGAGTTTGCGTTGACCTCGTATCCGTGCTTTCAGGGCTGACGTCATATGACGTCACGGCTTTGTTTTTAGACACTCACTTTCGTGAATCGCAAATACAGTACTGAAAACTTAATTTTTACCAATAACTTTCAGGACATTTGTTTAGTTACAATTAATTTGTGTCATGCTAATATATAAAATGAACACAAATCTGGAATAAAAAAATTAAGTCTTTAACACATAACTTCATCCCTAATTATAAGGCAGTTCCCCCAAATTTTTTTTTGTGAAAGTCAATGATTTTAACCTGACAAACCAAACATTTGCAAACCCCGTTCTTGATCATATTATATCATTAGCAATGTCATTGTATCAACAAGTTTCATTTAAAACAGTAGAGTGTGACCATAATAAGATGTTGAGGTACAGCAATTTGAAATTTTTTTCTTAAATTTTTACACAATTTTTAACACCTATGTTACATTTTTTTGCTCCTAATAGTGACATAGTTCTGATTTTGGTCTTAAAATTAAACTAATACATTGCCCTATTCATAGATTTCCAGCAATTTCAAGTTAGTTGGCAGAAATGCTTGTTATATTAATAATAATATTTGGACCATTGTATATATTTTGCTTGAAAATTGCTGATACAATTACGTCCTAAACATAAAAAATAAAAAAATCTGAGTTTATTTATTTTGGGTATATCAAGGTCAAATGGCTAGATCAGTGACATGTCCAACATAATAGTTTTAAGTTGCCATATGATCTAAGGATAGGGCAATGTCTTGGCTTTAGCTTAAGATGAAAATCAGTCCTTTAAGATAACTAGAGCCAACGTCATGTCTACCTAAGTGTTAATGGGTAACACAATTTTGTTTGTTATAAAATGCAATAACTTCAATTTCACAACAGGTCCAACGTGGATGTCAAATGTCATTAAATAAAACATGAGAGGGTGAAGAATGTTGTTGGTTGATTTTATATGGAATGACCCTATTGACACCCATTAACACCTTAGTTCTAAGTCCACACTTTAGTGTTGCAATCTTCAATAGATTCATTTCATTATTATATTGACAATATTTATATGTATTGCAGTTTGGGCAACTACAGCCTGTCTGGTGAGGGGACATCAGCTTTGGCCGCCGCACTGGGTCACCTGCCACTTCTAACACAACTCAGGTAAGATGATGTGATTTATAGTGTGTCATTGCGTTGTACACGACTACTCACTCAAACCATGTGAGGCGGGTTTTCTCGATTCGAAGATTAGAAGATTAAAAGGGGCAGCCCGGTCGTATTTCTCTGGGGCCAGCTGTGACACCGAGAGGGCTGGCTGCGAGGCCCGGATGTTTACTTGAACGGACATGGTTCTAACATATATATATATATATATATATATATATATATATATATATATATATATATATATATATATATATATATATATATATATATATATATGTAAATGACACATTGCATACAGTGTCTGATCGTTGTGCTTGCAGCATTGCGCCATGCTGCCTGTCTTCATGTCATTCTACTTACACATTTCTCCATGTCTGTATGGCATTATATACAATTCATACGATATATACACACATACGAATGATAACACATCCCTGCTGCTTTCATAGCACTTTCCCATGCCAATATACAAATCGTGCTTAACTAGATATTTATGCAGTCAACGACATAGAGATCCATGTAGATGCACTTGTCATCAAGACTCCTCCAACCCACTGCCAGGCCTGTGACTGAGCCCATGCTAGTCACCTGAACATCAGGTTGTTAGAGCCCATAGTCGTAAACGTAAAATCAAGCAATGGCATTATTACAATAGACATTATAACTGTATGCCTACATTTTTAAATACAAGACCCACGATTCTCATACATAGTGAACAATCAACGACTTGTTTATATATATATATATATATATATATATATATATATGCATATCGTGTATACATTGTTGAATTGTTCTGAAACAATGTTTCATCTAATGGCACAACCACCCATCTAAGAGTGTCTAACAGTCAAGACTTCTGCCCACTGCAAGAACTTGTGCTCATCTGAAATGCCCACACATAGCTTGTTGATCATGTTGTAAAGATTCATGTGACGTTCTGATATATCTGCAGTAGCAATCAGAAGTCCATCTACCCAGGGTCCTGATCATGTGATCTGGGATGTTAGCTGCTGCAACTGTAGTAGCGTAGCGGCCCCTATCCGGAAAGAATGCCCACTGTACAAGGCTGGATTATAACCCAGTTCTGATAGGAGAAACTTTAATTTGTCAATGACAAATGCCAGTGTCAGAGGTGTTCCTGCTAGTGTGGTAAACAGGGGATCGTGTGGCTGAGCTGCTATAGCCAACAGTGTTTGCATGAGGGCCAACATAGGTTGGAGAGGGCAAATGGAATGCTCTGTAGTTAAAAAGTAAGTGATACCCCTCTGTAGAATCTATGCCACATAGCCATATCCTGGCGACATTCTGCGTTTAGCTTGACGTGGTGGTGTAATTCTTTAACTGAGGCTGCCAAAGCCAGGAGGTAGGACATGAAGCTTCGTCCTTGTCTGATTACTCTGGACGCAAAATTTAAATGGCCCAACAAGCTCAGTAGAGCTCTCTTGGATATTCTCTGCTTGCTTTCAAATTTATGTAACATTTCTCTAATCCTGGTAAGTTTGTCTAATGGTAAGCGAGCTTCCATGCTGTCAGTGTCGAGGATTATACCTAAATACTGCAACTGTACGATAGGTCCCACTGTCTTATGAGGTGCTATTGGGACCCGTAGCCTGTTAAAAATCATGGTAAGTAGAGCCATAGTTCTCTCTGCTGTGGCACTGGGAGAGTCTATCGTCAGATAGTCGTCTAACAGATGGAGAATAAACTCAATCCCATAATTATGTTTGGCTATCCAAAACACAGCCTGGGAAAGCCAGTCGAATATTTAGGGCTCGAGCGGCTCCCAAATACTAGCCGGGTGTAGAAGAAATATGCCCCATTCCACTTGACCCCATACAAATGCCACAGTGACGGGTGGATAGGAATCTGCTTAAACGCATTGACGATATCAGTCTTGCATAACCAAGAACCCCGACCACTCTCTAAAATTCCACTAATGGCATCGTCTAATTTGACATAGGTTAGTGAGTATTCATCCTTGTTGATGAGTTGATTTAAACTGGCATGGTTATTATTGTTATGGGGCGCAGATAAATCTACAATTAAATGCTTCTTTCTGGAGTAGGAGCCTTTGGCCACACCAAGGGGGCTCACCCTGTAAGTTGAGAAAGGGGGTGTTTCAAAGGGGCCTACCTAAACCCCTTCTTCACTTCATCATCAATCAATTTGGTAACGATTTCTGGGTGACTGTTAGCAGACATTATTTGGATGTTCTAAAGTAATCATGGGTGGTTCGTTAATTCCCGTAAAGAATCCCTCACGTAGACCATTGATGAGATTGACCACGAAATTCCTATCTGGATGCCCAGCTAACTCCATCTCCAGTCTGTCTATGTCTATAGGTGTCAGGGTCACTGTCTGTCCACCTATTTGGTCGGTTGATGTTAGTCATTGTGTAGTCATTGGTGGTCTGTTATCCGTTCTCGTCACTGGTTGGGGTGTTCTAGCTCGATAGCCATTGGATTTAGTTGGGCACACGACGCTAGGGTGTGATGCTCTGCACACAATACCTGAGTGAAGAAATTTGCAGTTCTGCCTCATAGAACCACGGTCTGAGTTTAAATTGTTGCAAATTTCCCTCTGCCCAACACTAACTATGTGTCTTCCCTGCACATCGGTGGTAGTATGGGCATGACTAAGTCTACCAGGTAAGGGACCCCGGGAGAAGTTGTAACTGACAGCTGGTGCCTTTGCATTTGCTATCATGGGGCAGAAACTACTCAAGTGTGCTGCACTGCCGCACAACAAACACACGTTCGCTGTTTGACCGACGAACAGGGAACAAAACAGGCCATTCACCCAGAGCCCCCAGTCTAGCTTCACATTATGTTGTTGGGTGAGGGCTGCTGCCCAAGCTGAAAACGCTTTATGATATTCATAGAAAGCTGTGCCTTCTATGCGGGACGCGATGCCTACAATTATTGCCTCGTAAGCATCCAGCTCCTTCCTCGTATCACACACTTCACACATTATGTTCCTGTACTTGTTGAAGGCCGCAATGAACTCAGCCAGTGTCAGGTTACGGTTTAAACAGGGGTCGGACGACAGCAGGCGGAGGAGGTGGTGAGAGCCGTCCACACCAGCGTAGCGACTGTGATCTCCCAGGTCGAAGTGGGGTATCAGGAGTGAAGCCAAGTTAATGTCTTTACCGTCAAGGATTGCTGCTCTCTGGGCCGGTGACACCGTCTCGACATCGGGCAGACTCTCCGAAGCGACGGCGGTTGTCGTGCAGCACTGCCATCTGAAAGTGTCGGCGAGAGCGGAGCACAACGATGCCCCGGTCGACCGCTCGATCGTCTCCAAGGCCGTTGTCAAGCTGAACACATTGGGTCGGGGAAGGCTCTGCGTCGTCGGCGCGATGTTCGTTCGTGAAGTGGTGTCTGATGAGCCCACGGCTGCTGAGGATCCTTGCATGACGCGCTGTGAACAAATAATCTCTCCCATCTGCTGCGTCAACGCGGACATCGACTGCTGCAGGTTCCGCACCACGTCCATCATTCGCTCCATCTCATGCACGTTGTCGTGTCTGGTTGTCGCAGTTAGTCCATTGTGAACATGGCTCTCGCGAGCACGAATCTCTGCAACGTCGTGGCTCGACACGTGCATTATCCCGGTTCGCGGCATTGCTAATGGCTGATGTCGTTGCCGAGCCCTAGTTGCAAAGCCATTCAAATCAGCGGCGACGCCCCATCGCATCTTCAGCGGTGGAGTTTGCGTTGACCTCGTATCCGTGCTTTCAGGGCTGACGTCATATGACGTCACGGCTTTGTTTTTAGACACTCACTTTCGTGAATCGCAAATACAGTACTGAAAACTTAATTTTTACCAATAACTTTCAGGACATTTGTTTAGTTACAATTAATTTGTGTCATGCTAATATATAAAATGAACACAAATCTGGAATAAAAAAATTAAGTCTTTAACACATAACTTCATCCCTAATTATAAGGCAGTTCCCCCAAATTTTTTTTTGTGAAAGTCAATGATTTTAACCTGACAAACCAAACATTTGCAAACCCCGTTCTTGATCATATTATATCATTAGCAATGTCATTGTATCAACAAGTTTCATTTAAAACAGTAGAGTGTGACCATAATAAGATGTTGAGGTACAGCAATTTGAAATTTTTTTCTTAAATTTTTACACAATTTTTAACACCTATGTTACATTTTTTTGCTCCTAATAGTGACATAGTTCTGATTTTGGTCTTAAAATTAAACTAATACATTGCCCTATTCATAGATTTCCAGCAATTTCAAGTTAGTTGGCAGAAATGCTTGTTATATTAATAATAATATTTGGACCATTGTATATATTTTGCTTGAAAATTGCTGATACAATTACGTCCTAAACATAAAAAATAAAAAAATCTGAGTTTATTTATTTTGGGTATATCAAGGTCAAATGGCTAGATCAGTGACATGTCCAACATAATAGTTTTAAGTTGCCATATGATCTAAGGATAGGGCAATGTCTTGGCTTTAGCTTAAGATGAAAATCAGTCCTTTAAGATAACTAGAGCCAACGTCATGTCTACCTAAGTGTTAATGGGTAACACAATTTTGTTTGTTATAAAATGCAATAACTTCAATTTCACAACAGGTCCAACGTGGATGTCAAATGTCATTAAATAAAACATGAGAGGGTGAAGAATGTTGTTGGTTGATTTTATATGGAATGACCCTATTGACACCCATTAACACCTTAGTTCTAAGTCCACACTTTAGTGTTGCAATCTTCAATAGATTCATTTCATTATTATATTGACAATATTTATATGTATTGCAGTTTGGGCAACTACAGCCTGTCTGGTGAGGGGACATCAGCTTTGGCCGCCGCACTGGGTCACCTGCCACTTCTAACACAACTCAGGTAAGATGATGTGATTTATAGTGTGTCATTGCGTTGTACACGACTACTCACTCAAACCATGTGAGGCGGGTTTTCTCGATTCGAAGATTAGAAGATTAAAAGGGGCAGCCCGGTCGTATTTCTCTGGGGCCAGCTGTGACACCGAGAGGGCTGGCTGTGAGGCCCGGATGTTTACTTGAACGGACATGGTTCTAACATATATATATATATATATATATATATATATATATATATATATATATATATATATATATATATATATATATATATATATATATATATGTAAATGACACATTGCATACAGTGTCTGATCGTTGTGCTTGCAGCATTGCGCCATGCTGCCTGTCTTCATGTCATTCTACTTACACATTTCTCCATGTCTGTATGGCATTATATACAATTCATACGATATATACACACATACGAATGATAACACATCCCTGCTGCTTTCATAGCACTTTCCCATGCCAATATACAAATCGTGCTTAACTAGATATTTATGCAGTCAACGACATAGAGATCCATGTAGATGCACTTGTCATCAAGACTCCTCCAACCCACTGCCAGGCCTGTGACTGAGCCCATGCTAGTCACCTGAACATCAGGTTGTTAGAGCCCATAGTCGTAAACGTAAAATCAAGCAATGGCATTATTACAATAGACATTATAACTGTATGCCTACATTTTTAAATACAAGACCCACGATTCTCATACATAGTGAACAATCAACGACTTGTTTATATATATATATATATATATATATATATATATATGCATATCGTGTATACATTGTTGAATTGTTCTGAAACAATGTTTCATCTAATGGCACAACCACCCATCTAAGAGTGTCTAACAGTCAAGACTTCTGCCCACTGCAAGAACTTGTGCTCATCTGAAATGCCCACACATAGCTTGTTGATCATGTTGTAAAGATTCATGTGACGTTCTGATATATCTGCAGTAGCAATCAGAAGTCCATCTACCCAGGGTCCTGATCATGTGATCTGGGATGTTAGCTGCTGCAACTGTAGTAGCGTAGCGGCCCCTATCCGGAAAGAATGCCCACTGTACAAGGCTGGATTATAACCAAGTTCTGATAGGAGAAACTTTAATTTGTCAATGACAAATGCCAGTGTCAGAGGTGTTCCTGCTAGTGTGGTAAACAGGGGATCGTGTGGCTGAGCTGCTATAGCCAACAGTGTTTGCATGAGGGCCAACATAGGTTGGAGAGGGCAAATGGAATGCTCTGTAGTTAAAAAGTAAGTGATACCCCTCTGTAGAATCTATGCCACATAGCCATATCCTGGCGACATTCTGCGTTTAGCTTGACGTGGTGGTGTAATTCTTTAACTGAGGCTGCCAAAGCCAGGAGGTAGGACATGAAGCTTCGTCCTTGTCTGATTACTCTGGACGCAAAATTTAAATGGCCCAACAAGCTCAGTAGAGCTCTCTTGGATATTCTCTGCTTGCTTTCAAATTTATGTAACATTTCTCTAATCCTGGTAAGTTTGTCTAATGGTAAGCGAGCTTCCATGCTGTCAGTGTCGAGGATTATACCTAAATACTGCAACTGTACGATAGGTCCCACTGTCTTATGAGGTGCTATTGGGACCCGTAGCCTGTTAAAAATCATGGTAAGTAGAGCCATAGTTCTCTCTGCTGTGGCACTGGGAGAGTCTATCGTCAGATAGTCGTCTAACAGATGGAGAATAAACTCAATCCCATAATTATGTTTGGCTATCCAAAACACAGCCTGGGAAAGCCAGTCGAATATTTAGGGCTCGAGCGGCTCCCAAATACTAGCCGGGTGTAGAAGAAATATGCCCCATTCCACTTGACCCCATACAAATGCCACAGTGACGGGTGGATAGGAATCTGCTTAAACGCATTGACGATATCAGTCTTGCATAACCAAGAACCCCGACCACTCTCTAAAATTCCACTAATGGCATCGTCTAATTTGACATAGGTTAGTGAGTATTCATCCTTGTTGATGAGTTGATTTAAACTGGCATGGTTATTATTGTTATGGGGCGCAGATAAATCTACAATTAAATGCTTCTTTCTGGAGTAGGAGCCTTTGGCCACACCAAGGGGGCTCACCCTGTAAGTTGAGAAAGGGGGTGTTTCAAAGGGGCCTACCTAAACCCCTTCTTCACTTCATCATCAATCAATTTGGTAACGATTTCTGGGTGACTGTTAGCAGACATTATTTGGATGTTCTAAAGTAATCATGGGTGGTTCGTTAATTCCCGTAAAGAATCCCTCACGTAGACCATTGATGAGATTGACCAAGAAATTCCTATCTGGATGCCCAGCTAACTCCATCTCCAGTCTGTCTATGTCTATAGGTGTCAGGGTCACTGTCTGTCCACCTATTTGGTCGGTTGATGTTAGTCATTGTGTAGTCATTGGTGGTCTGTTATCCGTTCTCGTCACTGGTTGGGGTGTTCTAGCTCGATAGCCATTGGATTTAGTTGGGCACACGACGCTAGGGTGTGATGCTCTGCACACAATACCTGAGTGAAGAAATTTGCAGTTCTGCCTCATAGAACCACGGTCTGAGTTTAAATTGTTGCAAATTTCCCTCTGCCCAACACTAACTATGTGTCTTCCCTGCACATCGGTGGTAGTATGGGCATGACTAAGTCTACCAGGTAAGGGACCCCGGGAGAAGTTGTAACTGACAGCTGGTGCCTTTGCATTTGCTATCATGGGGCAGAAACTACTCAAGTGTGCTGCACTGCCGCACAACAAACACACGTTCGCTGTTTGACCGACGAACAGGGAACAAAACAGGCCATTCACCCAGAGCCCCCAGTCTAGCTTCACATTATGTTGTTGGGTGAGGGCTGCTGCCCAAGCTGAAAACGCTTTATGATATTCATAGAAAGCTGTGCCTTCTATGCGGGACGCGATGCCTACAATTATTGCCTCGTAAGCATCCAGCTCCTTCCTCGTATCACACACTTCACACATTATGTTCCTGTACTTGTTGAAGGCCGCAATGAACTCAGCCAGTGTCAGGTTACGGTTTAAACAGGGGTCGGACGACAGCAGGCGGAGGAGGTGGTGAGAGCCGTCCACACCAGCGTAGCGACTGTGATCTCCCAGGTCGAAGTGGGGTATCAGGAGTGAAGCCAAGTTAATGTCTTTACCGTCAAGGATTGCTGCTCTCTGGGCCGGTGACACCGTCTCGACATCGGGCAGACTCTCCGAAGCGACGGCGGTTGTCGTGCAGCACTGCCATCTGAAAGTGTCGGCGAGAGCGGAGCACAACGATGCCCCGGTCGACCGCTCGATCGTCTCCAAGGCCGTTGTCAAGCTGAACACATTGGGTCGGGGAAGGCTCTGCGTCGTCGGCGCGATGTTCGTTCGTGAAGTGGTGTCTGATGAGCCCACGGCTGCTGAGGATCCTTGCATGACGCGCTGTGAACAAATAATCTCTCCCATCTGCTGCGTCAACGCGGACATCGACTGCTGCAGGTTCCGCACCACGTCCATCATTCGCTCCATCTCATGCACGTTGTCGTGTCTGGTTGTCGCAGTTAGTCCATTGTGAACATGGCTCTCGCGAGCACGAATCTCTGCAACGTCGTGGCTCGGCACGTGCATTATCCCGGTTCGCGGCATTGCTAATGGCTGATGTCGTTGCCGAGCCCTAGTTGCAAAGCCATTCAAATCAGCGGCGACGCCCCATCGCATCTTCAGCGGTGGAGTTTGCGTTGACCTCGTATCCGTGCTTTCAGGGCTGACGTCATATGATGTCACGGCTTTGTTTTTAGACACTCACTTTCGTGAATCGCAAATACAGTACTGAAAACTTAATTTTTACCAATAACTTTCAGGACATTTGTTTAGTTACAATTAATTTGTGTCATGCTAATATATAAAATGAACACAAATCTGGAATAAAAAAATTAAGTCTTTAACACATAACTTCGTCCCTAATTATAAGGCAGTTCCCCCCAATTTTTTTTTGTGAAAGTCAATGATTTTAACCTGACAAACCAAACATTTGCAAACCCCGTTCTTGATCATATTATATCATTAGCAATGTCATTGTATCAACAAGTTTCATTTAAAACAGTAGAGTGTGACCATAATAAGATGTTGAGGTACAGCAATTTGAAATTTTTTTCTTAAATTTTTACACAATTTTTAACACCTATGTTACATTTTTTTGCTCCTAATAGTGACATAGTTCTGATTTTGGTCTTAAAATTAAACTAATACATTGCCCTATTCATAGATTTCCAGCAATTTCAAGTTAGTTGGCAGAAATGCTTGTTATATTAATAATAATATTTGGACCATTGTATATATTTTGCTTGAAAATTGCTGATACAATTACGTCCTAAACATAAAAAATAAAAAAATCTGAGTTTATTTATTTTGGGTATATCAAGGTCAAATGGCTAGATCAGTGACATGTCCAACATAATAGTTTTAAGTTGCCATATGATCTAAGGATAGGGCAATGTCTTGGCTTTAGCTTAAGATGAAAATCAGTCCTTTAAGATAACTAGAGCCAACGTCATGTCTACCTAAGTGTTAATGGGTAACACAATTTTGTTTGTTATAAAATGCAATAACTTCAATTTCACAACAGGTCCAACGTGGATGTCAAATGTCATTAAATAAAACATGAGAGGGTGAAGAATGTTGTTGGTTGATTTTATATGGAATGACCCTATTGACACCCATTAACACCTTAGTTCTAAGTCCACACTTTAGTGTTGCAATCTTCAATAGATTCATTTCATTATTATATTGACAATATTTATATGTATTGCAGTTTGGGCAACTGCAGCCTGTCTGGTGAGGGGACATCAGCTTTGGCCGCCGCACTGGGTCACCTGCCACTTCTAACACAACTCAGGTAAGATGATGTGATTTATAGTGTGTCATTGCGTTGTACACGACTACTCACTCAAACCATGTGAGGCGGGTTTTCTCGATTCGAAGATTAGAAGATTAAAAGGGGCAGCCCGGTCGTATTTCTCTGGGGCCAGCTGTGACACCGAGAGGGCTGGCTGCGAGGCCCGGATGTTTACTTGAACGGACATGGTTCTAACATATATATATATATATATATATATATATATATATATATATATATATATATATATGTAAATGACACATTGCATACAGTGTCTGATCGTTGTGCTTGCAGCATTGCGCCATGCTGCCTGTCTTCATGTCATTCTACATACACATTTCTCCATGTCTGTATGGCATTATATACAATTCATACGATATATACACACATACGAATGATAACACATCCCTGCTGCTTTCATAGCACTTTCCCATGCCAATATACAAATCGTGCTTAACTAGATATTTATGCAGTCAACGACATAGAGATCCATGTAGATGCACTTGTCATCAAGACTCCTCCAACCCACTGCCAGGCCTGTGACTGAGCCCATGCTAGTCACCTGAACATCAGGTTGTTAGAGCCCATAGTCGTAAACGTAAAATCAAGCAATGGCATTATTACAATAGACATTATAACTGTATGCCTACATTTTTAAATACAAGACCCACGATTCTCATACATAGTGAACAATCAACGACTTGTTTATATATATATATATATATATATATATATATATATATATATATATATATATATATATATATATATATATATATGCATATCGTGTATACATTGTTGAATTGTTCTGAAACAATGTTTCATCTAATGGCACAACCACCCATCTAAGAGTGTCTAACAGTCAAGACTTCTGCCCACTGCAAGAACTTGTGCTCATCTGAAATGCCCACACATAGCTTGTTGATCATGTTGTAAAGATTCATGTGACGTTCTGATATATCTGCAGTAGCAATCAGAAGTCCATCTACCCAGGGTCCTGATCATGTGATCTGGGATGTTAGCTGCTGCAACTGTAGTAGCGTAGCGGCCCCTATCCGGAAAGAATGCCCACTGTACAAGGCTGGATTATAACCCAGTTCTGATAGGAGAAACTTTAATTTGTCAATGACAAATGCCAGTGTCAGAGGTGTTCCTGCTAGTGTGGTAAACAGGGGATCGTGTGGCTGAGCTGCTATAGCCAACAGTGTTTGCATGAGGGCCAACATAGGTTGGAGAGGGCAAATGGAATGCTCTGTAGTTAAAAAGTAAGTGATACCCCTCTGTAGAATCTATGCCACATAGCCATATCCTGGCGACATTCTGCGTTTAGCTTGACGTGGTGGTGTAATTCTTTAACTGAGGCTGCCAAAGCCAGGAGGTAGGACATGAAGCTTCGTCCTTGTCTGATTACTCTGGACGCAAAATTTAAATGGCCCAACAAGCTCAGTAGAGCTCTCTTGGATATTCTCTGCTTGCTTTCAAATTTATGTAACATTTCTCTAATCCTGGTAAGTTTGTCTAATGGTAAGCGAGCTTCCATGCTGTCAGTGTCGAGGATTATACCTAAATACTGCAACTGTACGATAGGTCCCACTGTCTTATGAGGTGCTATTGGGACCCGTAGCCTGTTAAAAATCATGGTAAGTAGAGCCATAGTTCTCTCTGCTGTGGCACTGGGAGAGTCTATCGTCAGATAGTCGTCTAACAGATGGAGAATAAACTCAATCCCATAATTATGTTTGGCTATCCAAAACACAGCCTGGGAAAGCCAGTCGAATATTTAGGGCTCGAGCGGCTCCCAAATACTAGCCGGGTGTAGAAGAAATATGCCCCATTCCACTTGACCCCATACAAATGCCACAGTGACGGGTGGATAGGAATCTGCTTAAACGCATTGACGATATCAGTCTTGCATAACCAAGAACCCCGACCACTCTCTAAAATTCCACTAATGGCATCGTCTAATTTGACATAGGTTAGTGAGTATTCATCCTTGTTGATGAGTTGATTTAAACTGGCATGGTTATTATTGTTATGGGGCGCAGATAAATCTACAATTAAATGCTTCTTTCTGGAGTAGGAGCCTTTGGCCACACCAAGGGGGCTCACCCTGTAAGTTGAGAAAGGGGGTGTTTCAAAGGGGCCTACCTAAACCCCTTCTTCACTTCATCATCAATCAATTTGGTAACGATTTCTGGGTGACTGTTAGCAGACATTATTTGGATGTTCTAAAGTAATCATGGGTGGTTCGTTAATTCCCGTAAAGAATCCCTCACGTAGACCATTGATGAGATTGACCAAGAAATTCCTATCTGGATGCCCAGCTAACTCCATCTCCAGTCTGTCTATGTCTATAGGTGTCAGGGTCACTGTCTGTCCACCTATTTGGTCGGTTGATGTTAGTCATTGTGTAGTCATTGGTGGTCTGTTATCCGTTCTCGTCACTGGTTGGGGTGTTCTAGCTCGATAGCCATTGGATTTAGTTGGGCACACGACGCTAGGGTGTGATGCTCTGCACACAATACCTGAGTGAAGAAATTTGCAGTTCTGCCTCATAGAACCACGGTCTGAGTTTAAATTGTTGCAAATTTCCCTCTGCCCAACACTAACTATGTGTCTTCCCTGCACATCGGTGGTAGTATGGGCATGACTAAGTCTACCAGGTAAGGGACCCCGGGAGAAGTTGTAACTGACAGCTGGTGCCTTTGCATTTGCTATCATGGGGCAGAAACTACTCAAGTGTGCTGCACTGCCGCACAACAAACACACGTTCGCTGTTTGACCGACGAACAGGGAACAAAACAGGCCATTCACCCAGAGCCCCCAGTCTAGCTTCACATTATGTTGTTGGGTGAGGGCTGCTGCCCAAGCTGAAAACGCTTTATGATATTCATAGAAAGCTGTGCCTTCTATGCGGGACGCGATGCCTACAATTATTGCCTCGTAAGCATCCAGCTCCTTCCTCGTATCACACACTTCACACATTATGTTCCTGTACTTGTTGAAGGCCGCAATGAACTCAGCCAGTGTCAGGTTACGGTTTAAACAGGGGTCGGACGACAGCAGGCGGAGGAGGTGGTGAGAGCCGTCCACACCAGCGTAGCGACTGTGATCTCCCAGGTCGAAGTGGGGTATCAGGAGTGAAGCCAAGTTAATGTCTTTACCGTCAAGGATTGCTGCTCTCTGGGCCGGTGACACCGTCTCGACATCGGGCAGACTCTCCGAAGCGACGGCGGTTGTCGTGCAGCACTGCCATCTGAAAGTGTCGGCGAGAGCGGAGCACAACGATGCCCCGGTCGACCGCTCGATCGTCTCCAAGGCCGTTGTCAAGCTGAACACATTGGGTCGGGGAAGGCTCTGCGTCGTCGGCGCGATGTTCGTTCGTGAAGTGGTGTCTGATGAGCCCACGGCTGCTGAGGATCCTTGCATGACGCGCTGTGAACAAATAATCTCTCCCATCTGCTGCGTCAACGCGGACATCGACTGCTGCAGGTTCCGCACCACGTCCATCATTCGCTCCATCTCATGCACGTTGTCGTGTCTGGTTGTCGCAGTTAGTCCATTGTGAACATGGCTCTCGCGAGCACGAATCTCTGCAACGTCGTGGCTCGGCACGTGCATTATCCCGGTTCGCGGCATTGCTAATGGCTGATGTCGTTGCCGAGCCCTAGTTGCAAAGCCATTCAAATCAGCGGCGACGCCCCATCGCATCTTCAGCGGTGGAGTTTGCGTTGACCTCGTATCCGTGCTTTCAGGGCTGACGTCATATGATGTCACGGCTTTGTTTTTAGACACTCACTTTCGTGAATCGCAAATACAGTACTGAAAACTTAATTTTTACCAATAACTTTCAGGACATTTGTTTAGTTACAATTAATTTGTGTCATGCTAATATATAAAATGAACACAAATCTGGAATAAAAAAATTAAGTCTTTAACACATAACTTCGTCCCTAATTATAAGGCAGTTCCCCCCAATTTTTTTTTGTGAAAGTCAATGATTTTAACCTGACAAACCAAACATTTGCAAACCCCGTTCTTGATCATATTATATCATTAGCAATGTCATTGTATCAACAAGTTTCATTTAAAACAGTAGAGTGTGACCATAATAAGATGTTGAGGTACAGCAATTTGAAATTTTTTTCTTAAATTTTTACACAATTTTTAACACCTATGTTACATTTTTTTGCTCCTAATAGTGACATAGTTCTGATTTTGGTCTTAAAATTAAACTAATACATTGCCCTATTCATAGATTTCCAGCAATTTCAAGTTAGTTGGCAGAAATGCTTGTTATATTAATAATAATATTTGGACCATTGTATATATTTTGCTTGAAAATTGCTGATACAATTACGTCCTAAACATAAAAAATAAAAAAATCTGAGTTTATTTATTTTGGGTATATCAAGGTCAAATGGCTAGATCAGTGACATGTCCAACATAATAGTTTTAAGTTGCCATATGATCTAAGGATAGGGCAATGTCTTGGCTTTAGCTTAAGATGAAAATCAGTCCTTTAAGATAACTAGAGCCAACGTCATGTCTACCTAAGTGTTAATGGGTAACACAATTTTGTTTGTTATAAAATGCAATAACTTCAATTTCACAACAGGTCCAACGTGGATGTCAAATGTCATTAAATAAAACATGAGAGGGTGAAGAATGTTGTTGGTTGATTTTATATGGAATGACCCTATTGACACCCATTAACACCTTAGTTCTAAGTCCACACTTTAGTGTTGCAATCTTCAATAGATTCATTTCATTATTATATTGACAATATTTATATGTATTGCAGTTTGGGCAACTGCAGCCTGTCTGGTGAGGGGACATCAGCTTTGGCCGCCGCACTGGGTCACCTGCCACTTCTAACACAACTCAGGTAAGATGATGTGATTTATAGTGTGTCATTGCGTTGTACACGACTACTCACTCAAACCATGTGAGGCGGGTTTTCTCGATTCGAAGATTAGAAGATTAAAAGGGGCAGCCCGGTCGTATTTCTCTGGGGCCAGCTGTGACACCGAGAGGGCTGGCTGCGAGGCCCGGATGTTTACTTGAACGGACATGGTTCTAACATATATATATATATATATATATATATATATATATATATATATATATATATATATGTAAATGACACATTGCATACAGTGTCTGATCGTTGTGCTTGCAGCATTGCGCCATGCTGCCTGTCTTCATGTCATTCTACATACACATTTCTCCATGTCTGTATGGCATTATATACAATTCATACGATATATACACACATACGAATGATAACACATCCCTGCTGCTTTCATAGCACTTTCCCATGCCAATATACAAATCGTGCTTAACTAGATATTTATGCAGTCAACGACATAGAGATCCATGTAGATGCACTTGTCATCAAGACTCCTCCAACCCACTGCCAGGCCTGTGACTGAGCCCATGCTAGTCACCTGAACATCAGGTTGTTAGAGCCCATAGTCGTAAACGTAAAATCAAGCAATGGCATTATTACAATAGACATTATAACTGTATGCCTACATTTTTAAATACAAGACCCACGATTCTCATACATAGTGAACAATCAACGACTTGTTTATATATATATATATATATATATATATATATATATATATATATATATATATATATATATATATATATATATATATATGCATATCGTGTATACATTGTTGAATTGTTCTGAAACAATGTTTCATCTAATGGCACAACCACCCATCTAAGAGTGTCTAACAGTCAAGACTTCTGCCCACTGCAAGAACTTGTGCTCATCTGAAATGCCCACACATAGCTTGTTGATCATGTTGTAAAGATTCATGTGACGTTCTGATATATCTGCAGTAGCAATCAGAAGTCCATCTACCCAGGGTCCTGATCATGTGATCTGGGATGTTAGCTGCTGCAACTGTAGTAGCGTAGCGGCCCCTATCCGGAAAGAATGCCCACTGTACAAGGCTGGATTATAACCCAGTTCTGATAGGAGAAACTTTAATTTGTCAATGACAAATGCCAGTGTCAGAGGTGTTCCTGCTAGTGTGGTAAACAGGGGATCGTGTGGCTGAGCTGCTATAGCCAACAGTGTTTGCATGAGGGCCAACATAGGTTGGAGAGGGCAAATGGAATGCTCTGTAGTTAAAAAGTAAGTGATACCCCTCTGTAGAATCTATGCCACATAGCCATATCCTGGCGACATTCTGCGTTTAGCTTGACGTGGTGGTGTAATTCTTTAACTGAGGCTGCCAAAGCCAGGAGGTAGGACATGAAGCTTCGTCCTTGTCTGATTACTCTGGACGCAAAATTTAAATGGCCCAACAAGCTCAGTAGAGCTCTCTTGGATATTCTCTGCTTGCTTTCAAATTTATGTAACATTTCTCTAATCCTGGTAAGTTTGTCTAATGGTAAGCGAGCTTCCATGCTGTCAGTGTCGAGGATTATACCTAAATACTGCAACTGTACGATAGGTCCCACTGTCTTATGAGGTGCTATTGGGACCCGTAGCCTGTTAAAAATCATGGTAAGTAGAGCCATAGTTCTCTCTGCTGTGGCACTGGGAGAGTCTATCGTCAGATAGTCGTCTAACAGATGGAGAATAAACTCAATCCCATAATTATGTTTGGCTATCCAAAACACAGCCTGGGAAAGCCAGTCGAATATTTAGGGCTCGAGCGGCTCCCAAATACTAGCCGGGTGTAGAAGAAATATGCCCCATTCCACTTGACCCCATACAAATGCCACAGTGACGGGTGGATAGGAATCTGCTTAAACGCATTGACGATATCAGTCTTGCATAACCAAGAACCCCGACCACTCTCTAAAATTCCACTAATGGCATCGTCTAATTTGACATAGGTTAGTGAGTATTCATCCTTGTTGATGAGTTGATTTAAACTGGCATGGTTATTATTGTTATGGGGCGCAGATAAATCTACAATTAAATGCTTCTTTCTGGAGTAGGAGCCTTTGGCCACACCAAGGGGGCTCACCCTGTAAGTTGAGAAAGGGGGTGTTTCAAAGGGGCCTACCTAAACCCCTTCTTCACTTCATCATCAATCAATTTGGTAACGATTTCTGGGTGACTGTTAGCAGACATTATTTGGATGTTCTAAAGTAATCATGGGTGGTTCGTTAATTCCCGTAAAGAATCCCTCACGTAGACCATTGATGAGATTGACCAAGAAATTCCTATCTGGATGCCCAGCTAACTCCATCTCCAGTCTGTCTATGTCTATAGGTGTCAGGGTCACTGTCTGTCCACCTATTTGGTCGGTTGATGTTAGTCATTGTGTAGTCATTGGTGGTCTGTTATCCGTTCTCGTCACTGGTTGGGGTGTTCTAGCTCGATAGCCATTGGATTTAGTTGGGCACACGACGCTAGGGTGTGATGCTCTGCACACAATACCTGAGTGAAGAAATTTGCAGTTCTGCCTCATAGAACCACGGTCTGAGTTTAAATTGTTGCAAATTTCCCTCTGCCCAACACTAACTATGTGTCTTCCCTGCACATCGGTGGTAGTATGGGCATGACTAAGTCTACCAGGTAAGGGACCCCGGGAGAAGTTGTAACTGACAGCTGGTGCCTTTGCATTTGCTATCATGGGGCAGAAACTACTCAAGTGTGCTGCACTGCCGCACAACAAACACACGTTCGCTGTTTGACCGACGAACAGGGAACAAAACAGGCCATTCACCCAGAGCCCCCAGTCTAGCTTCACATTATGTTGTTGGGTGAGGGCTGCTGCCCAAGCTGAAAACGCTTTATGATATTCATAGAAAGCTGTGCCTTCTATGCGGGACGCGATGCCTACAATTATTGCCTCGTAAGCATCCAGCTCCTTCCTCGTATCACACACTTCACACATTATGTTCCTGTACTTGTTGAAGGCCGCAATGAACTCAGCCAGTGTCAGGTTACGGTTTAAACAGGGGTCGGACGACAGCAGGCGGAGGAGGTGGTGAGAGCCGTCCACACCAGCGTAGCGACTGTGATCTCCCAGGTCGAAGTGGGGTATCAGGAGTGAAGCCAAGTTAATGTCTTTACCGTCAAGGATTGCTGCTCTCTGGGCCGGTGACACCGTCTCGACATCGGGCAGACTCTCCGAAGCGACGGCGGTTGTCGTGCAGCACTGCCATCTGAAAGTGTCGGCGAGAGCGGAGCACAACGATGCCCCGGTCGACCGCTCGATCGTCTCCAAGGCCGTTGTCAAGCTGAACACATTGGGTCGGGGAAGGCTCTGCGTCGTCGGCGCGATGTTCGTTCGTGAAGTGGTGTCTGATGAGCCCACGGCTGCTGAGGATCCTTGCATGACGCGCTGTGAACAAATAATCTCTCCCATCTGCTGCGTCAACGCGGACATCGACTGCTGCAGGTTCCGCACCACGTCCATCATTCGCTCCATCTCATGCACGTTGTCGTGTCTGGTTGTCGCAGTTAGTCCATTGTGAACATGGCTCTCGCGAGCACGAATCTCTGCAACGTCGTGGCTCGGCACGTGCATTATCCCGGTTCGCGGCATTGCTAATGGCTGATGTCGTTGCCGAGCCCTAGTTGCAAAGCCATTCAAATCAGCGGCGACGCCCCATCGCATCTTCAGCGGTGGAGTTTGCGTTGACCTCGTATCCGTGCTTTCAGGGCTGACGTCATATGACGTCACGGCTTTGTTTTTAGACACTCACTTTCGTGAATCGCAAATACAGTACTGAAAACTTAATTTTTACCAATAACTTTCAGGACATTTGTTTAGTTACAATTAATTTGTGTCATGCTAATATATAAAATGAACACAAATCTGGAATAAAAAAATTAAGTCTTTAACACATAACTTCGTCCCTAATTATAAGGCAGTTCCCCCCAATTTTTTTTTGTGAAAGTCAATGATTTTAACCTGACAAACCAAACATTTGCAAACCCCGTTCTTGATCATATTATATCATTAGCAATGTCATTGTATCAACAAGTTTCATTTAAAACAGTAGAGTGTGACCATAATAAGATGTTGAGGTACAGCAATTTGAAATTTTTTTCTTAAATTTTTACACAATTTTTAACACCTATGTTACATTTTTTTGCTCCTAATAGTGACATAGTTCTGATTTTGGTCTTAAAATTAAACTAATACATTGCCCTATTCATAGATTTCCAGCAATTTCAAGTTAGTTGGCAGAAATGCTTGTTATATTAATAATAATATTTGGACCATTGTATATATTTTGCTTGAAAATTGCTGATACAATTACGTCCTAAACATAAAAAATAAAAAAATCTGAGTTTATTTATTTTGGGTATATCAAGGTCAAATGGCTAGATCAGTGACATGTCCAACATAATAGTTTTAAGTTGCCATATGATCTAAGGATAGGGCAATGTCTTGGCTTTAGCTTAAGATGAAAATCAGTCCTTTAAGATAACTAGAGCCAACGTCATGTCTACCTAAGTGTTAATGGGTAACACAATTTTGTTTGTTATAAAATGCAATAACTTCAATTTCACAACAGGTCCAACGTGGATGTCAAATGTCATTAAATAAAACATGAGAGGGTGAAGAATGTTGTTGGTTGATTTTATATGGAATGACCCTATTGACACCCATTAACACCTTAGTTCTAAGTCCACACTTTAGTGTTGCAATCTTCAATAGATTCATTTCATTATTATATTGACAATATTTATATGTATTGCAGTTTGGGCAACTGCAGCCTGTCTGGTGAGGGGACATCAGCTTTGGCCGCCGCACTGGGTCACCTGCCACTTCTAACACAACTCAGGTAAGATGATGTGATTTATAGTGTGTCATTGCGTTGTACACGACTACTCACTCAAACCATGTGAGGCGGGTTTTCTCGATTCGAAGATTAGAAGATTAAAAGGGGCAGCCCGGTCGTATTTCTCTGGGGCCAGCTGTGACACCGAGAGGGCTGGCTGCGAGGCCCGGATGTTTACTTGAACGGACATGGTTCTAACATATATATATATATATATATATATATATATATATATATATATATATATATATATATATATATATATATATATATGTAAATGACACATTGCATACAGTGTCTGATCGTTGTGCTTGCAGCATTGCGCCATGCTGCCTGTCTTCATGTCATTCTACATACACATTTCTCCATGTCTGTATGGCATTATATACAATTCATACGATATATACACACATACGAATGATAACACATCCCTGCTGCTTTCATAGCACTTTCCCATGCCAATATACAAATCGTGCTTAACTAGATATTTATGCAGTCAACGACATAGAGATCCATGTAGATGCACTTGTCATCAAGACTCCTCCAACCCACTGCCAGGCCTGTGACTGAGCCCATGCTAGTCACCTGAACATCAGGTTGTTAGAGCCCATAGTCGTAAACGTAAAATCAAGCAATGGCATTATTACAATAGACATTATAACTGTATGCCTACATTTTTAAATACAAGACCCACGATTCTCATACATAGTGAACAATCAACGACTTGTTTATATATATATATATATATATATATATATATATATATATATATATATATATATATATATATATATATATATATATGCATATCGTGTATACATTGTTGAATTGTTCTGAAACAATGTTTCATCTAATGGCACAACCACCCATCTAAGAGTGTCTAACAGTCAAGACTTCTGCCCACTGCAAGAACTTGTGCTCATCTGAAATGCCCACACATAGCTTGTTGATCATGTTGTAAAGATTCATGTGACGTTCTGATATATCTGCAGTAGCAATCAGAAGTCCATCTACCCAGGGTCCTGATCATGTGATCTGGGATGTTAGCTGCTGCAACTGTAGTAGCGTAGCGGCCCCTATCCGGAAAGAATGCCCACTGTACAAGGCTGGATTATAACCCAGTTCTGATAGGAGAAACTTTAATTTGTCAATGACAAATGCCAGTGTCAGAGGTGTTCCTGCTAGTGTGGTAAACAGGGGATCGTGTGGCTGAGCTGCTATAGCCAACAGTGTTTGCATGAGGGCCAACATAGGTTGGAGAGGGCAAATGGAATGCTCTGTAGTTAAAAAGTAAGTGATACCCCTCTGTAGAATCTATGCCACATAGCCATATCCTGGCGACATTCTGCGTTTAGCTTGACGTGGTGGTGTAATTCTTTAACTGAGGCTGCCAAAGCCAGGAGGTAGGACATGAAGCTTCGTCCTTGTCTGATTACTCTGGACGCAAAATTTAAATGGCCCAACAAGCTCAGTAGAGCTCTCTTGGATATTCTCTGCTTGCTTTCAAATTTATGTAACATTTCTCTAATCCTGGTAAGTTTGTCTAATGGTAAGCGAGCTTCCATGCTGTCAGTGTCGAGGATTATACCTAAATACTGCAACTGTATGATAGGTCCCACTGTCTTATGAGGTGCTATTGGGACCCGTAGCCTGTTAAAAATCATGGTAAGTAGAGCCATAGTTCTCTCTGCTGTGGCACTGGGAGAGTCTATCGTCAGATAGTCGTCTAACAGATGGAGAATAAACTCAATCCCATAATTATGTTTGGCTATCCAAAACACAGCCTGGGAAAGCCAGTCGAATATTTAGGGCTCGAGCGGCTCCCAAATACTAGCCGGGTGTAGAAGAAATATGCCCCATTCCACTTGACCCCATACAAATGCCACAGTGACGGGTGGATAGGAATCTGCTTAAACGCATTGACGATATCAGTCTTGCATAACCAAGAACCCCGACCACTCTCTAAAATTCCACTAATGGCATCGTCTAATTTGACATAGGTTAGTGAGTATTCATCCTTGTTGATGAGTTGATTTAAACTGGCATGGTTATTATTGTTATGGGGCGCAGATAAATCTACAATTAAATGCTTCTTTCTGGAGTAGGAGCCTTTGGCCACACCAAGGGGGCTCACCCTGTAAGTTGAGAAAGGGGGTGTTTCAAAGGGGCCTACCTAAACCCCTTCTTCACTTCATCATCAATCAATTTGGTAACGATTTCTGGGTGACTGTTAGCAGACATTATTTGGATGTTCTAAAGTAATCATGGGTGGTTCGTTAATTCCCGTAAAGAATCCCTCACGTAGACCATTGATGAGATTGACCACGAAATTCCTATCTGGATGCCCAGCTAACTCCATCTCCAGTCTGTCTATGTCTATAGGTGTCAGGGTCACTGTCTGTCCACCTATTTGGTCGGTTGATGTTAGTCATTGTGTAGTCATTGGTGGTCTGTTATCCGTTCTCGTCACTGGTTGGGGTGTTCTAGCTCGATAGCCATTGGATTTAGTTGGGCACACGACGCTAGGGTGTGATGCTCTGCACACAATACCTGAGTGAAGAAATTTGCAGTTCTGCCTCATAGAACCACGGTCTGAGTTTAAATTGTTGCAAATTTCCCTCTGTCCAACACTAACTATGTGTCTTCCCTGCACATCGGTGGTAGTATGGGCATGACTAAGTCTACCAGGTAAGGGACCCCGGGAGAAGTTGTAACTGACAGCTGGTGCCTTTGCATTTGCTATCATGGGGCAGAAACTACTCAAGTGTGCTGCACTGCCGCACAACAAACACACGTTCGCTGTTTGACCGACGAACAGGGAACAAAACAGGCCATTCACCCAGAGCCCCCAGTCTAGCTTCACATTATGTTGTTGGGTGAGGGCTGCTGCCCAAGCTGAAAACGCTTTATGATATTCATAGAAAGCTGTGCCTTCTATGCGGGACGCGATGCCTACAATTATTGCCTCGTAAGCATCCAGCTCCTTCCTCGTATCACACACTTCACACATTATGTTCCTGTACTTGTTGAAGGCCGCAATGAACTCAGCCAGTGTCAGGTTACGGTTTAAACAGGGGTCGGACGACAGCAGGCGGAGGAGGTGGTGAGAGCCGTCCACACCAGCGTAGCGACTGTGATCTCCCAGGTCGAAGTGGGGTATCAGGAGTGAAGCCAAGTTAATGTCTTTACCGTCAAGGATTGCTGCTCTCTGGGCCGGTGACACCGTCTCGACATCGGGCAGACTCTCCGAAGCGACGGCGGTTGTCGTGCAGCACTGCCATCTGAAAGTGTCGGCGAGAGCGGAGCACAACGATGCCCCAGTCGACCGCTCGATCGTCTCCAAGGCCGTTGTCAAGCTGAACACATTGGGTCGGGGAAGGCTCTGCGTCGTCGGCGCGATGTTCGTTCGTGAAGTGGTGTCTGATGAGCCCACGGCTGCTGAGGATCCTTGCATGACGCGCTGTGAACAAATAATCTCTCCCATCTGCTGCGTCAACGCGGACATCGACTGCTGCAGGTTCCGCACCACGTCCATCATTCGCTCCATCTCATGCACGTTGTCGTGTCTGGTTGTCGCAGTTAGTCCATTGTGAACATGGCTCTCGCGAGCACGAATCTCTGCAACGTCGTGGCTCGGCACGTGCATTATCCCGGTTCGCGGCATTGCTAATGGCTGATGTCGTTGCCGAGCCCTAGTTGCAAAGCCATTCAAATCAGTGGCGACGCCCCATCGCATCTTCAGCGGTGGAGTTTGCGTTGACCTCGTATCCGTGCTTTCAGGGCTGACGTCATATGACGTCACGGCTTTGTTTTTAGACACTCACTTTCGTGAATCGCAAATACAGTACTGAAAACTTAATTTTTACCAATAACTTTCAGGACATTTGTTTAGTTACAATTAATTTGTGTCATGCTAATATATAAAATGAACACAAATCTGGAATAAAAAAATTAAGTCTTTAACACATAACTTCGTCCCTAATTATAAGGCAGTTCCCCCAAATTTTTTTTGGTGAAAGTCAATGATTTTAACCTGACAAACCAAACATTTGCAAACCCCGTTCTTGATCATATTATATCATTAGCAATGTCATTGTATCAACAAGTTTCATTTAAAACAGTAGAGTGTGACCATAATAAGATGTTGAGGTACAGCAATTTGAAATTTTTTTCTTAAATTTTTACACAATTTTTAACACCTATGTTACATTTTTTTGCTCCTAATAGTGACATAGTTCTGATTTTGGTCTTAAAATTAAACTAATACATTGCCCTATTCATAGATTTCCAGCAATTTCAAGTTAGTTGGCAGAAATGCTTGTTATATTAATAATAATATTTGGACCATTGTATATATTTTGCTTGAAAATTGCTGATACAATTACGTCCTAAACATAAAAAATAAAAAAATCTGAGTTTATTTATTTTGGGTATATCAAGGTCAAATGGCTAGATCAGTGACATGTCCAACATAATAGTTTTAAGTTGCCATATGATCTAAGGATAGGGCAATGTCTTGGCTTTAGCTTAAGATGAAAATCAGTCCTTTAAGATAACTAGAGCCAACGTCATGTCTACCTAAGTGTTAATGGGTAACACAATTTTGTTTGTTATAAAATGCAATAACTTCAATTTCACAACAGGTCCAACGTGGATGTCAAATGTCATTAAATAAAACATGAGAGGGTGAAGAATGTTGTTGGTTGATTTTATATGGAATGACCCTATTGACACCCATTAACACCTTAGTTCTAAGTCCACACTTTAGTGTTGCAATCTTCAATAGATTCATTTCATTATTATATTGACAATATTTATATGTATTGCAGTTTGGGCAACTGCAGCCTGTCTGGTGAGGGGACATCAGCTTTGGCCGCCGCACTGGGTCACCTGCCACTTCTAACACAACTCAGGTAAGATGATGTGATTTATAGTGTGTCATTGCGTTGTACACGACTACTCACTCAAACCATGTGAGGCGGGTTTTCTCGATTCGAAGATTAGAAGATTAAAAGGGGCAGCCCGGTCGTATTTCTCTGGGGCCAGCTGTGACACCGAGAGGGCTGGCTGCGAGGCCCGGATGTTTACTTGAACGGACATGGTTCTAACATATATATATATATATATATATATATATATATATATATATATATATATATATATATATATATATATATATATATATATATATGTAAATGACACATTGCATACAGTGTCTGATCGTTGTGCTTGCAGCATTGCGCCATGCTGCCTGTCTTCATGTCATTCTACTTACACATTTCTCCATGTCTGTATGGCATTATATACAATTCATACGATATATACACACATACGAATGATAACACATCCCTGCTGCTTTCATAGCACTTTCCCATGCCAATATACAAATCGTGCTTAACTAGATATTTATGCAGTCAACGACATAGAGATCCATGTAGATGCACTTGTCATCAAGACTCCTCCAACCCACTGCCAGGCCTGTGACTGAGCCCATGCTAGTCACCTGAACATCAGGTTGTTAGAGCCCATAGTCGTAAACGTAAAATCAAGCAATGGCATTATTACAATAGACATTATAACTGTATGCCTACATTTTTAAATACAAGACCCACGATTCTCATACATAGTGAACAATCAACGACTTGTTTATATATATATATATATATATATATATATATATATATATATGCATATCGTGTATACATTGTTGAATTGTTCTGAAACAATGTTTCATCTAATGGCACAACCACCCATCTAAGAGTGTCTAACAGTCAAGACTTCTGCCCACTGCAAGAACTTGTGCTCATCTGAAATGCCCACACATAGCTTGTTGATCATGTTGTAAAGATTCATGTGACGTTCTGATATATCTGTAGTAGCAATCAGAAGTCCATCTACCCAGGGTCCTGATCATGTGATCTGGGATGTTAGCTGCTGCAACTGTAGTAGCGTAGCGGCCCCTATCCGGAAAGAGTGCCCACTGTACAAGGCTGGATTATAACCCAGTTCTGATAGGAGAAACTTTAATTTGTCAATGACAAATGCCAGTGTCAGAGGTGTTCCTGCTAGTGTGGTAAACAGGGGATCGTGTGGCTGAGCTGCTATAGCCAACAGTGTTTGCATGAGGGCCAACATAGGTTGGAGAGGGCAAATGGAATGCTCTGTAGTTAAAAAGTAAGTGATACCCCTCTGTAGAATCTATGCCACATAGCCATATCCTGGCGACATTCTGCGTTTAGCTTGACGTGGTGGTGTAATTCTTTAACTGAGGCTGCCAAAGCCAGGAGGTAGGACATGAAGCTTCGTCCTTGTCTGATTACTCTGGACGCAAAATTTAAATGGCCCAACAAGCTCAGTAGAGCTCTCTTGGATATTCTCTGCTTGCTTTCAAATTTATGTAACATTTCTCTAATCCTGGTAAGTTTGTCTAATGGTAAGCGAGCTTCCATGCTGTCAGTGTCGAGGATTATACCTAAATACTGCAACTGTACGATAGGTCCCACTGTCTTATGAGGTGCTATTGGGACCCGTAGCCTGTTAAAAATCATGGTAAGTAGAGCCATAGTTCTCTCTGCTGTGGCACTGGGAGAGTCTATCGTCAGATAGTCGTCTAACAGATGGAGAATAAACTCAATCCCATAATTATGTTTGGCTATCCAAAACACAGCCTGGGAAAGCCAGTCGAATATTTAGGGCTCGAGCGGCTCCCAAATACTAGCCGGGTGTAGAAGAAATATGCCCCATTCCACTTGACCCCATACAAATGCCACAGTGACGGGTGGATAGGAATCTGCTTAAACGCATTGACGATATCAGTCTTGCATAACCAAGAACCCCGACCACTCTCTAAAATTCCACTAATGGCATCGTCTAATTTGACATAGGTTAGTGAGTATTCATCCTTGTTGATGAGTTGATTTAAACTGGCATGGTTATTATTGTTATGGGGCGCAGATAAATCTACAATTAAATGCTTCTTTCTGGAGTAGGAGCCTTTGGCCACACCAAGGGGGCTCACCCTGTAAGTTGAGAAAGGGGGTGTTTCAAAGGGCCTACCAAAAACCCCTTCTTCACTTTATCATCAATTAATTTGGTAACGATTTCTGGGTGATTGTTAGCAGACATATTATTTGGATGTTCTAAAGTAATCATGGGTGGTTCGTTAATTCCCGTAAAGAATCCCTCTCGTAGACCATTGATGAGATTGACCACGAAATTCCTATCTGGGTGCCCAGCTAACTCCATCTCCAGTCTGTCTTTGTCTATAGGTGTCAGGGTCACTGTCTGTCCACCTATTTGGTCGGTTGATGTTAGTCATTGTGTAGTCATTGGTGGTCTGTTATCCGTTCTCGTCACTGGTTGGGGTGTTCTAGCTCGATAGCCATTGGATTTAGTTTGGCACACGACGCTAGGGTGTGATGCTCTGCACACAATACCTGAGTGAAGAAATTTGCAGTTCTGCCTCGTAGAACCACGGTCTGAGTTTAAATTGTTGCAAATTTCCCTCTGCCCAACACTAACTCTGGGTCTTCCCTGCACATCGGTGGTAGTATGGGCATGACTAAGTCAACCAGGTAAGGGACCCCGGGAGAAGTTGTAACTGACAGCTGGTGCCTTTGCATTTGCTATCATGGGGCAGAAACTACTCAAGTGTGCTGCACTGCCGCACAACAAACACACGTTCGCTGTTTGACCGACGAACAGGGAACAAAACAGGCCATTGTCCCAGAGCCCCCAGTCTAGCTGCACATTATGTTGTTGGGTGAGGGCAGCTGCCCAAGCTGAAAACGCTTTATGATATTCGTAAAAAGCTGTGCCTTCTATGCGGGACGCGATGCCTACAACTATTGCCTCGTAAGCATCCACCTCCTTCCTCGTATCCCACACTTCACACATTATGTTCCTGTACTTGTTGAAGGCCGCAATGAACTCAGCCAGTGTCAGGTTACGGTTTAAACAGGGGTCGGACGACAGCAGGCGGAGGAGGTGGTGAGAGCCATCCACACCAGCGTACGACAGTAATCTCCCAGGTCGAAGTGGGGTATCAGGAGTGAAGCCAAGTTAATGTCTTTACCGTCAAGGATTGCTGCTCTCTGGGCCGGTGACACCGTCTCGACATCGGGCAGACTCTCCGAAGCGACGGCGGTTGTCGTGCAGCACTGCCACTGCAACGATGCCCCGGTCGACCGCTCGATCTTCTCCAAGGCCGTTGTCAAGCTGAACATGTTGGGTTGGGGAAGGCTCTGCGTCGTCGGCACGTTGTTCGTTCGTGAAGTGGTGTCTGATGAGCCCATGGCTGCTGAGGATCCTTGCATGACGCGCTGTGAACAAATAATCTCTCCCATCTGCTGCGTCATCACGGACAGCAACATGTGGAAACACCTGCACAAGCATAACATCATTCTCCACTTCCAACACGGATTCCAGTCGGGACTGTCTTGTGAATCTCAACTCATTGAGACAGTCCACGACTGGATGACTGCTATGGACAACAAGACCCAAATTGACGCAATCCTGCTTGACTTTGCTAAAGCCTTTGACAAAGTGCCTCACCTGCGTCTTCTATCAAAATTGACCTCCTACGGAATCACTGGAAACATTCAAAATTGGATCAAATCTTTTTTATCCAACCGCAAACAGAGAGTCTCAGTTAACGGTGCCCTGTCGGACATCACAGATGTCACATCTGGTGTCCCACAGGGTTCAGTTCTAGGACCTGTCCTCTTCTTACTCTACATAAATGACATAAATGGGAACATCAAATCTTCTATACGCCTTTTTGCAGATGATAGTATTATATATCGTAAAATTTCTTCCAAAACCGACCACGAAATTCTCCAAACTGACCTAAGCCAACTCCAAACATGGTCAGACAAATGGCAAATGGAATTTAATTACCAGATTACCTGCTATACTTACGAGACCTGTACATACAGCTACAGATTACCTGCTATACTTACGAGACCTGTGGATACAGCTACAGATTACCAGCTATACTTACGAGACCTGTACATACAGCTACAGATTACCTGCTATATTTACGAGACCTGTAGATACAGCTACAGATTACCTGCTATACTTACGAGACCTGTAGATACAGCTACAGATTACCAGCTATACTTACGAGACCTGTACATACAGCTACAGATTACCTGCTATACTTACGAGACCTGTACATACAGCTACATATTACCTGCTATACTTACGAGACCTGTAGATACAGCTACAGATTACCTGCTATACTTACGAGACCTGTAGATACAGCTACAGATTACCTGCTATACTTACGAGACATGTACATACAGCTACAGATTACCAGCTATACTTACGAGACCTGTACATACAGCTACAGATTACCTGCTATACTTTCGAGACCTGTAGATACAGCTACAGATTACCTGCTATATTTACGAGACCTGTACATACAGCTACAGATTACCTGCTATACTTACGAGACCTGTCGATACAGCTACAGATTACCAGCTATACTTACGAGACCTGTACATACAGCTACAGATTACCTGCTATACTTACGAGACCTGTACATACAGCTACAGATTACCAGCTATACTTAAGAGACCTGTACATACAGCTACAGATTACCTGCTATACTTACGAGACCTGTACATACAGCTACAGATTACCAGCTATACTTAAGAGACCTGTACATACAGCTACAGATTACCTGCTATACTTACGAGACCTGTACATACAGCTACAGATTACCTGCTATACTTTCGAGACCTGTAGATACAGCTACAGATTACCTGCTATATTTACGAGACCTGTACATACAGCTACAGATTACCTGCTATACTTACGAGACCTGTCGATACAGCTACAGATTACCAGCTATACTTACGAGACCTGTACATACAGCTACAGATTACCTGCTATACTTACGAGACCTGTACATACAGCTACAGATTACCAGCTATACTTAAGAGACCTGTACATACAGCTACAGATTACCTGCTATACTTACGAGACCTGTACATACAGCTACAGATTACCAGCTATACTTAAGAGACCTGTACATACAGCTACAGATTACCTGCTATACTTACGAGACCTGTACATACAGCTACAGATTACCAGCTATACTTATGAGACCTGTAAATACAGCTACAGATTACCTGCTATACTTACGAGACCTGTAGATACAGCTACATATTACCTGCTATACTTACGAGACCTGTACATACAGCTACAGATTACCTGCTATACTTACGAGACCTGTACATACAGCTACAGATTACCTGCTATACTTACGAGACCTGTACATACAGCTACAGATTACCTGCTATACTTACGAGACCTGTAGATACAGCTACAGATTACCTGCTATACTTACGAGACCTGTACATACAGCTACAGATTACCTGCTATACTTACGAGACCTGTACATACAGCTACCGATTACCTGCTATAATTACGAGACCTGTAGATACAGCTACAGATTACCTGCTATACTTACGAGACCTGTACATACAGCTACAGATTACTTGCTATAATTACGAGACCTGTAGATACAGCTACAGATTACCTGCTATACTTACGAGACCTGTCCATACAGCTACAGATTACCTGCTATATTTACGAGTCTTGTATCTACGGCTGTTATGATATTCGAATGTACTTCCTGAAAATATTCGATACTTGCTTCTCTAATTTGTGTGTCCGACTAGCCCCTTAATGCTGCCGATGTGGCCGCCCCAATACTGAAACTGTGACCCTTAAAAACTTTAGTACTCAGCCCACAGAATTCGAGCAGACACTTTAATATTATATCAAACTCCATTGGCAGCATTGGAGTGCCATATGTGTACACAAATAAGGGTGAATGCATTGAGCCCCTAACGTGAAAAAAATTATCTTAGCCATGTGGCTGGGTAAATAGATGTGCCTAGGACACACTGTCCGTTAACCTGCAAAGACTGAGGGCCCTGTCTACCACTAGGTATAAATTGCCTAAATGAAACTGTGATGATGTCACCATTCAGTGTTACATCCCTAAAGTGAAGGCACCCTTGTACTAAGCTGCTGTATTGGGGGACCATCTCACCCATCCGCAAATAAGCCTTAAAAGCCAGAACCATCATGGCATGCAACATGACACATTTATAGTGCGAAGTAAGCATGTGGCAACCCCCTAATGAGTCGGGCAAGTATTGGCAGCGTAACTGGAAGTCGGACATCCGACACTGTTCCTAAATTCTGCGCCCCAGCTAGAAGTCTGGAAATAATACAATGCTTAGCTGGGTCAAGCAGGGACTTCACTTTATGAAAATAAGAGATGGTTGAGACTGTGGAAATAATGGAAGCTGGTGCCAAACCTGTATTATGTAAATGTGCCACAAAAAGCATCATCATGGCGACTGACACTGGCAAAGTGGGGACGATGCCGAATGATTGGAAAAACCCTACCAGCTACGGCCATGCCCGCTCATACTGCGCTTTAGATGAGTGTGCCAAGTACGCCATGAGTCGCTCTACAGAGTCCGTAAGGCGGCTGGGGAGATGTGGAACGGCACTCTCGCTGGTTCGCAGTTGACCCATGGAGCCAATGCCCAGAAGTCGTTGATCTGACAACGAGACAGTTTGTCGGCTAAAGTATTGTCACGACCCGGCACATGACGAGCTGTAAAGTTAACATTACAGCACAAGCATGTCAAAATCAACTTAGCCAATAAAACCATCACATACACACCCCAGGACATTTGCTTGTTAATAATCGAGACCAAGGCCTTGTTATCTGTGAAGAAGCAGACGTTACTGTTAGCCCATGAAGCACCCCATAACTCCACAGCTGCTACAATTGGACTCCAGTGCACTAATATTTAGAGTAAGCAATGAACTGGGCCACCTACCAAAAAAACCACTTTGGTTCACACACTGCTCCATAGCCTGAAGCGTCTGTAAACAATTGCAGGTAGTCCCCAGTCATAAAGTTCTCATTCAAGAAGAAAGCTTTGCCATTAAAATCTGCCAGAAAATCTTGTCATATTAACAGATCTAGTTTCACTTGCCTGGTCAGTCTTGTGAGGTAATGTGACCTACTAACACCCAAGGTCAAGTCTATTAATCTTCTAAGGAAAGCCCTCCCTGGCACGATAATAGAGCATCCAAAATAAGGGACTGCATCTCTCTAAGTGTGACTTTCTGCTTCTCCATAAATGACTACAGCAGCAATCATCATTGTGTTAGTTTGTCCCCGGGTAAACAAGTCTCCATACTCACTGCATCCAAAGTGATACCCATAAATTGGAGTGCTGTCGCTGGACCCACAGTCTTTCCTCGTGCCATTGGAACCCCAGTTTGCTTACATAGGTCAATAAATGCCTTCATATCACGTTCACATTTCTCCAGAGAATCTGCCATAAACAAAAAGTCATCAATTACGTGTACCACTTTTGTTACGCCGAGTTTGTTCATTGTCACCCATTCTAATGATGTACTGTACTGTACTTTCAAAGATGGAACATGCGCTCGCACCCCCCATCAGTAACATTTAAAGCCTAACAATGGTGCTTTCTTTGGTGCCACCGGAATGATGCGAAAAGCTGCCTCAATGTCTACTTTAGCCATCAAAACTATTGATTCGGATTCCTTAATAAAGGAAATTACAGCCTGAATTGTTGCGTAATCATAATCGTTAACTGAAGACCCCTCTGGATGAAACAAATTATGTATCACTAAAATTCCCCTGGTGTTTTCTTAGGTATGACACCCAGTGGAGAAATCCTGTAAGCAGGATTAGTTGGTTGTACGTCAAAGCGGCCCACAATTCTCCCCAGGACTAACTCTTTCTTGAGTTTGAAATCAGTTAGTTACCTGTGGAAATTCAAACGTGGGCCTCATGTTTGTGACACCTTCACCTTTCTGCACTGGCACACCTAGACATCCAGTTTCAAAACCTGCACAGAACCCGTTGCCAAGATACTGACTTCTAACAACATCATAAACTTGCAATACCTCACTTAGAGCTTCCGGCGAAACTGGCGATGGTATGACCCAGTCATTGTTTGTGCATATAGCGCTGGGGAAGAGCGGATTTTCATGTTTGCGATTTCGGCCATCTAATCGCAGGGTGGCTATCCTCACTGGTGTCTGAAGTGGCAGGGGTTACGGCTGCACTGCTGACCCAGGTTGTACGCGTAACAGTTGCCTGTGGATTTGTTAGCGGCACCCTTGCCAAGAAAGTGGGACCCCCTTGCGGTGCCACACTGAGTTGTGGTTGCTGTGCAGTGCTTAGCCAAAGCTCATAATTCACATTGTCCCACGACCACCCCTCCATACTCCTCAGTGCCCTGAACGACTCGTGATACCCTTGCCAGCCACCCCCACCCTCTGCCAAATTTCTAACTGTGTGGATGTATTTGAGCATTTTAGGTGCACTAAAAGCATTTTCAAGTTTCAGGAGAAAAACAAATATGTATATATGGAAAGTCCTGGACCACTGTAAAAAGGATCTGAATTTAGCTTTGGGCCCCTGGTCGGACAGTTAAGGAGAAATCCTGCTGAGTCAGGTTGATTTCTTGCTCGTGTTTTCTCGGGAACATGTGCATGAAGGGACAGTGCGGGGTGGGGTCTACGTTTTATAACGCTGCGCTGTAGTGTTATAAAAACATGTCTATGAAGCTAAACTATGTCTTGCCACTGGGATATCCTAATATCGCATGTGCGCACATTTCCTGCGCTGTCATTCCACATAAACACCTTTATGCACCCATTACATGACACATAAATCCATATATATATTGCTCACTTTTGTTGTTGTTTGGGGTCCTGTCAACTTCAACACTAATTATCCTCTTTCTTGTTTATTTGATTTGATGTTGTCACATTTGAAGTATGAATCTAAACTACCGTAAGCTGTCAGATTTATCCTTGGTTCTTCTCTGATAAACACTCAGCTGAAATATCCATTTGGTATCTCTGCCATTCCAGGGCACGAGTCTCCACGTTTTAAATCAGCCACAACAAAATCACACATTTAGAAGAAAAAAAAATTTCGGGCAGCTAATAATCATACAAAATGCCAGTAAAATAATTATGTAAACTCATTATTTGCTGAATACACCAGAAATCAAACGGTTATGCAGGTATTTATTAAATCATATTTAATATGTGATATTAGGACGTAGGTGAATAAAAACTAGTTATTTACTATACACTGTGATAACGCAACCACCAAACGTTCAAAGTTGAATTGGCATTGTAAAAAGATCCCAAACTGAAGCTATTTTACTTTTCTCTGCATGTGATATGTACACTTGCAGATGTACAGTGCCACTTCTTAAATCATTGCATTGGCCCCCTGTCTGATATCGCATTATTTTTAATAGCCTAGACAAGACAACCCAGACAGCTTCGATCATCTAATTCTAAACTATTTTTCTTTCCCATGGTTAAGACAAATGTTGGAACTAGAGCTCCATAGTTTCTGTATAGCATTAAGTCCGTAGGAAATATAATAACATTTCCCAATAAACTAAAAACCTGCCTTTTTAAAATCGCATATTCTGCATAGCTCCTCTGTGAACCAATCCAACTGTTTACAACTAATCAACTTGCGACTAATCGACTTAGGAACTGCTTACCCCGTTTTGTTTTCGTGCGCTGTTGAGTTTGGAAAGTTGTGGCTGAAGATTTTGCAGGTTGCATGTTGTTGACAAGACTGTTGCGTGCTGTTTATTGACATATATACATATGTAATTTGAGCAGAATAGCACTAAACATTAAAGTCAATGCCTAATTCATATTATTAAACTTGCTACTTGTAAATATGTTCTTCATGCATGTACCCATATCAAATATGTTCACAGCCTAGAAAGCAACGACTTCAGTGATCCAACAACCAGTGAAGCCCTCACTGAGAGCCTCTTGAAGATGAACACACTGAAGAAACTGAGGTATGTTAAAATGTTTCTGAAGTACTGTTCTTTCTGATATCAAACGTCCAGCTAGTAGCTACATACATGATGAATATGATAGGCAAACATATCAAATGAGGTGCATTAAATACAGTATTGTCAATTTGTACTACGCTTTCATCATAACCACCGTGGTCATAGCAAGCAAAGTTAACTTCACGAACCAGGGTGATTTTCCACAATGTGAAGATATTTCTGAAGTTATTGTTTCACATTGGCTCCAACGTCTTGGTAGTTATGAAACTATCAATGCATGAGCATCAGCCGTTACATGTTGTATCATCCGTATATTGTTCAGCAATCATGTTTTGCCTCCCTTGCCCTTTTTCTCCCTCACTTCACTGGTCTACAAGACTGATGGCAACTTGTGTTGTCAGTCTTTGTTACGTGGTAGGTAGGCGTGTTATTGTAAAAGACCTTTGTTGCAGCAATATTATCATGAAATAAGACCTTCACAAGACCATGGCCCTCTTGTGCCAATTACTGGGTTGTGTCCGTGTGGCAATTTGAACACAAATTATGATCTGTCTTGTTTATTGGGTATGACTTTATCATATTTCAAATGTTAATGTAAGCTACCGTAAGCTGTCTGATTTATCCTTATAAATGTAGTATTTGGTTCTGGAATGCTGAACTTGGGTTTCCTCCCTTATAAACACTCAGCTGGGATCTTTGCCATTTCAGGACACGAGTTGCCATGTTTTAAATAAGCCACAACAAAATCACACATTTAGAGAAAAAACATTTTCAGCCAGCTAATAATCATACACAGTGCCAGTCACGTTACTATCGATGTCATTCCTCTATATGTAACGCTTCTGGTAAATCAGCCAGTTCTCTGTAAATTATGCTAAAGCTTGCCACGCACTTGCAGAGCTGGTCAACCAGCAAGTCACCCTGGCTAATGTTAACTTTGGCTGTCCCCATATATGTTTGCCCAGGTTCTGAGGCTAACTGATGCCCGCACAGTGCTGGTTTCTAACCAGCTCTGACTGGTTACTCTAAAACTTGCCTGGACCTGTACAGCTTTCGTTCAGAATAGCTTGACTGCCGTCTCTGGTCTGGCCTAACCTAGTTTACTTATGTCTGTGTCTCTGTCATTGATCATCCAGGAAATCCGATAGGCAGTTTCAATAAAATTATTACTAAGACATCATACAAACCCAATATACTACAATGTGTAGAATATTGGCCTGCTGCACCAGCTGTTATGTGCACCAGCTGTTATGTGCACCAGCTGTTATGTGCACCAGCTGTTATGTGCACCAGCTGTTATGTGCACCAGCTGTTATGCGCACCAGCCGTTGTTTGCACCAGTCGCCTCCTGCATCGTTGATTGGTCTCAACTATCGTCTGCCACACCTGTCTTCTGTTGCACCACTCCCCTGCTACACCAGTGGCCTGCCACACCAATTGGCCTGCTACACAAGTAACTTGCTACACCAGTGGCCTGTTACACCAGTGGCCTGCTACACCACTGGCCTGCTACAACAGTAGCTTGCTACACCAGTGGCCTGCTACACCAGTAGCCTGCTACACCAGTAACCTGCTACACCAGTGGCCTGCTACATCAGTGGCCTGCTACACCAGTAGCCTGCTACACCAGTGGCCTGCTACACCAGTAGCCTGCTACACCAGTGGCCTGTTGCATCAGTAGCCTGCTACATCAGTAGCCTGCTACACCAGTAGCCTGCTACACCAGTAGCCTGCTACACCAGGGGCCTGCTACACTAGTAGCCTGCTACACCAGTGGCCTGCTACACCAGAGAGTGGCCTGCTACACCAGTGGCCTGCTACACCAGTGGCCTGCTGCATTCATATGCTGGACCAGTGGTCTGTTGTACCGATGGGATGATGCCCCAATGGTCTGCTGTACCAATGGTCTGCTACATAAGTAGCCTTCTGCATTAATATGCTGCACTAATAGTCTGCTGCACTAATAGTCTGCTGTACCAGCATGGTCTGCTCCATTCCTGTACTACACCAATAGTATGTTGCACAAGTGATCTGCATCACCAATTGTCTGTATCACCAATGGTCTGCTGCACCAACGGTCTGCTGCGGCAGTTGTCCACTGCACCAACGGTCTGCTGACAATACAATCTTCTTCTGCATTACTGGTCTGCTGCTCCATTCCGTCAGTGGTCTGTTACTGACCAATGGTCTGCTTCACCAGTGGTCTGCTGCACCAATGGTTTGCTGCACCAGTTGTCTGCACCAGTGGTATACTGCATCAATGGTCTGTTACTGACCAGTGGTCTGCTGCACTAATGGTCTGATGCACCAGTGGTCTGCTGCCCCAATGGTCTGCTGCATCAGTGGTTTGCTGCACCAATGGTCTGCTGCACCAATGGTTTGCTGCACCAATCGTCTGCTGCACCAGTGGTCTACTGGGCCAGTCGTGAGCTGCTATGGGAATGATTTTTTTAGGATCTTCAATTATGAATGCCTTAAATAGTAATATAATATGAATGCTTTCTAATGTATTTATATCTGACCAATTACTAAAAGTTTCAAAAAACATACTTTTAGCTCACATACTTTTATCTGACCATTGTGACAAAAGTAACCTTTTATACGTCAATCGTGTTCTAATAACATGTTCAATCACTGGGAGGTACCATGTAACTGTCGCTGCTGTAGTTTCCCGGGAAACATGGCTCAACTAACCCAGTGGCTCAACTAACACTGCCTTCCTCTACTACATTGTTAGAAAGTACCTGTTTACAAAGTCCGAAGCCTTTCGACCAGATAGGTTTAACAAATGCTATATTGACACTGTAATAACCTGTAGAGTTTTTATTTCTACAACTGTAGACTGAATATTAGTTACTTAATTTTTTTTCAACCTAAGCTAAGAGGTTGACCTATTTTTGCGAGAAAAATCATTGAAACCATTAACAATATCTTTGTTATGTTTAGTTAACCTACCATTACTAATAGAAGATTTTTGGTAAGTTGAGTGTTGTCGTTTTCATAATTGAATTTAAAATTGTCCACTTACCCCTTACAAAAGTTTCTCGGACCAATAATTTATTGTAACACTCTTGTTCACAGTCTAAGAAACAGAGGTTATTTTATTTTTACATTCAGGGTCTTGTTCTTAAACCGCAAAAAAACTGTGTTTGTACAAATTATTTTCTTTTTACAAGCATTGCGCAAATCTCTAGTGAACCAGAGTTTGTTGTTCAAGATGGGTTGATTAGTACGTTTCCTTAATTGGACAGTTATTTTCATACAGTCGAGTGAATAAGTGTATAAAGTTAGTGTAGGTTATACAACCATCACTCAATGTTCTAATACAAATGATACAGGTAAATGATCACTAATATAATGTATAAGTAACCCACTGGTAATATCAGTGTCCAAGTCATTTGTGAAAATGTTATCAATTAAATTTGCCCTACAATCTGTGTATCATCAAGCCCACATATGAAAAGAAGGGGTCTACAGATGACCCAGAGAACTATCGTGGCTTTACACTACTAAGCTGTATAGGCAAGTTGTTTACAGCCGCCATTAATGCTTGACTAGCGTCATACCTAGGAGCTAGTATTCTAGGTGAGGAGCGGGTAGGGTTCAGAGAGAGATACTCTAACCTTCATCATATAGTTGTGTCACACTCGCTGGTTGAATTGTATTTGTCATGCCACAAAAGGCTTAATTGTGCGGACATAGATTACAAAAACGCAATTGATCTTTTAGACAGATCCTCATTGTAGTCCAAACTCATTTCTTGTGGAATCATTGGTAAGGTACTGACTGTTGTATATACATGTAATATGTACGAAAATGCCAAGTCGTGTAAAACAGGGCCAGGCCTTATCAGGCGTCTTCCCAAGTGAAACTGGTGTGCGTCAAGGAGAAAACTTTCTGTTATTTGCTGTCTAGCTAATTGATTTTGAATTCTCTGTTAGCGGTGACTATAAGGGACTTGATATGCTGACTGGTGAAATTCGAAACAACATTAGTGATGATGATATCAGAGTGTTCTTGAGAATGTATGTTTTTCCTTTATGCTGATGACACTATTGTCATGGCTGAAGCATCAGAAGATTTACAATCTGTCCTAAATGCTGCATGTGATTATTGTCAATGAAACAATGCAGACAAATGACTCCCTTGTGTTGTGTTGACACTGTTGGGTGGGTTGGGGTGGCAGCTCATTGGGGGAGTAAACATTAGCAATGCCAGCCCTAAATATTTACAGCCAGAGAGAGTGATTAGTGGTAGCTGTAATTATCCACCAGGTTATCATCACAGTGACCCCACCAGTGGACAGTCTATTGTCTTGGGTTCCCCTTCCATTCTGGCCTAACTGAATGATTAGCCTTTCATTCCCTGCCATAGTTCGCAGTAAACTCTCAATTGTGTATTCCTCCCTCCCATTTCCACCACCTCTGCAGGCCTGAAACTGTGTTACTCAGTGTATGACTTTACAGACATGTTTGTGTAGTGTGAAGCTAGACCTACCTGTAGACATACAGTGTGAACTGTTTGACCAGCTTGTAATGCCAATATCACTATATGGTAGTGAAGTATGGGTATTTCAGAAGTTAGACCAGATTGAGAGATTTCATAGAAAATTCCTGACAAACCTACTCATATTAAATAGGAGCACAGTTAATCGCATGGTGTATAGAATAGTAGGTAGGCAAAGTGTGAAAACACTTCTGGATACATCTAATTGAAGACAAACAAAGTAAATTGTCAAATATTATGTTTAGACTTATAAAAAACCTAAACGATTCAGGTGATTTTAATCATACTGGATTTTAAAAGTTTAGAGTATAATTAATTGATGTTGACTAAGTAACACATGGCATAATCATGGAACAGTAAATGTAAACGTTAAGAGTATAATTGATGGATGTGGACTAAGTAACCTGTGACATAATCATGGAACAGTAAATGTAAACGTTAAGAGTATCATTGATGGATGTGGCCTAAGTCACATGTGACATAATCATGGAACAGTAAATGTAAAATGGTTGAAGCATAATTTTGAACTTAAGATGAAAGACATAAGTGTACAAACATGGTGCAGTGATATTCATGCAAACAGGCTGTGCTGAGATGATAGAATATAACAAATATTTAATCCAGCTGAGTCCACCTGACAGAATATATTTATGTAAAGTTCGTTGTGTGAATCACAAGTTACCAATCTCTGTTGGACGGTATCTCCCAGGAGGTGCACTGAGATGTTGCAGTTGATGTACCACTGGGGATCAAAGGTGATACATTTCACTGTGTTCTTGTTTTCCCTTCTTTGATGGATGAAAGATTGAGATATATTAAAAGGTACTACAGAATTAGAGCTAACACTCGAAACATGAGCCAGTTATTCAATGTACATAGTGTGAGACAGTTGTCAAAAATGTCCAACTTTGTAAAAGTAATAGTGTCAAAGTTAGCATAATTAACCACAGCCCTTTATATTGAAACAGTTGGTTATTTGAAAGTTCAGATTTCAAGTACTCACTGTTCATTTGATTAATGTTGTGTAGCATAAAGTGTGATAGTGTACAATATCTATCTAATCTGCATTATCTTATTGGCATATACTGTTCTTACACTGTTCAAAAAACATTTCACAATATAAATAAAAGGAATCTATACTTTTGATGAAAGTAATGTTTTGTTAAATCTGCAGGCCTTCTGTGCACATTCTGGCACATGGAACATATAAGTGTGCCACTAGCCATGACTGTATAGTTATTAACACATAGACTAGCAGTGACCGACATTGTCTTATCCATGAAGACGTGTGTTTGGCTGATATTATCGTTCTTCTCTATAATACAGTGGATTCGGCCATCTTTGGTGAAAGCTCATTTCACTGTGTTGTCTTTCTTCTCCTCATGCAGAGGGAAGTCGTAAATAGTGATCGTCGGGCCATGTGTAGTGCAATACTTCATGTGTGTGCGCATGCGTGCATGCATGAGTGCGCACGTGTGTGTTTTGGATAATCCACTCCTCCCATGGCCCGCTCCTCCCTGTGGCCCACTCCTTCCTGCGGCCCACTCCTCCCTGTGGTCCACTCCTCTTTAGTCTACCATATCACACATACACACATTTGGAATTAAAACACTTTAAAATAAAGAACAAAAAACAACACATTATTTATGAAAACAATTAACATTAAAATGTGACAATACTAATACCCAACCCAATAAAGAATGTGACGTTTTATTTACGTAGCTGATACATCATGTGTTCCGTCTCAGTCACACAATTGCTCCCATCAAGAGTGGGAGCAATTAACATGACGCACAGTGACATCTCATCGCCGGTAAAAAAAAGTTTACATAGCAATGCGACGTCCAATCACATTCCGGTTTAGTGAGATCTGCATGACAACTAACTGCGACATCACAATCGCATTCTGGTTTGGTGTGGTCGAGACTGCACCTAACTGCGACATCGCCATCACGTTCTTGTTTGGTGTGGTCGAGACTGCACCTATCTGCGAAGTCGCAGTCACATTCTGGTTTGATGTGGTTGAGACAGCACCTATCTGTGACGTCGCAATCACGTTTTGGTTTGGTGAGATCTGAAGTAATCTTAAAATGACGCGAATATCACGTTGCATTATAGGGAGTCCGCGACTGCCCAAAAGATGACAGTAAATTTACATCACGTCTTTATTGGGAATGGTTTATTTTATAATAAATTGGTACATTTAACGTAATATGGTGTCACAACATGGGGGCTGGAAGTGCATTACCTCAAAACGGGAGTCACTTGTGTTACAACTGAGGTACCAACCAGCCCTTTGATATTGTTGTTACAATGAACATTTTAATGTCATTTCAGCGGTTTTATTTGTAACAATACGTTTTAATTAAATTCATGGGCAGATCCAGACCCTGAAAAAGAGGGGTGCCCAGTTTTCGCACCGATGCATTTGCACACACCCACGCATGCACACGCACACCCACCTGTAGGAAGCAAACATTGGTAAGGCCCACCTTGATAATGGGGGTCCGGGGGCTTGCGTGACAGTAGTTCTTCCCGACACTGCCTTGCAATCATCATCACAGATTCGAATTCAATGTGATTCAACTGTTGGGAATTGATGTTAATATATTACGTGATATTTTAAGAATGCGATATTGGTATTACATGAATATCTAGAAAAAAATGGACAGCACAAGTACTACATATATTTTCCGGGAGACCATGCCAGCAGTAGGCCCGTGTGTGAAGTAATCCATAATTACCTAACGTGAATTTAAAGCACTGTCACAATAATAGCATTGTGCCATTACGTCTTGTATTCCAAGGTATTTCAAAATATTTATGTCTGACTCGGTGTCCATTATGATACATAATACTGTTTTATTTCGTTGCATACAATGATTTATTAGCATGGGTTGTTACTAACAGGAATTTATCTTCCTGACAAAACGCTTTTGAAATACGTGAGTTGCTCTTCATATATCATTACTAACCAGAACTTAGACACGTGTGATGTTAAAGCAACGACCCCAAATGCATTGCAGTTGAGAAACGGCTACTTGCTCCTTGGCCTACTTCACAGGAGCCAAGAAAGTTTAATTTCGTCATGACACTCTTTTTTGTGTCAATACCATGTGTTATCAATTTCATATCTAATTTATTTTCCAAAATGGCAGATATTGTATACGGGACACAGGAAAATAAACAATATTTAGTAGAAAGAATATATGCTTTCTTTAATTAGACAGAGTAGAAATATCAAGCATTGCACATATCTGTATTTTAAGCCAAAGTCCACGATGCAGCAACATATCTTCACATCGTTCCAACAGTGTACGCTGTATTACAGTTGACATGTAATCATGCCCTAAGATGTTTGTATCCCAGATAGTGAGTAGTAAATAATAGGCCCTATTGAGATACATGTATTGTAGCCTAATAGTTTACATTTGCATTATCAGCATAGCTAGCCACTTATTGTTATTTATAATATTTTTCTTGTCTATATCATCGTGTTTGAACAACATTTCGGTCATCATTATTAGTTATGGTTGTTTTGACCTTTACTGGGACTATTGATCGCATGTACGAACGCACGCACGCACACATGCAAGCATATACAACTCATATAATACAATAATATATGTTGCCGTAGTCCCTCTCTGTTTAACACATCCCTTCTGCAAATGTGTGATGCCCTTATAAGAGGGGGATTGTCTATCAAGACTTATCATGGGAAGGCCTTATTTGCTGCATGTCAAAGTGGCCTATGGTGAGGAGGTAGCATCTGTTGAGGAGGTGGCCTCTTGTGACACAGGCCTTATAACGGTGCAGGGGGGACATAAACAGTATATTTGAGGATTGCGGTTCGGATTGTTACCCGAGCGAAACTTTTTGAGTGGTACACAAACCTCAAATATCTCCTGCATATAGGAAGTACATTATCCTGAAAACCTTTCATCACGTAAGATTTTTCAGATATAAACGTTTTGTCTGGCAGCTGACAATGAAGCTGTTTCATCTAAGAAAATATGTATTGTCGTTGAGATTACTTTAATTGTATATAATTAACCGTAATTTATACGTTTACACAACCACACATGAAACATCACTAATAAGTCAACATTAACACAGATGAAGGAACACATTTATATAATGAACGACGTCTACTATTGTTGCAAAGAAATGTTGTATTGGTGGCAATTGATGCTGGAGGGAATAATATGTTATTTGTATAATGCATATCAAGTATATAATTAAGAGGACGTTAACGTCTGGCCTACATCTTGCAGTCCCCGCACCTGCATTCAAACAGCAGCATCACTTGTTCCCTTTGGTGGCAAATGTTAACGTTTTGCATGATTGAAAGAACATGTGACCATCACACATTCTAAAACTTCATGACATCCACTGGCAATATGTTACCATTGGTCTGAACAGTTTGGTGAAAATCACTCCATATCTGTTTAAACTTTATATGGATGACATCAGTGTAAATTTTAATAAACTACAAATTGGTTGTCTTTATGCAGGCACCATAATGAACCATATGATGTATGCTGATGATCTTTGTGTTTCTAGGTTGAGAAAACTCACCAATCGTTTTGCAGAGTACGTCAATATGTTTGATATAACATACAATGCCAACAAATCTTTCTGTATGGTTATTGATAACAAAAGGACAAGAAAACTATTCATCTTGTTGTTATCAATAACCATACACTACCTCACACTGAGAAATGTAAATACCTTGGCCATATTATAAACAATAACCTTACTGATGATGATGATGATGATATTGCCATGCAGAAAAGATGCATTTATGTGCAGACAAAAGTTTTAGCCAGAAAATTTAACTTATGCAACAGTACCCTTAAAACAACTTTATTTAATTCGTACTGTGGTTCAATGTATACCTCAAGTCTCGAGACTGAAAGGTATTACAGTTTTAGAATTTTACACAACTTTTCACCCCGTTGTAGTGCAAGTCATATGTTCGCTACTAATAATGTAAAATCCTTTAACGGACGCATTAACCTGTTGCACCACTACACCGTAGCATGACCAACTAATGAGTGACTAAGATTGCCTCCCTTTTGACTTCCCCCTTCACTCAAATGTTTGATTGTTTTCATACGTAACCTGTTGCATCACTACACGGTAGCATGGCCAACAAATGATTGACTAAGCTTGCCTACCTTTTGTCTTCCCCCTTTCACTCAAATGTTTGATTATGTTTGCCCCAACAAGGCTAGATACATGGGAACTATTGTAGACTGTAGGCCATTGGGTTGAAATCACTCCCTTTCATGCGCCATCCAATCATTGCGACAACCTGAAATCTTGACAAAAACTATTAGCTATAAAACCACAAATAACAAGCACAATGTTTCCACTGAACAATATCGCTCATTAAAGAGAAAAGTGCAATTTTAGGTCAAAATGTAATTTTTTATTTGTTACACTATGACATTGTGGTTGGTATTAATTTAAAGTTGACATGCTGAAAACAACTTAGTATGACGATATCTAGTGTGTGAAATGTAAAAATGTGTATCCCGATATATAAGATTTAAAGTTAAGAGGTCAACATCCAATCATATATGAACACCCTACCCCTACCTCACATTAATTATACCCCTTTAGCCATTTTTAATTGTTTTGTTTTGCTATTGTGACACCCAGTGGGATTACTCCTGGTCACCTTGAGTCATTTACATTTCACTGTGGGGGCTGGTAATTATTTTCAGACCAAAAACTTTCCCGACCCTGTAAGCCGGGAGTTTATTTGTTGTCCAAAAATAAACATTAAGACACCAACGTGACACCTTAGCCATATTAAATTGGTACAGCGTTATTGTGACACCTATCCACATTACTCCTCGTCATAATACTATCTAAATATGTATTTGTTTGATAAATTAGGGACTCACAATAATATTGTTGGATTGTGGGTATATAGCAGTCTCTGACAATGGTGGAGTCTCTAGCTATTATCTTAACTATTGTAAGATTATAAATAATGTCTGTTTGATAGAATGATGACACTAGGGTTGGTTTATAGGTTTATGGTAGTAGGATATAGCTGAGACTCTGACAGTAGTGGAGCGCCTGTTGCAAGTATGTGACTCTCTGATAAGGGTATGTCACGGTGTAACCTTGTGATATGAGCATGGACCCCATTGGTGGGGGGTTTGTAACACTGGAATTCAGGTGACCTTCTGGCGGCATGACCCCCACCAATATTGGGTGAATTGTCATATCTAGCCAATGTAATACTATACTTATTAATTGCACGCGGAAGCTGAAGGACAGATGAACTAACATCGTGATGTCAGATAATTGTTAGCAGTGTATGTCAATACAGTTTTGGGGCCGGCATGTTGGCACGGACTATGATTGTGTTCTGATGAATGTAAAACTGAAAGTGGACACATACATGGTTGTTGGTATGTGATTAATAAATTGTCATTAATTTGGCATATTTCACTACATGCGTTGTTGTTCTGCATAAAATGTAATATGGTTAAAGGGGCATACTTAATGTGAGGCAGGTGTAGGGTGTTCATATAGGCCAAATCTTAGTGTTGAATGGGGTAAAACTAAAAAATAAGAGCAAGGTAACAGAAACTGGTCAGAAAAATGGCAACGGCTTTTTAACATTTCATGTATATGGGAATACATTGGCCCCATAATTATTTCTATTAGATTTTGACCTTAAATCTGACCTACCGGGGTATGAATATTTCACACACTAGATATTGTCATACCAGATATTTTATGACCAGCTTTAAATTGATATCATCAATGACACCAGTGTAAAAAATAAAAAAAAATTCCTTTTGACCCCAAAATTACCCCTTTCTCTAATGAGCGATGATTTTCAGTTGAATAATTGTGTTTGTCATTTATTTGTTATGGCTAATAGTATTTTTTATCAAGATTTAATTTAACCAGACGGCGGAATTTACGAACGGAAGTAATTCAACCCAGTGATCTACAATCTATAATAGTTCTCATCCATCTAACCTCTTTGTGACAAATGCACATGAGAAGCTAGGAGACTTTTGATATATTGTTCAATCTGGTATTTTGCAAGATCCTGAGCAAATTAGCTTTCTACTATTTATTTCCATGATGGATCCATTCTTGACCTAATGTTCCTGGACTATATTAGGTACTGAGACATTAACTGTTCAATGAACAATGGTCATTTACCACACTCTAAACATATTTTAATTGTGAATAGTTTTGGACATGGATCCATCTACAATGTTTACGGCCCTCGTGCTAGTGACGGACGGAGGAACATGCAGACAGACAGGCAGGCAGCCAGGCATGCTGGTAGGCAGGCAGATGTCTATATATGCTGTCCATAATTCCATATTTATATCATATTTCCTTACCTTGCCATAAGTCGTCAAGATAAAATGTTGACCATTGCATTGGGGCATTCCATAAGAAATCAACCAAAAAAGGCCAAACTTTTCTCGACACGCTCCGATTTTAATGACATTTGGCAGACATGTTGGATTTGTACTGAGATTTACTTGTGGCAAACTGCAAACTTTTACAGTTAGAGTATATTAATGATAACAAAATTGTAAATATTTCTTGTTACCCTTAAAGATGTCGGAGAGTAAGGTATATTGTTAGCGCAAACAATTATGCACTCTAAGTCATCAACTTTTGAATTTGTAAGTTGAATTTGCCGAGTTGAAAGCGCTACCTAGAGGCTGATGACGTTATAAAGTGGACTACAGCAAACGTGGCAACTGTACGGCAGTGCATTTCTGATGCAAGCGACTTTGAAAAGTCGCACGACAGTCAGGCGCGGAGATAGTCATACACACGTATGCATGTGGTTCCACACAAATGTGGCTAACACATTTAAAAAAAATTAAACCCGCCCCCAAAAGTTTAATGAATAGTCCATCCATAATCTAACAAGCATCCGTCATGTCATGGAATTTTGAAAATTCTTCCGACAGTGATGATAAAATTATGAAGTGGTTAGCGCTCCAGACCCGTAAGCACAACTGTACAGCTATTTGTCTGGCACTCTTTCCACTTTGTACGTGCAGTGAGTGTGTTCGTGTATACCCAGCGGCATATAATGTGCACATGCAGACGGTCAACAGATCATTATAAACCAGGCGCTAAGCACCGGAATATTATCTGATACGCTCAAATTTGACAAAGTAATGATACATCATTATTTGAAAAATATAGGTAGGATAGGCCTCTTCTCTTCTTCAACGATCTCAAAAGTATTAGAGACATCTTTAGTTTAGGCAGGCAGGTATATCTTCATACTTCGATGATTGACAGTGAGTACGGTTTTATACATAACTGCGCTTGAACATATATATGATTGACAACAGTGATGTTCTAATATAGCAATAAACATACTCGAACTTTCGAAGATCAAGACATATAAGCCTTATTATTGCCTACGTGAGATGTGCGGCAGTTAGTGTTGCAATGTTTTAGTGCCGGACCTGTGCTAGCATGGCTGATTCATACGTTGTCTGGCTGTGACGGAACTTTAGCTGCTGCTACATTTTACCGGCAGGTTCTCATTGCGCTTGTGCACATGAAGTGCTGGACCAATAGCCATTTTGTACTACATCCGGGTACGGACCTATAGCAACAGCCTAAAATTATGTCTAAGGTATCATTACATATTTTGGATATTTGTTGGTACAACTGAACCAACATGGCCTACCAACTAAACCGTTGGCTACCAATCACAAAAAAATGGACGAACTTGGACAGCATGCAACAGCATGCGAGGTCGAAGTCAAAATGATATTGATTCTGAAGCTCGGGAAAATGTGTTCACAATTTGTTTTGTTTCAACGTAACCGAAAGGGGACCTGTGTAAATGCTAGTATCTTACATTAATTAGCACAAATTCAATTGATGCTGTACCGTATGGGATGTTTGGAGAGAGATATACGTGATGGACATGCCTAGTTACATTTAGCTTAGGCTTTGGCATGGGACCTGTTTCCGGCATATTATCTAAAACTCGCTGTAACATAATACAACCTGAGTAACTGTTAGATTCTTGAGGATTAAACCATGTGAAATGTAATGACACCAGTCAGTACAACCAGAGTAACGGTTAGACTCCAGAGAATTAAACCATGTGAAATGTAATGACATCAGTCAGTACAACCTGAGTAACTGTTAGACACATGACACATTGCCATCAAAGACACTGGTAGATTCCCAACATATGTATTTACTGCTTGTAAACATTGTAAATGTGACATATTGCCATCTATGATAGTGGTTGATTCCCAACATACGTATTTACTGCATGTCAACAAACTATATTCAGGGTTGTATGCAGGATTTGGCGATAGGGAGGTTGTGTGGAATTCATCACTGATGTAATGTACATCCACTACTGATGACAATTTAAAAGTGTATACAAAAACATTTCCTGACAACAAGAAAAGTCAACTGTTAGTTTGAGAAAGAATTATCAGCATCCAGTTTGGTTGCCCCATATTCCAGTGGTCGGGTCGCGACTTCTTGTGAAGTTTCAGGAGTGTTGCCTTCTGCAGAAGCTGAAAAACGTTTTATTAATTATTACTGATATTCTCTGCTTTCAATTGCTTACATTAGTTACAGCTGTTCATTTGTCAGAAAGGTTTTCAGCACATGTCAGTTTCTAGGAACTGACCATGGATTATATGACAAAGTGTACAAGTGGAGACGGTGTCCAAGTACTAGAGGGCGCTGTGGCCATGCCCCAAATTTAAAGGTTGTACGCGATGCAATGTAAACACTTTTTTTATAACCCAAAATAGCAAAGAACATTTTTAGGTTTTTTATTAAGTACCGTAAGCTAGGGTGATTTGAGTTGTCATGGAACCTGGGATGTCAATACGGGTTCCACTCAACAAAATGATGGTATTATTGTAATGCTACAGGCCTTTACTAGCAATTCTGATAATTTGATCCTTTTAAATGTGAATGTTCTGAGAAAATTACGAAAAGTATGTGCTTGAACATTTTAACCAACATTCTGAATGGTAGATTCCCACCATACATACCAAGGGGCTGGACTCAACATTTACTCACAGTCTAAGACCTACGATCTAAGAACAATAATAGTATCTAAGATCCAATGAAGGTGTAAACTAAATATAAATTTATAATGCCATATTCCCAATTTGTGCTTTAAAAAATTTAAACAGGTGACTTTGGCCCATGTTTAATTATGGTGTGACTTTGTTTTAAAAGGACCACAATTTTAGAATCCGTAGAAATGTGATGTAGCATTACAATAACACCGCCATGTTGGCGAATGGAATGTATGTGAAAGTCCCACGTGTCATGACAACATGTTTTTGTGCACCGGGCCGAAGTCACCTCAGTCTGAGCAGATTATGGTCATCTCGGTTCCCTCCATATGTTTTCTTGTTATTATTATATAATCAATTATGTATGTATGGTCTCAGCTTATATAGTATATAGTCGCTGGACAGTATACAACATACACATATTTGGGTCATAGTTACTCCAAGGTGACTTTGACCCTGCACAATTTGTGGAATTCGAATACCTTCCCATGGAACAATTTTGTTGTCAAAGTAATGATAATCTAGGGACAGTATGTTGGCTAGTGCTAGTGTACTGTCAAACACTGTTAAATTTTACATTCTCAGACACCCAATGCACCCTTAATAATCTACCCTTGAAGTATGTACATAATATTAGGTTTTAAAACGTGTTAGTTACTGGATGACACAAAACAGACACGTAAAAATATGATTTTAAAAATAAACAATCAGAATCAGAGTTTAACTGTTTTCATCAAATATTCAGCAAATGTTCATATATTGAGATGTTCAGTCCCCAGGTGCAATAATTCATAGTGTATTTGACATTTCTTTTGAACTCCAAGTCAACAAGATCACTGTTTTGAGTGACACTAGTAGAACATGTCAGCTATTAGTTTTTCACGCTAGTTCCGTAACTGATATCAGCTGAATTTCCCGGTCGCATGTTCTCCATAAGTGTTGTGCCAAGATACATAGACGTACATGCTGACCGAATGGCCTCCATTAGTGAAAATGTTCCTTATGAGTTTTTAGACGTTACTTCAAAGAAGATATGCTTACTCAACCTCCGTCCCACCTGCTTTGGCAGTCAACCTCCCACCAACATTGAGAGTCCACCTCCCACCAACCCCACATCACACCTGTTGCTTAGGCCAACTGCCCACCTCCCAGCAGTTTGTAGGGCCAAACTCCCACCTCCCACTTCATGCCACACACCCCACACACTGTTCAACTTATTGACTGTACGTTAAGTATTGAGATAAGTTGGGAGCGAAAAACTTATAGCTGAAACTGTCTACTGTGTCAGTAGTAAAGTAATTTGCTATTTTGTTAATATAATATATATAGCCTACTGAAAGTTGCTTAATTTTTAAGGTAACGTGCATAATATAAACTGCATCTATTTGGCGACTTTGTGAACTACTGTAAATACAATTTTGTACACTGTTCCGAGTCCCGACTGTCTGACGAGTGACAATTTTTGTTGTGATCAGCGGACGAAAGGTTATAATTTCAGTCTTGCATTGTAAGCACCTGGTGATTCACAAATCCCATCCAAAATTTGACAATATTCACTCGCTTGTAATGATGTGCTGGGTACAGATGTGAGAAGATGGCATCAGTGCCAAGTGCGCTGGCGTTGTCTACATGAACCGCGGCCATAAACGTGTGAGGCGGGTTTTCTCGATTCGAAGATTAGAAATATGTTCAGGGTTATGTTTTATTTCAGCTTTATACCGACAAAACCCTGCAAGACACATTTTCATCACGTCAAAGTTCGACTAACATGCATATAATATATGTCATCGAGCGCAAACAGTTTGTAAAAGGTTAAACCATTTGTAAAATGAAGAAAGCAAAAAACGCTGCCATTGTTTATAGTGTATATGAAATTAGGCACCTCATTTTATTCCTCCATATGACGTCACGGCTTTGTTTTTAGACACTCGCTTTCGTGAATCGCAAATACAATACTGAAAACTTCATTTTTACCAATAATTTGCGGGACAATTTTTTAGTTACAATTAATTTATGTCATGCTAATATATAAAATGAACACAAATCTGGAATAAAAAATTGAGGTCTTTAACATATAACTTCGTCCCTAATTACACGGCAGTTGAAAAAACAAATTTGTTGTGAAGGTCACTGATTTTGACCTGACAAACCAAACATTTGCAAACCCCGATTTTGATCAAATTATATCATTAGCAAAGTCATTGTATCAACAAGTTTCATTAAAAAAAGTAGAGTGGGACCATAATAAGATCTTGAGGTACAGCAATTTGAAATTTTTTTCTTCAAATTTCACACAATTTTTTAACACCTATGTCACATTATTGACACTCGTTCATTGACATTGTTCACCTAATGTTTCTTGAGAATTGTCAAAGTAATTCTAAGTATGTTTAAGCAGGTCCATTTGGCATTTCCCCCTGGGGGCATAAAATCGGGGTCCACGACCGACCGCAGTATATCCGAATCCGCGTAATAACGGGACGCATAATAACGAGGCGCGACTGTACATCAACAAATAATCATAACAAGCATGCCGGCCCCAAATGGTATTTACACATAATACACAGTCTAACTAACACTGTAATTATGTAAACAACTACTTGCCAGAGTATTTTCAGGCCATGTCCTTTATGTATGTTTTTGAAACGCATAGCCGTTATAGAAGGCACAGAAACAATTTTGTAATTTCAAGAACGAACTATGAATATACAAAGAAAAGCATTCAAATAAATCTAGTATGTATCCTAAATGACACTCCAAATATAATTAAAGATAAATGTCGCACACATAGTCTGCATGGGTTCTTCATTTATGCAAAACAAAACTATTTAAACAAATACGAAACATTGTCATATTCCAAATTGTTATGTATGCAAATTACACAACCAAGATTAAAGTTTTCCAAAAGCGTGACCCTCAGAAATACATAAATTGCAGTAGTATTAACTGATACAAAAAATCATGAAACTACAACAAATGCCTAGTATTATGTTTTTCAATGTTACACTATATGAAATTGAAAATTATATAACAATGTTTGTAGGTATACATGTATGTATATGCATATTTTTTCACTCGACAAGTGTTGCATAGTTGCTGCGCCACATCTGTATTGTCATATATTATGTTTTTTATTATATTCTGTTTAGACAGGTGACCACATTTTAAATTAGATTCCCAATATAATTTTTTTATTGTTTCTACATTAAACGTAAGGTGGCTCTCACACTAGCGACATATGCTATATCTTAGTGAGAGTCTCCATTGACTATATACTATATACACTGATATATAATTCTACATTTGTATGGATTTTGTTTGATACAATAAGATTAAGATGAAACTACTAAATACTGTCAAATCCACAGCTACAGTGCCTGTACATCCAAGTACATCCCTGCAAATTTTACACAGTTTAAGTAGACAGCTAATGACTCCGACACCATCAGTCTCGGCTACCTCCCAATACAACCATTACATTAGTTTTAAAGGAATACCTTTTAAGGGGCTTGATATATACTGCTACACTCTTGTGGAACATTATCATAGTTAGGACACTAGCTATCGACTCCGCCACTGTCAGTGTCTCGGCGGCCACATCCCAACTCAAGGTACTTACATGACTATGACATTGAAGATGTATCTATTGACTCCACCACTGTCAGAGTCTCGGCCATATCCACAGAGCCACAAACATATAGAACAACCAAGCCACCATATTTAGTATAACAGTGAGCGATGCCACATCTATCAGATTACCAGCTATACTTACGAGACCTGTAGATACAGTTACAGATTACCAGCTATACTTACGAGACCTGTAGATACAGCTACAGATTACCAGCTATACTTACGAGACCTGTACATACAGCTACAGATTACCTGCTATACTTACGACACCTGTAGATACAGCTACAGATTACCAGCTATACTTACGAGACCTGTAGATACAGTTACAGATTACCTGCTATACTTACGAGACCTGTACATACAACTACAGATTACCTGCTATGCTTACGAGACCTGTATCTACGGCTGTTATGATATTCGAATGTACTTCCTGAAAGCATTCGATAGCCATCTACTTGCTACTCTAATTTGTGTGTCCGACTAGCCCCTTAATGCTGCCGATGTGGCCGCCCCAATACTGAAACTGTGACCCTTAAACACTTTAGTACTCAGCCCACAGAATTCTAGCAAACACTTTAATATTATATCAAACTCCATCGGCAGCATTGGAGTGCCATCTGTGTATACAAATAAGGGTGAAGGCATTGAGCCTCTAACATGAAAAAAATTATCTGAGCCATGTGGCTGGGTAAATAGATGTGCCTAGGACACACTGTCCGTTAACCTACAAAGACTGAGGGTCCAGTCTACCACTAGGTTTAAATTGCCTAAATGAAACTGTGATGATGTCACCATTCAGTGTTACATCCCTAAAGTGAAGGCACCCTTGTACTAAGCTGCTGGATTGGGGGACCGTCTCACCCATCTACAAATAAGCCTTCAAAGCCAGAACCATCATGGCATGCAACATGACACATTTATAGTGCGAAGTAAGCATGTGACAGCCCCCTAATGAGTCGGGCAAGTATTGGCAGCGTAACTGGAAGTCAGACATCCGACACTGTTCCTAAATTCTGCACCCCAGCTAGAAGTCTGGAAATAATACAGTGCTTAGCTGGGTCAAGCAGGGAGTTCACTTTATGAAAAAAGAGATGGTTGAGACTGTGGAAATAATGGAAGCTGGTGCCAAACCTGCATTATGTAAATGTGCCACAAAAAGCATCATCATGGCGACTGACACTGGCAAAGTGGGGATGATGCCGAATGACTGGAAAAACCCTACCAGCTTCGGCCAATGCACAGAAGTCGTTGATCTGACAACGAGACAGTTTGTCGGCTAAAGTATTCGCACGACCCGGCAGATGACGAGCTGTAAAGTTAACATTACAGCGCAAGCATGTCAAAATCAACTTAGCCAATAAAACCATCACATATGCATCCACGGACATTTGCTTATTAATAATCGAGACCAAGGCCTTGTTATCTGTGAAGATGCAGACGTTACTGTTAGCCCATGAAGCACCCCATAACTCCACAGCTGCTACAATTGGACTCCAGTACAGTAATATTTAGAGTAAGCCATGAACTGGACCACCTACCAAAAAAACTCTTTGGTCCACACACTGCTCCATAGCCTGAAGCGTCTATAAACAATTGCAGGTAGTCCCCAGTCATAAAGTTCTCATTCAAGAAGAAAGCTTTGCCATTAAAATCTGCCAGAAAATCTTGTCGTATTAACAGATCTAGTTTCACTTGCCTGGTCAGTTTTGTGTGGTAAAGTGACCTACTATCACCCATGGTCAAGTCTATTAATCTCCTAAGGAAAGCCCTCCCTGGCACGATAATAGAGCATCCAAAAAGGGACTGCATCTCTCTAAGTGTGACTTTCTGCTTCTCCATAAATGACTACAGCAGCAATCATCACTGTGTTAGTTTGTCCCCGGGTAAACAAGTCTCCATACTCACTGCATCCAAAGTGATACCCATAAATTTCCTCGTGCCATTGGAACCCCAGTTTGCTTACATAGGTCAATAAATGCCTTCATATCACATTTCTCCAGAGATTCTGTCATAAACAAAAAGTCATCAGTTACGTGTACCACTTTTGTTACACCGAGTTTGTTCATTGCCACCCATTCTAATGATGTACTGAACATTTCAAAGATCGAACATGCGCTCGCACCCCCCATCAGTAACATTTAAAGCCTAACAATGGTGCTTCCTTTGGTGCCACCGGAATGATGCGAAAAGCTGGCTCAGTGTCTACTTTAGCCATACAAACTATTGATTTGGATTCCTTAATAAAGGAAATTACAGCCTGAATTGTTGCGTAATCGTAATCGTTAACTGAAGACCCCTCTGGGTGAAACAAATTATGTATCACTAAAATTCCCCTGGCGTTTTCTTAGGTATGACGCCCAGTGGAGAAATCCTGTCAGCAGGATTAGTTGGTGGTACATCAAAGGGGCCCACAATTCTCCCCAGGACTAACTCTTTCTTGAGTTTGAAATCAGTTACCTGTGGAAAAAAAGTGGACCTCATGTTTTTGACACCTTCATCTTTCTGCACTGGCACACCTAGACATCCAGTTTCAAAACCTGCACTGAACCCGTTGCCAAGATACTGACTTCTAACAACATCATCATAAACTTGCAATACCTCACTTAGAGCTTCTGGTGAAACTGGCGATGGTATGACCCTGTCATTGTTTGTGCATATAGCGCTGGGGAAAAGCGGATTTTCGTGTTTGCGATTTCGGCCATCTAATCGCAGGGTGGCTACCCTCACACCATCTGCACTGGTGTCTGAAGCGGCAGAGGTTACGGCTGCACTGCTGACCCTGGTTGTACGCGTAACAGTTGCCAGTGGATTTGTTAGCGGCACCCTTGCCGAGAAAGTGGGACCCCCTTGCGGTGCCACACTGAGTTGTGGTTGCTGTGCAGCGCTTAGCCACAGTTCATAATTCACACTGTCCCACGACCACCCCTCCATACTCCTCAGTGCCCTGAACGACTCGCGATACCCTTGCCAGCTACCCCCACCCTCTGCCAAATTTCTAACTGTGTGGATGTATTTGAGCATTTTAGGTGCACTAAAAGCATTTTCAGGTTTCAGGAGAAAAACAAATATGTATATATGGAAAGCCCTGGACCACTGTAAAAGGATCTGAATTTAGCTTTGGGCCCCTGGTCGGACAGTTAAGGAGAAATCCTGCTGAGTCAGGTTGATTTCTGGGAGCAAGGTATGCAGATCAACATACTCCCCAGACCGCACCTTGCTCGTATTTTCTCGGGAACATGTGCATGAAGGGACTGCGGGGTGGGGTCTACGTTTTGTAACGCTGCGCTGCAGTGTTATAAAAACATGTCTATGAAGCTAAACTACATCTTGCCACAGGAATATCCTAATATCGCATGCGCGCACATTTCCTGCACTGTCATTCCACATAAACACCTTTATGCATCCATTACATGACACATAAATCCATATATATACATATTGCTCACTTTTGTTGTTTTTGGGGTCCTGTCAACTTCAACACTAATTATCCTCTCTCTTGTTTATTTGATTTGATGTTGTCGCATTTGAAGTGTGAATGTTAACTACCGTAAGCTGTCAGATTTATCCTTGGTTCTTCTCTGATAAACACTCAGCTGAAATATCCATTTGGTATCTCTGCCATTCCAGGGCACGAGTCTCCACGTTTTAAATCAGCCACAACAAAATCACACATTTAGAAAAAAATATTTTCGGACAGCTAATAATCATACATAATGCCAGTAAAATAATTATGTAAACTCATTATTTGCTGAATACACCAGAAATCAAATGGTTATGCAGTTATTTATTAAATCATATTTAATATGTGATATTAGGACGTAGGCGAATAAAAACTAGCTAATTACTAAACACTGTGATAACACAACTACCAAACGTTCACAGTTGAATTGGCACTGTAAAAATATCCCAAACTGAAGTTATTTTACTTTTCTCTGCATGTGATATGTACACTTGCAGATGTACAGTGCCACTTCTTAAATCATTGCATTGGCCCTTTCTGATATCGCATTATTTTTAATAGCCCAGACAAGACAACCCAGACAGCTTCGATCATGTAATTCTAAAATATTTTTCTTTCCCATGGTTAAGACAAATGTCGGAACTAGAGCTCCATAGTTTATATATAGCATTAAGTCCGAAGGAAATATAATAACATTTCCCAATAAACTAAAAACCTGCCTTTTTAAAATCGCATATTCTGCATAGCTCCTCGGTGAACCAATAGTTTACAACTAATCAGCTTGTGACTAATCGACTTAGGAACTGCTTACCCCGTTTTTTTTTCGTGCGCTGTTGAGTTTGGGTCTCCCAAGGATTTTAGCACAATAGAAGTTTTTCATATTGTAATGTATGTAAGACTGTTGGCATTTTGTGTTACAAGTCTTTGTTGTATGGTAGGTAGACATGTTAAATATAAAAGCTGCAGCCATATCATTGTGAAATAAGACCTTATTCTCCATGAGACCATGGCAGTGTTGTGTTACAAGTCTTTGTTGTATGGTAGGTAGGCATGTTAAATATAAAAGCTGCAGCCATATCATTGTGAAATAAGACCTTATTCTCCATGAGACCATGGCAGTGTTGTGTTACAAGTCTTTGTTGTATGGTAGGTAGGCATGTTAAATATAAAAGCTGCAGCCATATCATCGTGAAATAAGACCTTATTCTCCATGAGACCATGGCAGTGTTGTGTTACAAGTCTTTGTTGTATGGTAGGTAGGCATGTTAAATATAAAAGCTGCAGCCATATCATTGTGAAATAAGACCTTATTCTCCATGAGACCATGGCAGTGTTGTGTTACAAGTCTTTGTTGTATGGTAGGTAGGCATGTTAAATATAAAAGCTGCAGCCATATCATCGTGAAATAAGACCTTATTCTCCATGAGACCATGGCAGTGTTGTGTTACAAGTCTTTGTTGTATGGTAGGTAGGCATGTTAAATATAAAAGCTGCAGCCATATCATCGTGAAATAAGACCTTATTCTCCATGAGACCATGGCAGTGTTGTGTTACAAGTCTTTGTTGTATGGTAGGTAGGCATGTTAAATATAAAAGCTGCAGCCATATCATTGTGAAATAAGACCTTATTCTCCATGAGACCATGGCAGTGTTGTGTTACAAGTCTTTGTTGTATGGTAGGTAGGCATGTTAAATATAAAAGCTGCAGCCATATCATCATGAAATAAGACCTTATTCTCCATGAGACCATGGCAGTGTTGTGTTACAAGTCTTTGTTGTATGGTAGGTAGGCATGTTAAATATAAAAGCTGCAGCCATATCATTGTGAAATAAGACCTTATTCTCCATGAGACCATGGCAGTGTTGTGTTACAAGTCTTTGTTGTATGGTAGGTAGGCATGTTAAATATAAAAGCTGCAGCCATATCATTGTGAAATAAGACCTTATTCTCCATGAGACCATGGCAGTGTTGTGTTACAAGTCTTTGTTGTATGGTAGGTAGGCATGTTAAATATAAAAGCTGCAGCCATATCATCATGAAATAAGACCTTATTCTCCATGAGACCATGGCAGTGTTGTGTTACAAGTCTTTGTTGTATGGTAGGTAGGCATGTTAAATATAAAAGCTGCAGCCATATCATTGTGAAATAAGACCTTATTCTCCATGAGACCATGGCAGTGTTGTGTTACAAGTCTTTGTTGTATGGTAGGTAGGCATGTTAAATATAAAAGCTGCAGCCATATCATCGTGAAATAAGACCTTATTCTCCATGAGACCATGGCAGTGTTGTGCCCACTACTGGGTTGTATCTCTCTTGTAATGCCTGCATTCCACACTTCGTGTCATATAGTGAACAAAGTCTTATCATGAAGGATTTTGGGCCAAATGTGATGGTTGAACATGTAACAGGCACCTAATACCAGTCAGTGACTCTGTAAACTGATGCCTAATACTGCAATTTAATTTGGTAGCTTAGTCTTCAGCCATTCCATGGTGACCATCAATATGCAGGTGTTACCTTGGCCCAAAGGGCATAGTGGAGAACCCAAAACTCACCGTGTTTTCATATATCCAGTGTATCTTTGTAAAACGTTTGCCTCCAACTCCTAGAGATAAATATGTTACCACAGTGTTACAAATTAGGCCCTCTTTAAAACGACCTTCATACAATAGACCCCAGGTCCATAAAGGCAGTTGTTGAACTCAACCAGTAGGAGGTAAACTAAATAATATTTTTTTCTAATATTTTTGTATATAATTTTTTTTTTCATGTAAGACATTATGTTTGTCTATTTCCACTCACAAGTGGAGGGGTAGGGGGGAGGGGGGCACTTTGAACCAGTGTTCATATTATACTACCGCTTCACAAATGTAGGGTAGAGGGAGGCAACTTGAAGCACTGTTCATATTATATTACCTCTTGCTTTACAAATGTAGGGGAGAGGGGGCAACTTGAACCATTGTTCATATTATACTACCTCTTGCTTTACAAATGTAGGGGAGAGGGGGCAACTTGAACCATTGTTCATATTATACTACCTCTTGCTTTACAAATGTAGGGTAGAGGGAGGCAACTTGAACCATTGTTCATATTATACTACCTCTTGCTTTACAAATGTAGGGGAGAGAGGGCAACTTGAACCATTGTTCACATTATACTACCTCTTGCTTTACAAATGTAGGGTAGAGGGGGCAACTTGAACCATTGTTCATATTATACTACCTCTTGCTTTACAAATGTAGGGTAGAGGGAGGCAACTTGAACCATTGTTCATATTATACTACCTCTTGCTTTACAAATGTAGGGGAGAGGGGGCAACTTGAACCAGTGTTCATATTATACTACCTCTTGCTTTACAAATGTAGGGTAGAGGGAGGCAACTTGAACCATTGTTCATATTATACTACCTCTTGCTTTACAAATGTAGGGGAGAGAGGGCAACTTGAACCATTGTTCACATTATACTACCTCTTGCTTTACAAATGTAGGGTAGAGGGGGCAACTTGAACCATTGTTCATATTATACTACCTCTTGCTTTACAAATGTAGGTTAGAGGGAGGCAACTTGAACCATTGTTCATATTATACTACCTCTTGCTTTACAAATGTAGGGGAGAGGGGGCAACTTGAACCAGTGTTCATATTATACTACCTCTTGCTTTACAAATGTAGGGTAGAGGGAGGCAACTTGAACCATTGTTCATATTATACTACCTCTTGCTTTACAAATGTAGGGGAGAGGGGGCAACTTGAACCAGTGTTCATATTATACTACCTCTTGCTTTACAAATGTAGGGTAGAGGGAGGCAACTTGAACCATTGTTCATATTATACTACCTCTTGCTTTACAAACGTAGGGTAGAGGGTCCATAAAGGCAGTTGTTGAACTCAACCAGTAGGAGGTAAACTAAATAATAATTTTTTCTAATATTTTTGTATATAATTTTTTTTTTCATGTAAGACATTATGTTTGTCTATTTCCACTCACAAGTGGAGGGGTAGGGGGGAGGGGGGCACTTTGAACCAGTGTTCATATTATACTACCGCTTCACAAATGTAGGGTAGAGGGAGGCAACTTGAACCATTGTTCATATTATACTACCTCTTACTTTACAAATGTAGGGGAGAGAGGGGCACCTTGAACCTTTGTTCACATTATACTACCTCGTGGTTTACAAATATAGGGGAGAAGGGGCAACTTGAACCAGTATTCACATTGTACAACCTCTTGCTTCACAAATGTAGGGGAGGGAGGACACCTTGAGCCATTGTTCACATTATATTACCTCTTGCTTCACAAATGATCAATCTGTTTATGAATTGTTAGCCATTGCATAATGCATTTATTGAGGCATACCTTGTGCAATTTACAGAAAATTATCTTTATAACTTTATAACTACTTCAAAATTATATTTAAAAAAGGTCTTCATGTCGCTCAAAGTGCCCCACATGTGGGCTAGATTGAGAAAATGACTAAATGAATAAAACTGTAAATATTTGTAGATATTAGTACTTTTTTACTTAGGAAATACAACTCTATGTGGTGACTCATAGCAACACAGTCGTTGTTTGATACATGTGACACATTAGACCAGGCTCACCGGACCGGTGCAGCCAATGTGTATTAACCTACCATAAGCCTACCATCACACTAGATCTTGTAATCTACTGACAACTGTATTGTCTTGCATTAACCGGAAACTGTAAGCTGACTTTTTTGGAGCCACCCTTTACAAATGGTTTCGGAAGACACATTACAATTTGCCATTTTGATACAGATGATATATCCGCCACCACTGGATGGACGAACTTGTTGGCCATCTTCCGTGACTCTCTGAAGGAATCAACTTGGGTGTCCACTCAGTCCACTACAAACACTTTCCCTGCCACGTAATGCATTGTTTGGTGGACTTTTCTTGATACGTATGTGCTAAGACAAAGTATCTCACTCCAACTTCTTTGTCTGACTTGACAGTTTCTTCTAGAGGTCCTTCCTCTTCGAAATCGGACACTGGCTGATCAGTTGGTATGTCGGGCTCCTCCGGAACTCACTTCCTGGACCTTCTTGGTCCCCTCTTCTTCTTTTCAGCCCCAGTTGTTGTACTTTTTCTTACACTGATGTACTGAAGCCTTTGGTGGTTGATGCATTCATCATATTATCTTTCTCTGGAGTTATGTCAATATTGCAGGTATATTCTAGCACCTGTACGAGTAGTTCTGAGTTTATCCATCCACCCTGTGTTACCAGACCGAGTGTTCCAGCTCGTGCTCCACTTGTCATCCATTACAATGCCGTGAGGGGTGTTGACCGAATTTAAATACAGGGATGACTTTGACAACTATCATTTTACTGGGAAATACATCACTACTGAAGGATTTGTCACATTGTTAGAAAGTGTCTGTTTAACAAACGTTATATCAACATTGTAATAACCTGTACACTTTTTGTTTACAACTTGAGACAATATTAGTTACATTGTTTCAACCTCAGCTAAGAAAATAGTGTTGGAGTTAGTGCTTTATAATTAATGAGGCCTGGTTATATTTCCATTAGGTATTCTAATGTGTCTTTTTGCAAGATTTGGCCCTACATTTGCAAGAAAAATAATTGAAACCATTAACAATATCTGCTTTATTTTTAGTTAATCTACCATTACTAATAGACAAATTTTGGTAAGTTGAGTGTTGTCATTTTATAATTAAATTAAATAAATTCCACTTACCCTTTACCATATTTACGTTTACTACTAATACATTTTAATGCTCTTTTTCTAATCTAATTTTTTTTCCAATTTTTTTTTCTTTTTACAAGTATTGCACAACCTGTTCTTCAAGATGGGTTGATTAGTACGTTTTCTTATTTGGACAGTTCTTATCATACAGTCAAGTGAATAGGTCTATAAAGTTAGTCACTAAATTTTCTAATAAAATGCAGGTAAATGATCTCTAAAATAATTTATAAGTAACTCTGGTAATATAACTGGTCAAATAATTTGTGAAAATGTTATCAATTAAAGTTGCATTACAATCTGTATTTCGTTTCGGCTCTTAATAAATTGTTCTACTGTGTAATAATCACAGCGTGTAGAAATACTGTCAAAGAAATTGTTGTTAGGGTCAATGTCATTTTTAAAATCACAACAGTGGTATTCAGGAATTGTAAAGGATTTAAATTTTAAAACTGAGCATTGTTCATATATTTTGTCAGGTCAGAGTGAATACATTTTAATTGTCCTTCTTCACTTCTCACAACAATTTGGTGCGGAGGGAAATCATAGATCGTGATCTTCACGCCACTGACATCCTTCAGCTTTTTCTTTGCTCTCACGATTTCAGATTTTTTCTCTTTTCACACAAATTTGGCCACGATGGCCTTGGCCCTTCCCAGCATGCCTTGCCTTGCATCGTGAGTTGCGACATCCACGCTGCTCTTCTCGCACATATCAATGGTCATACAGGAAGTATCATCGGTTCCCCTTGTGCTGGTTCAGTGACACATGATTTCAATGTTGTCGCTTCGACTGTTTTTTCAAGGGCATCGATTTGCTACTGTTGGCGTAGCATTTCTCGCTTCTCTTCTTTTCTTCTCTTCTTTCACTGTCTGCATGCAATTGGGCAGTTCTTCTTCAATCTCATTCACTAACTTGTATGGATAAGGCTGTATGGAGTACATCAAATACATCATTTAAAGTGAAACAAAAGTCATGGTTTGGGGACTATGCACTTAAAAGAGAAATTAAAAGTAACTCTGCAACTAAAATCAAGAATATAATTAGTTTACTATTCTGTTCTACCCAAAGATTTATGAAGTGTTAACGATGCTAAAATTTTTAAGATCAAGCTAAAGACTGCCTGTTCTAAGTTTTAATTTAGCATACAATTAAGTTATATATATATATATATATATATATATATATATATATATATATTATAAGTTTCATTCTTTTTAATTGTTTTATTCTGTCGTGCTCTGTTTATTGTTTTATCTGTTTTTTATTTGTCTACAGCACCATATGATATAATTGTTTATTTTTTATCTGTTTTTTATTTGTCTACAGCACCATATGATATAATTGTTTATTTTTTATCTGTTTTTTATTTGTCTACAGCACCATATGATATAATTGTTTATTTTTTATCTGTTTTTTATTTGTCTACAGCACCATATGATATAATTGTTTATTTTTTATCTGTTTTTTATTTGTGTACAGCACCATATGATATAATTTTTTATCTGTTTTTTATTTGTCTACAGCACCATATGATATAATTGTTTATTTTTTATCTGTTTTTTATTTGTCTACAGCACCATATGATATAATTGTTTATTTTTTATCTGTTTTTTATTTGTCTGCAGCACCATATGATATAATTGTTTATTTTTTATCTGGTTTTTATTTGTCTACAGCACCATATGATATAATTGTCTAGATTTTTTTTTTTATCCTGTCATCATTTATTGTTTATGTACTATTTCTATTTTGTAATATTCATAGCACCATATGATATAATTGTCTAGATTTTATGTTTTTATCTTGTCATCATAATTGTTTATGTAATATTTCTATTTTGTAATATTCATAGCACCATATGATATAATTGTCTAGATTTTATATAATATTGTGTATATTTTTATCCTACCCCCATAATTGTTTTATGTAATATTATTGTTTTATTATTATATTGTACAGAACCAAACAATTTCATTGCATAGATTTGGTGCTGTATAAATTAATAAACATTTAACTCAGAACCAGAGCGACCAATAAGTGCATACGCAATTGATTAAATCAAGTAACCTAAACTACGCATGACATATTTAGTTATGTAGGTATACACAAAACCAATTTGGACGCAAAGAGCATGGCTATATCCTATTAGCAAGCATAGTATTAGATATATCTTCATTTGGCAAGTGAATTTTGCTAGACTTGACACTCATGACGTAAGGTTATCTAACAATATGGCACAGTCCATGAAAGTAACATGCTGTGTGCTCAACAAAGTTTTCCTAGAAAACCACTTTCATGATATTATTAATTCTAGTTACAAATGGTTATACTTGTGTAACACTTATAGGTGCATAGGCCCAAGTACATGATTTTTGTTTCCCTTTAATCAGAAGTCAGCGGTTAATTGCATTAATCACATTCCCGAGTGCAACTTTGACACAAGACAACAATCACTTATGCGGTGATCATAATAATAATAAATAATAATAGTCTAGACGTGAATAAAAGGCGATAATATATACAGCCAAAATTAGACATGCTTAATGCTTATTATGGTAAAACAATTATAATAAATAAATACTAAATACTAAGAAAAAACAGTAACACAGTCTACGGCATTGCTAAACATGTGATCACCGTAAGTGCTCGTTCGAATCCGAGGCACGGTCATCGTGACAGATGATGATGATCGTAGTGAACGCTCTGGTCTGTAGATGGTTAATATCCCGTTCATGCATCCCGGGGCTTGGTGTTGGATGGCGTGGCAAGTATGAGACAGGATCTTGTATTCTATGTGGCGATGGACTCAAAGCTTGCATAGTTTCTTGAGAACGGATGTGATGTGCCGATGTCACATCTCTATTTTGGGTACCCCGGTCATTATTATATATATACAATATGTACCCCCGATATATATTATGAACCCCTTCAAATAATTTTGACCCCATATATAAAAAATTTGCATATGTCTAGTACAATACTTCGTGTTTGCGTGCGTGCGTGCGTGCGTGCGTGCGTGCGTGCGTGCGTTTTGGATAATCCACCCACGTGACATGGCGACACGTGTTTAAGTCGTCAATTAGGTGGGAGAAATAAAGGTAAATTTCATATCAAATTGGACTGAAATGTGAATAGAGAATAGCGCACATGACTCGTGAACATACGTGGAACTGAACTTACTGAATTGGAGCAATGTTCTAATCCAAGAAACAATCTAAATTGACCGAGATTCGGGTAGTACGCCAGTGCCGAACTGCGGTATCTATTTATAACCAGAGGAGCGCGAGCGGCTGTCATAACTGGACGTCTGGCACCTAGTCATTCAACATGGCCCCCAAACCAAAACAAAGTGCGCGCTCTGATTCTGTCACGTCAGACAGTAACATTGATGACACAGACGTTATCCGATTCAAGCTCATCATTCAAGAACTGTTAACTGATGAAGTCGTTTTGAAAAAGCAGTCCTCTACCCGAAAGCTCTAATGGACGGGATGGATTATTTAAAATCCAAAATCGATCATCTATCTGAATCTTTATCAGCAAAAGATGTACAGATTGCAGATTTAGAAAACAAAGTCGAAAACCTGGAAAACAAGCTGGATGGGTACGAGCAATACTCCCACCAGTCAAATCTGCGCTTTCTGGGAATTGAAGTAATTGACATTGTCAACAAGCAGATGTGTGTCTCTCCACCGCTCCAGGCCGGCGATATCATTCGGAGTCACAGAGTCGGAGTGAAGCACCAGTCTACAGAGACAGATCGCCCTCGCCCCGTGCTCGTGAAATTCCAAAGCAAACATCGCCGAGATGAAGTCTTCCAACAGCGCAGCAAACTGAAGGCGAGTACCAACAAAGGTAGAATCTTCGTGAACAAGGATTTGACGGCCCGGCGCGCTCGGCTCGCCTACGATGCAAGAAATCTGCGAAAACTTGGAACTATCCTGGACACATGGACATACAACGGTAAAATCCTGATAAAGGATCGTAAGAACAAGATTTTTGTCGTTTCGATGAAGTCTGACTTTCCGTCGAAGTAAAAACGGTGGTAGCATCTTGTATACATGAAATGTATACTAATGCACAGATGTTTCTGAGAACTGGATTTCTAGCTAAGCTCTCGAACATGGGAACTTAACTTTATCTCATGTGTACTCATTTACTAAATTAATCAATTTAAATGGTTATCCTATGGCCCCACGCCTTTGGCCCTCATTAAGTTTACAGTATACATAATCTTCCATATTATTGATTTTCGTAGGTTTTGTCTTGTGTTTGAATGTACAATCACAATTTGTGGTTATACATGCATTTCACTTAATGAATATTAATTTTATTATAACAGTTATCAAAACAAGTTGGCCAAAGGTAGTAATGGATAAGAATTACATAGGCATACCAGTATCAAACTAGAAATGTCGTCTTTATTTATATATGACGACTTTGTTCTCTCTCTCTTTTCCTTTTTATATTATCGTTGTACCAGTAGATTCTAGTAAATTCTAGTCCAATTACTGAAAATTATTGAAACTGTTTAAGTGATTTCTTCGAGGTATTCCCACCTTAGCCACAAACAATGACGTTTCTTTTACTGCTGTTAGTATTATTTTTTATATTAACGCAGTGCATGTTTCCCTGTTCATGCTACAGTTTATCATGTCAAAATCTCAAAACTGCAAACAGTAACGCAACAATATTTTACCTACACATAAAATGCTCAGCTATACTAAATGGTATCAGACAATATCTGCCAAATTCTTGGAATAATGTTATATGCAAATGCATAATAATTATTTATAAACTGAATGACAGATTCAGGTGATTTATATTTACAGTACTATGGAGGTGTCCATAAAAACTGCTTAAATAACATTCTGCATTCTACAAATGATGAAACCAATGAAAGCAATAGTTTACCAATAACGAAAACTTCATCATATTATGATACCGATCATTTTAAGTCATTGGTAAATACTAAAATTAATAGTTTTGGCATACTTAGTACTAACCGCCAATCAATTAATGCTAAATTCAATGAGTTAGTAGCTTTTGTACAAGAATTACACCTAATTAACTATGACTTTAGCATTATATGTATTAAAGAAAGTTGGTTAACCGAACACGATGATCTATCTCACATCCAATTAGAAGACTATACTTGTATTTCCTTGGGTAAAAATAGTAGTACCAAGGGAGGCTTCATTTTGTACGTTCATACTAGATACGATTATAAAGTATTACGTATTAAAAATGAAACCTGGGAAGGACAGCTAATTGAAATCACTGGGGGTGGTCTCAAAAAACCTGTGATAGTCGGTAATATATACAGACCACCTCGAGACCTAAACATTAACCACACACAATTTATTGACGAATTTTCATTATTATTATCACAACTTGATTGCAAAAATTCGGAAGTAATTATTGCCGGAGATTTCAATATAAATTTGCTTAAAATTAATGATAAAGAATATCCTAGTGAGTTTTATGACACCTTAACAGGATTTAGCTTCTTTCCTAAAATAACATTCCCAACTAGATTTTCTTACCTAAATGACACATTAATTGACAATTTATTTTGTAAACTAAGCCAAATTATGCTACAATCAACAGCAGGTATCTTAATCAAACAGTTTTCAGACCACCAGCCATATTTTTTATTTATCGAAACTTCCAGCTAAAAAATTTCCCCCTAAATTAGTCAAAATACATTTACAAAATGAAAAAGCCATGTAAAATTTTGCAAATGAAATAATTAATTCAAATATTATGGAGAAATTAGATCAAAATCCTTTGTCTGATCCAAATAATAATTACAACATACTCATGGACGTACTTGAAAATGCAAATGTTAAACATATGCCATATCAATTAGTCACATTTAACAAATATAAACACAAAAACTCATTATGGATAACAAATGGCATACTTAGATCTAGTAAATACAGAGACAACTTACATAAGCAGATCAAGTTGACAAATCCCACATCAGTTGACTATTCCATTAAAAAGATAAACTTAAAAACCTATAATTGTATTTTAAAAAGAAGTATCAGAGCAGCCAAATTGATATATTATGAACAATTGTTTAACAAATATAAAAATGACACAAGAAAAACCTGGAAAACTATAAATGAAATTTTGCAAAGATCCAATAAAAAGAGATCATTACCTATGTATTTTGGAGAAGGAGACTGCAAAATAACTGACACTGTAGAAATTGCTAATACATTTAATTTATTCTTTACAAACATAGGACAACACCTTGCCAACAAAATCAAACATACGAGTAACAGAAATCATAGTTTCTATCTGACAGGAAACTCTGAACTGCTTTTTCAATTCCAAGAAATAAATGAAGAGTCATTAATCAAAATAACTGACAAATTCCCAGCAAAAACCAGCAGTGGTCATTATGGTATTACATTGAAACAATTAAAATATTTAAAACTCATATTAATTAAACCCTTAACATTACTTCTTAATCAAATATTTAATACTGGAATCTTCCCAGACAGGATGAAAATTGCAAAAGTCATTCCTATCTTTAAAAAGGATGATGAAACACTGTTCTGTAACTACAGACCAATATCACTATTACCTGTAATATCTAAAGTTGTTGAAAAAGTTACGCATGATCAGATATATTAATTTTTTACAGAACATTCACTTTTCAATGATAACCAATACGGCTTCAAATCTGGTCACTCAACTGAATATGCCGTCATGGAAGTTATTAACAGAACTATAACCGCACTGGATTCAAATGAAACACCTATTAATATATTTTTAGATCTGTCAATAGCATTTGACACCTTGGACCACAACATTTGACACCTTGGACCACAACATTTGACACCTTGGACCACAACATTTGACACCTTGGACCACAACATTTTATTAAATAAATTACACACATATGGAATATGCGATATTGCTCTAGAATTAATGGAAAGCTACTTGAAAAATAGAAAATAATATGTTACATACGATGATAGTATTTCTGAAACTCTGCCTATTACTACAGGTGTGCCACAAGGCTCCATAATAGGCCCACTTCTTTTTGTAATATACATTAACGATCTACCAAAGTCAAGCAAGACATTTAAATATGTAATGTATGCAGATGATACAACTCTATTTACTACAATCCAGTCTTTAAATTCATGTACTAAAGATATCAAACAACATTTAAACACATAATTAAATAAAGTAAACGAATGGCTGAAAATTAATCAACTGGCTTTAAATATAAAGAAATCCAAGTACATAATACACAAATTAAGAAATAAAAAATTAATTCCTTTTCTACTCAAGATAGATGAAACTAGAATCGAAAGAGTCCAAAACTTTAATCTCTTAGGTGTGACATTACAAGAAAATCTAAGCTGGGACAGTCATATAAAAAATATTTCTATCAAATGTTAAAATATTATAGGTATATTAAACAAATTAAAACACTTTCTGCCATTAAATATAAAATTAACTTTGTATAACTCATTAATGTTCCATATATAAATTATGGCCTAATGATATGGGGTTTTAAATGTAACAGAATTATCAAACTACAGAAAAAAGCAATTAGAATAATATGCTTAAGTAAATATAATTCACATACCGAGTCACTGTTCAAGAAATAAAAAATTCTTAATGTAACAGATATGTTGCAATTACAGGAATAAAAATTTTATTATAAATATGTGCACATGAAATTACCAGCATATTTATAAAACTTACCATTTTTTCTAAATAGAAATGTTCACAACACTAATACACGAATACAGGAAAATATCCACACAAATGGGGCAAAACATGATTTTGTCAAACGATGCATTATGTATGATATTCCATTACTAATAAACAATACTTCGAAACACATAAGGAACAAAATTTTAACACAGCTTACATGGATTTAATAGGTATGCCAAAACGTGCTTTCTACAAAACTACAGAGAACAGTGCTCTATGCCAAATTGTTACATTTGTGGACGGACTTAATAATTAAATCATAAACGCTTTCATATTTCATTACTTTTGTTAATTTAATTATAAATTGTACTGTAATTAGTATGTCAGATGTAAATGTATATATTTGCCAGATTTAAAATTAAGTCAATTTATTTACTCTTTGAGATTTTGTCATCATTTAATGATGACATAATTAATTATTTGTCAAACCTATTTTGGAAGTTATGCACTTGTGTTATCGTTATTTTTCGAGAAAGTGCTTTATTAAGTTAAATGAACTTGAAAATTATAATACTCAGGTGGCTGCCACGAGAGCGGCCAACAATGGTCTTAGTGGCAGTCTCCCTGACCCCTTTTAAGTTTATCTACAGCAAACTGATAGTCCATGTTTAGGCTGTTGTAATGTTATTATACTTCAGTTATATTATATTTGTGTTGTATATTTCAGTTTACAATACATATATTACTTGTTATTTACTAACACATGTTACTTGAGCTGTAGATTTTCACATTCTAGTTTACAATACATATATTACTTGTTATTTATTAACACGTTATTTGAGCTGTAGATTTTCACTGTATTGACAACTGTACTGTTTAATCTGTGGGTCAAATAAACACTTCCGATTCCACGATAACCTACTTTTCTAGATGAAATCTAACAACTGTTTCTAACTTGAAAATTATGTCATCATATTTGCTTATGAACGTAGGTCATTTTCTTTGTTTAGAACGTTGATCTTTAGAAAATAATCACATCAAAGTGTAATAATTTTACTTTCCACATAAAAATGTGCCGTTCATTCACTGTTCAAGTACCCGGTAATTCCCGCTCTGATGATTTCCACAGTAGGTGCATTGTGTGGGGACGGCCCCAGTGATTCATGTGACCTGGACTTTGAGGATTCCCAGCAGTTACATGTGGAGAAAAGTTACATGGCTCACTCCTCCCTGTGGCCAACTCCTCCCTGTTGCCCTCTCCCGCTGTGGCCCACTCCTCCCTGTGGCCCACTTCTCCCTGTTGCCCACTCCCCCTGTGGCCCACTCCTACCTGTGGTCCACTCCTCCCTGTTGCCCACTCCTCCCTATGGTCCACTCCTCCAAGTGGCCCACTCCTTCCTGTGGCCCACCCATCCCAGTGGCCCACTCCTCTCTGTGGCACACTCTTCCCTGTGGTATACTCCTCTCTGTGGCCCACTCCTCCCTGTGACCCACTCCTCCCTGTGGCCTAACGCCTCCATGTGGCCCACGTCTTTATGTGGCCCACTCCTACCTGTTGCCCACTCCTACCTGTGGTCCACTCCTCCCTGTGGCCCACACCTCTATGTGGCCCACTCCTCCATGTGACCCACTCCTCACTGAGGCCCACTCCTCCCTGTGGACCGCCCTCCTTGATGCCCACTCCTCCCTGTCGCCCACTCCTCCCTACTTTCCCATATCACACATACATGCATTTGGAATTAAAACGTTTTTTAAAAGAGATATTTTATTTATTCATATAAACTAGCATTAAAATGTGACAATACTAATGCCCACGCCAATAAAGAATGTGACGTCATATTTACGTAGCAGATACATCACGTTTTCCATCTCAGCCACATCACATACCAGACACGTGAAGAGTGTGGGCTCTAAGAGACGTCTTTGAGACGTCGCATTGACATCGATGTCAAAAGGTTTACATCACAATGCGACGTCCAATCACGTCGTGTCGTCACGAATATCATGTTGCATTATAGGGAGTCCGTAACTGCCCAAAAAGTGATGGTAAAGTTACATCACGTCTTCATTGGGAATGGGTTGTCTTATAATAAATCGGTACATTTGACGTATCATGGTGTCACAACGTGGGGACCGGAAGTGCATTATCTCAAAACGGAAGTCACTTGTTTCCCCTTACAACTGGGCTACCAACCAGCCCTTTCATTGCATTGGAGACAGGAATGCCAGTTCATAGGCTTGTTTCCCCTTACAACTGGGCTACCAACCAGCCCTTTCATTGCATTGGAGACAGGAATGCCAGTTCATAGACTTGTTTCCCCTTACAACTGGGCTACCAACCAGCCCTTTCATTGCATTGGAGACAGGAATGCCAGTTCATAGGCTTGTTGCTACAATGAGCATTTTAATGTCATCTTAGCAGTTTTATTTGTACCAACACATTTTAATTAAATTCATGGGCACATTCAGACCCTGAAAAAGAGGGGTGCCCAGTTTCTGCACTGAAGCACATGCACCCATCCACGCGTGCTTGCATATGTGCACGCACACGCACACCCACCCATAGGAAGCAAACATTGGTATGGTCCACCTTGATAATGGGGGTCCGGGGGCATGCATGACAATAGTTCGTCCCGGCACTGCCTTGCAATCATCAGAATTGATTCGAATTTAATGTGATTCTATTTTTCGAGCAGACTTGTCGGTATGTTGCTGTCAAGTCATTGATGTTAAAATATTACATGACATTTAAGAATGCGAGATTGGTATTACATGAACAACTTGAAAACATGGACAGAGCAAGTACAACTGTACTATTATAGATTTTCCATGAGACCATGCCAGCAGTAGCCCCGTGACTGAAGTAGGCGCTCAAAATAGTACTTTGATATATCGAGCTGGGATTTGGCACACATATGCACTTGTTCTCCGCATAACAACACATTCAGGATAAATCTCAACAGTGGTCATGTCTTATTTAAAATGCACGATTTCCGATTGCAGGCACCTACTTCTGACACGGTCGAATGTCTTATTTAGTTGTCAAACGTCATTAGCTTACAAATTTATGATTGTGTGTTATTAGAAAATAAATCTATAATTACCTGACATGAATTTAAAGCACTGTTACAGTCATATTGTGCCATTATGTCTTGTGTACCGACGTTTATGTCTGACTCAGCGTCAGTTATGACACATAATACTGCTTTATTTCGTTGCATACAATTATCCATTAGCTTAGCATGGATTATTACTAACATGAATTTTTCTTCCTGATTAAACGCTTTTGAAATACGTAAGTTACTTTTCATGAATATTATATAATTACTAACCAGAACTCAGACACTTGTGATGTTAAAGTAACGACCCCAAATACATTACAGTCGGGAAGCGGCTACTTGCTCCTTGGCCTACTTCACAGGAGCCAAGAAAGTTGAACTAACCAGTATTTCGCCACGACACTTCTTTTTTTATGTCAATACCATGTGTTATTAATTTCACATCTAATTTATTTTCTAAAATGGCGGAAATCGTAAGTAGTTTACGGGACACAGGAAAATAAACAATATTTATTAAAAAGAAGATATGTTGTCATTAATTAGACAAAGTAGAAATATCAGCCATTGGGCATATCTGTATTTTAAGCCAAAGTCTATGATGCAGCAAAACATATTAACATCGTTCCAACAGTGTTCGCTGTATTACATGTGTCATGTAATCATGAGCTAAGCCTAAGATGTTTGTATCCCAGATAGTGATTAGTAAATAATAGACCCTATTGAGATACATTTGTATTATCAGCATAGCTAGCCACTTATTGTTATTTACAATATTTTCTTGTCCATATCATCGTGTTTGAACACCATTTCAGTCAGCATAATAGTTATTGTTGTTTTGACCTTTACTAGGACTATTGAACGCATGCACACAGGCACGAATGCACGCTTGCATGCATGCGTGTACAACTCCTGTAATAAAATAATATATATATTGCAGTAGTCCCTCTCTTTTTAACCCATCCCTTCTGCAAATGTGTGATGCCCTTACAAGCGGGGGATTACCTCTAGGGACTTATCATGGGAAAGCCTTATTTACTGCATGGCAAAGTGGCCTATGGTGAGGAGGTAGCATCTGTTGAGGAGGTGGCCTCTTGTGACACGGGCCTTATAACGGTGAGGGGGGGACATAAACAGTATATTTGAGGATTGTAGTTCGGATTGTTACCCGAGCGAAACTTTTTGAGTGGTACACAAACCACAAATATCTCCCGCATATAGCAAGTGCATTATCTTGAAAACCTTTCATCACGTATGATTTGTTCAGCTATAAACGTTTTGTCTGACAGCTAACAATTATGCCTGTATTGTCCATGAGATTATTTTAGCTGTACATAATTAGCCATAATTTATGCGTTTAATCAACCAGACATCAAACATCACTAATAAGTCAACATTAATATACATGAAAGAACATATCTATATATTGGCGGCATCTCCTATTGTTTGTGTTTAATCAACCAGAATATTTATGACTACATGCACGTCAAACCGAATGCCTCTATGTTTCTTCATGCCACTGATGAGCAAGAAGTACTAAGAGTTGTAAACAACTTTAAAGGGAAATATTCAACTGATAATGATGGTATTGACATGTACATTGTAAAAAAGTAATTTTTTATATTGTAAAGCCTTTGACTCAGATCTGTAATAGATCATTTGAATCCGGTGTATTTCCAGACAAAATGAAAGTGGCAAAGTCATTCCATTATTCAAATCTGGAAATAAACACGTATTTTCCAACTACAGGCCTGTGTCACTTTTACCACAATTTAAAAAAATTCATCCAAAAAATGTTTGACCTCAGGTTAGAAAATTTTTATTCAACTTAATGAAATATTGAATGAAAGTCAGTGTGGTTTTAGAAAAACCAGATCATCTTCCATGGCCTTGTTGGAGTTAACTGTTTATAGACTTGAAAAAAGCATTTGATACTGTAAACCATAATTTACTGTTGAAAAAAATTAAAACGTGTGGCATACGTGGTGTTGTATATAACTGATTAAGCAGTTACCTTGATAAAAGGTCACAATTTGTTTGTATTGATAATGTCAAGTCTAATCTTCTAAACATGCTATGTGGAGTACCGCAAGGATCAATACTCGGGCCAAAACTATTTTGATTTATATCCATGACTTACGCAATGTTTCTGATTTAGTAAAATTTATTTTATTTGCTGATGACACCAATATATTCTATTGTGCTGATGACCCAAATATGCTTAGCACAGTAGTTAATCAGGAGCTGGTGAAATTACAAAATTGGTTTGCAGTGAAGAAACTGTCCCTTAATGTCAACAAAACCAGTTTCATGATATTTGGAAAAAAGATAAATATACCTGGTATAAGTATAACCATTAATCAAGAGAACGTAGAATGAGTGTATCAAACAAAATTCCTGGGTGTAATCATCGATGATAAGCTATCCTGGAAAGCACAAATTCAATTGGTTAAATCCAAGTTAGCAAAAACAACATCGATAATTTACAAATCCCGATGCTTACTAGATGTCAAGTCACAGTCCTTGTTATACTTTTCACTTTTTATCCCTTATATTGACTACTGTTCTGAGATTTGGGGCAACACGTATCTCCATAACTTATGGCCCATATTTTATTTACAAAAAAGAGTTATGCGAATTATATATGGAGCAAAAGCTCAAGACCATACCAACAACTTGTTTATTAACCTTAATGTTATGAAGTTTTTTGATAACATTGAGTACAAGACGGCATGTTACAAGACAGAGATAAATTTAAACAAATGTATGTTCGAACCACACTGAAGGCTATGTGTATGACTACAGTTGGAGTGAAACTGTGGAATAGTTTATCTGCATGCCTAAGAAATTGTCAAAAATAATTCTATGTTCAAAAAAGGTACAAATCATATATTATTGATAGATATACGGCAATAATGCAGTCATGAAATGTTGTGTATGTTACAGTAGTATTTTCAAATTTTATTATCATTATCTTGATTGATGTTGTATTGTTTATTAATATCATTATCTTGTAATACAATTAACAAACCATTAGCAACACTGTATTTTTAACTTAAAAGTACTTATAATATTTAGTAATGGAATGCACGGGGGGAGTAAGCAAACTTCAACTCTCCCCGTTTCCAACTCATCATTAATACTGTATATAAATGTATATGTCTGTGACAATTTTTATCTAAATTTAATATACGTTATGATGCTATGCTACTTTACTGCTGTTGTTACATGACGTTGGAAATACATATTTTTTATTTGAATTTTGAATTTTTTAACCAGACATCAAACATCACAAATAAGTCAGCATTAACACAGATGAAAGAACATATCTATATACTGGCGGCGTCTACTATTGTTTGTGTTTAATCAACCAGAAATCAAACATCACAAATAAGTTTCATCAGATATTAAAAAAATTTGCACGGGATCCCCCAAATTATATCGCCTTTTTACAGAAATAAATAATAAATGAACATCTTAGCCAAATTTTTTGTGAAGTGGCATTACTCCTTGTGGGTCAAATATCGAATATAGTCGGAAAAAAAATTTTTTTACTAAATAAATTACATAAAATAATTACTTAGTTTTTATATTTTAATAGTAGATAAATCTTTATGACTGATTATGACCAGAGCACAGTACTTTGCTAGTTTTGCTGCTGACGTAGCTGTTACTATGTAAGATAATTAAAAACATTGTACGGGATCACCCAACTTTTGTTGCCTTTTGTGGTCAAATGGATTTCAAACAACCTATAAAATGTAAGGTTTCATTACATTGATTTCAAAGTAGGCGCCTCCCTTAAAAGGAATGTACAACTATTTTAATTGGTTAACTGATACGGAGTTAGTTGGTTGTATTCATAATTACCTTCTCCTACATTACTTGCCTACAAAGGGTAATGAGCGTGATCTCACATGAACTATTTGCCAATATAGTTGGTGTTACAATGGGTTGTAGGAGAGAAAGTAACAGTGACAAAGTAACGAAAAAAAGTTACAGGAAAAAACAGTAAAACGAAATTAGCAACGGACAAAAGCAGCTGGTTATTTTTAATACTATTTTATACATTATAAAAGTACCTTTGTGTTATTATATTGTCTGTTTTTTATTTAATTATGTATATAATAGGGAATCATTTATTGATCAAAATGATAATATTTGCTCCACTCATCTATACTATAAAGTAACTAATTAACAGAATGTCATCTTCCTGCAGTGGCCTCATAGTGGCATCATTGTGATAAATTCCACGATGGTGAACATAATGGTTTTATCGTGACTACACCGGTACGCCAGAAATAAGTAATTAAATTGTAATTTTGCAATTTAATAATAAATGCCATTTTGTATTAGAAATAAATGCCAATTCACACGTTTGGAACGACTAAACAAAAACTAAAATGTGCTTTTTAAAGATAGAAAGTGATGAATTGGTTGGACGTGTCCACATGCATGGTGTGCTGCGAGGAGGTTGTGCTAGTGTTGTCTGTGGACAGGCTGTGCTGCAGCAGTGTAGACACATCACACCGCAATAATGATAGGTTATAATGGCACAATACTGATACTCTCACGACGTAGAGAACACAGGGAATGTAGAGAACAAGATAATGTAGTAACAAAAGGTTTAATACATGTTGCAGTTATCAACAACGAATACGATCACGCTTATATAATATATTGTTTCCTACTTTTGGTATGCTAGTAGGATTATTAAGAAAGTATTGTGTTAATTGGTTATGTCAGATCAAACAAAAGATTATTTTTAATCAGAACATGTTGTTATATATTTGTCTACGTGGTCCCTGTCAAATCAGATATAAAGTGTTACCCAATAAAGCGGTGAATTAAAACGAAATACTTTATAAGAGATACGATAGGCACCTCATTACAAAATATAAGTGTTAAAGGGAAACACATTTCCTAAGCCCTCGTTTGGCATACAAGAAATGATCCCACAAAACCAAATTTGATACCATTGAACAGCCACCTTCTTCTATTTAATGATAAATAACAACATTGTTATTATATACAACATAACCATAATTTATGACAGTTGACATGATATGATATATGATAACTGTGCGTATCAATATGTATGCGACAACAAAGTCCTGCAGACCTGGCAACAGAACGGTTGAGGTATGCCTTTCAAACCACCCACGCATGCGAGGTGACACCAGCCGTAGCAGTTGTCACACTGGATCCATCGTGTGGACGATTTGGTTCTTGTCCTGTTGCAATTGGCCAGTACACAATGTGTGATGTAGTACTTATGGTGTGTGACGAACTGTTGCATCTACTTGGGTAGATGTAATTGGCCAGTACACAATGTGTGATGTAATACTTATGGTGTGTGACGAACTGTTGCATCTACCTGGGTAGATGTAATTGGCCAGTACACAATGTGTGGTGTAGTACTTATGGTGTGTGACGAACTGTTGCATCTACCTGGGTAGATGTAATTGAAGGGTTTTTTTTTCTTCCTACACTCGTGTTTACTGTGTGCGTGTGTGCTTGCGTAGAAGTGCTATTTTAATATTCATTCCTTCATTTAGAAAGCTACTCAATAGGCATTCATGTTATAGAAAACATCCACTTTACATTTCAAGACGAAACATTACGTGTGGGTGTGCCTGCGTGCGTGCGTGTATTTGGTAGTATGTACTAAGTACAGACAGCTTACCGATCGTGTATTTCTTCAGCATTTTATAATACCCGGTTTCAATGGCCATAAACAATTGCCATCACATCAGTGCCTGCTATATGACTGTTCTGTAAACCTCTGTGTGACTTCACTACTGTTATCGCAGTTATGCACTACGCAGAACCTCAGCACAGGCCTATTTCTTTAATTAATGTAAATTAATGGGTCGATCCTAATCTACTATACACAAGTATTTCTATTTTCGGCACTTTTCTTGATGTTTGCTATGTCAATTATTATTTTATTCAAACTAACTTCTCGGTCCGGCGTCCAGCTTTCATACTCCATGTCAAGTAAGCGATGCTCCGGTAATTGGCCGGGCCCGCCGTCTCGTCGTTAAACAGGCGCGGGTAATGCAGGCCACAGCGACTATACAGATATTTCTGTTTACGGCACTTTTCTTAATGTTTGATATGTCAATATTATTATTTTGTTCAAAATAACTTCTGAGTCCGGCTTTCATACTGCATACTTCATACTTTCGGGTCCGGCTTTCACGTTGTGGTCCGCGCCCGCGTCCGGCTTTCATACTGGTGTCCGGGTCCGGCGTCCGCGTCCGGTCCAGGCTTTAATACTGCACCTTGTACTACCTCCAGACAGGTCAGTTATATCTGATATCAGGTCTTTATGTCAACAACAACAATAACAACAATACAACATAAAAAAATAGCCAAACAAAATATAAACCAGTCTTGATGTTGAAAAGATCAAGAAGAAGTGTGTCAATTATAACACTTGGCCACTTACCATAAATATAACAAGAAGCAAATAAATACAGTATGCAACATGCATGATTACAACTTAACTATTTATATTTCAATATGAATGATAACATATTAGTGTTTAGACTAGATAGTCACCGTAGCGTAGTTCAAGAATAACACGTCAAGACCAGCAAAAACAAAACAATTATTTTTTGTAGCTACAATAAATCAATATTTATACCGCCAAGCTGTTATATCAAAAAGCATTGCATTGTCCTAATGAATTTTGGAGGTCACAAGTGCATGTACAATACATTTACACACACTGATCGTCAATGACTCTCATATGCCACGAATTCTAGAGAGATGGTAGTACGCACTACGACATGCATTCGCCACTTGCGACGCCATCGACAAATACGCAAGCTCGACGAACGGATGACAATTACCTCCGATTTGCCCTCGTTGAGAACAAGCTCATTGTCACAGAGCCACATTTTCACTTCTCGGGTGCGGACCTCCATTCTGACAATAGCATCTGCATGCGCGGCTGGTGGAAAGTCGACGTATAAAAGCTGTTGTATGTTGTGTCGGACGAGTAGATTTATCAGAGGCGCAATGTAAGCGTTGAAAAGTACCGGTCCAAGAACCGACTCTTGCGGAACTCCGGAGTTTATCACGTTGCACTCGGACATTTCTTTCTTCACACGGACCACATAAGTAGGGGAAGGTCGGGTAAAGTGGGCCCCTTAAGCGCCGATTTACCTACATTTGACATTTTTGTACAGAAAACGTTGGTTTGTGTTACACTACCCAGTTAAGTATCTTGACTACGTGAATGCATAATATTGCTACTCTATCTTAATAAATATTATAAGTCAGATGTGTTTTAAAAAGACACCCATTTTTTATTGAACAAAATATGGCGGCTAAAGTGGGCCCCTCGCAAATATGTGCGATGCCACTTAATCGTCGACGCAAAAAATGTCGCACATAAACCTGCCACGCTCCTACCCGGCATACTCACGGTGTGCCCACTGGCCACACTCCCCACACTGCACTGCACCGAGCTTTTGCCTCTTTTGTTGCTGGAATATAATTCCGAACAGTTTAGACAAGGCGTAGTGCCGCTGTCTTCTTTAGTTTTCTTATTTTTCTTCGATGTTTTATTAGCTTTCGGATGCCCTCTCTTCTTTGAACTACTTGAGCTTGGTTGTGGGCAAGTTACCATTTTCCCTTTGGCCTCGAGTGCGGTCGTGTATGGGCTGCCCGTAATGATGCAGGTTTTTCCCCTCTTTGTTGCTTTCCGCACTGTAGCCTGGTTGGTTTTACATATATTATGTGCGGCGCCTGCCGGTGTGTCGGTGGCGTGTCTGGCGACGCAGACATAACGGTGTCTGTCACGTGGTGGTGCATCGGTGTCTCGGTCGGGTGGTGGCGCATCGGTGTCTCGGTCGGGTGGTGGCGCATCGGTGTCTCGGTCGGGTGGTGGCGCATCGGTGTCTCGGTCGGGTGGTGGCGCATCGGTGTCTCGGTCGCGTGGTGGCGCATCGGTGTCTCGGTCGGGTGGTGGCGCATCGGTGTCTCGGTCGGGTGGTGGCGCATCGGTGTCTCGGTCGGGTGGTGGCGCATCGGTGTCTCGGTCGGGTGGTGGCGCATCGGTGTCTCGGTCGCGTGGTGGCGCATCGGTGTCTCAGTCGGGTGGTGGCGCATCGGTGTCTCGGTCGGGTGGTGGCGCATCGGTGTCTCGGTCGGGTGGTGGCGCATCGGTGTCTCGGTCGCGTGGTGGCGCATCGGTGTCTCGGTCGCGTGGTGGCGCATCGGTGTCTCGGTCGGGTGGTGGTGCATCGGTGTCTCGGTCTGGTGGTGGCGCATCTGTGTTTGGCTGGCGTACGAGGTCAGTCGGTTGAGCAGCTGCAAAATCATGCTCGTCGAAGACGTTGCGATCAATCGACCATATGCCGATCTTCTGGAAGCCGTTCACTGCTGTTCTCATTGTAGCAGCACGGATGTACCCTATTCCAAACAATTCTACTACTTGGAAGGCTGACACAACTCGACCTGGGTGGGACCGTAGCCAATATTCTACCGCCTGGGTGTAATATGTCATCAGTGGCTTCATGAAGCTGACATCGTGTGGCTGCATGCGATGGCTAAAATGCGGTGGTAGGCAGATGACTGTAACAAAGTTGACTCGAGCCATTTCGATGAAAGTCAGGTTGTTGGTGTGCGTTTTGTGGCCATCTGGGACCAAAAGAACGGGTCTTGCTTCGGGTGGGCATGCTTCAGGAAGTGTCGGTGTCTCGGTCGGGTGGTGGCGCATCGGTGTCTCGGTCGGGTGGTAGCGCATCGGTGTCTCGGTCGGGTGGTGGCGCATCGGTGTCTCGGTCGCGTGGTGGCGCATCGGTGTCTCGGTCGGGTGGTGGCGCATCGGTGTCTCGGTCGGGTGGTGGCGCATCGGTGTCTCGGTCGGGTGGTGGCGCATCGGTGTCTCGGTCGCGTGGTGGCGCATCGGTGTCTCAGTCGGGTGGTGGCGCATCGGTGTCTCGGTCGGGTGGTGGCGCATCGGTGTCTCGGTCGGGTGGTGGCGCATCGGTGTCTCGGTCGCGTGGTGGCGCATCGGTGTCTCGGTCGCGTGGTGGCGCATCGGTGTCTCGGTCGGGTGGTGGTGCATCGGTGTCTCGGTCTGGTGGTGGCGCATCTGTGTTTGGCTGGCGTACGAGGTCAGTCGGTTGAGCAGCTGCAAAATCATGCTCGTCGAAGACGTTGCGATCAATCGACCATATGCCGATCTTCCGGAAGCCGTGCACTGCTGTTCTCATTGTAGCAGCACGGATGTACCCTATTCCAAACAATTCTACTACTTGGAAGGCTGACACAACTCGACCTGGGTGGGACCGTAGCCAATATTCTACCGCCTGGGTGTAATATGTCATCAGTGGCTTCATGAAGCTGACATCGTGTGGCTGCATGCGATGGCTAAAATGCGGTGGTAGGCAGATGACTGTCACAAAGTTGACTCGAGCCATTTCGATGAAAGTCAGGTTGTTGGTGTGCGTTTTGTGGCCATCTGGGACCAAAAGAACGGGTCTTGCTTCGGGTGGGCATGCTTCAGGAAGTGTTCGAACCATATCACAAAGATGTGGGATTGCATCCATCCTGTCTCGTGCGCTACTGCGATTGACGCGGGGGATGCGCGTTCCATCAGCTCGTCTTTCATCTTCTTCCTCGGGAAGATGAACAATGGTGGTATAAATGATCCAGGAGCACTCATGCAAATTTCTACCGTGACAAGTTGTCCCCTTTCAGCAGACGACAGTGAACCAGCATGTTTCCCCGACTGGCGATTATCTTAGATGGTCGATTGGGTACGGTAGTTATTCCTGTCTCGTCTACGTTGTAGACACTTTCTACTATGCTATTTATTGTACTGTACAGCACCATATAATATTATTGTATAAATATGGTGCTATAGAAATCAATTTACATTTACACGATCTGGAGTAAAACTCTTCGCGTCTTGCACCGTTTCCAGTAAATCGAAGAACGCGTTGACGGCTCCCTGGGTGTTCTCAAAGAAATCTCGTCACTGGCGAGCCATAAAGTCATGACACCAGTCCTTTCCATCTTCGCCAGTCCTGCGGTTGAAGTTATGCTGAATGCCGTTTGTTTCTGCGTAATCATATGCGACTCACTTCAGTTGCGACAGGGTGAAACCAAAAAGCATGCTCTCCATACGTTTGATATGCGCAGCGAGTTCTAACTCCATCGCTGGTGAAAAAACAGGTCGGAATCTACCCAGACCCTTTTCTGCTGCAACCACAACATCTCACACTCCCACATCTTCGTTGATGATTCGGGAACCCCAAACTGCTTAACAGCACACTTGAGCCCCATGTCTTTTCCACGCACAGCCTCGATAGCCAACTGCATGTTGGCATCATTCCATGTTTGGTGGTTCGTTTTTCGTTTGTACGCCCCCATGAAGGAATATCTGTATCGGAACCAGTTAAACAAAATTATTGCGTTGACTTGGTTAATGCATTGTAATTATTAATTAATTAACTAATTAACACAAGTTTGTGATATAACCTACATGATCAATTATACATATTAAAATTATCAACGCCTACCGTGTAACCACATTATCCATTATATGCTCAGCATCTGCGGCCAAAGTGAGCCCCATGGGGCCCACTTTGGCCTCTTCCAAAGAGTATTGGTCGGACGCCATTTTGGTTTCAATACGTGCATTCACATCAAATTCAAATTGCTCATTCAACTAAACATAGACTATTGTTATATATATATATATATATATATATATATATATATATATATATATATATATATATATACACACACACCACTTTTATGGTTATATACCTTGGCAATTTTACGAAAATGTGGAGTTTGTAAGACATGTCAATTATTTTAAGAAATTTGCATAAAACACAAATTTGTAACTCACCGTTTTCAATTCGCGCCAAACAGACAACTACGACGTTGAATGGTGTTCCCAGGCGGGTCTGTAAACACTACTACCGTTCATTTGACTGCAGTGCATATCAGGATCGCTATGACAGCGGGGGCCCACTTTACCCGACCTTCCCCTACGGCCATGTAGGTATGACGTCACCCACGCATGCGCCTCGCCGCGTATGCCGTAGCCAGTTAGATCAATTAGCACAAGAAGTACTCCACGACGTACATCAGTCGATTGTGCCACATCATTATGAATATGCAAGAGTGCTGTCTCGGCACTTTGACGTGGTCAGTAAGCACTCTGGTGGACTCCCAGTATGCCATTCTCGTCCATGAAACGTTGCAGCTGTCTTGAGACGAAATGCTCCGTTGTATTCGCCACAAATGAGATGTTAGATACTAAGCGGAAGTTAGAGAGCACATTGGCATCAGCGCCTCGTTTCTTAAGTATTGGTGTCACAACGGCGTGCTTTATCGACTGTGGACATACAGCAGTGGAGAGCGACGCATTAATCATGCGTGTAACAACCGGACATAGAGCATCAATGCGCTGTTGAAGGACAGACGTTGGCAACGGGTCGAGCTCACATAAAATTATGTTTTTTACGTCTGTCGGTGACGCAACTTCGAAACACACTAAAAAGTTTGGATGTCATGTTTTTCGCCACGTCATCGATTGGCGGTTGAGTCATATTGCAGCACAACCCATCGATTTTCTGAGAGAAGCTAATCTGGAATCTCGCAGCAAGCGAAGCTTGTGCTGCGTCTTCCAGTAGCGGCCGGCCTCCATCTCAACCAAGTAGTGTGTTTACCATTTCCTGCAGCAAGTGATCCGCGACCGGCAGATACCTTGCTCTCTCTATATACCACTCTCAAAAAATGCGTTCCATACTTCTGGGTCGGCCTTCTCCTGCTGCAGCTTAACGATCGTAGTGGATGCCCCTTTGGTAGAGGTTGCACTGTTTGCACTGTAGACATGTGGCAAGAAAAGGTCGAGTTTGGAGGACATGCCCAATAGTCACTAGTGATATGATGAAGTCAACAATTTGATGGACAAGTGCCGTCTGGCTTTGCCGTCCCATCTTCTTCAAAATAGTCCAAGTCAGTGACTACAGCAGTGAATGCAGACTTGAATGTACACAGATCGTTCGCACGACTGGACAATCTTATCTCACAGAGCGATTGCAGATTAGTTATGTTGTTCATATCAACTTGTGCATCCTCGTCTAACCCAAGCTCAGCCTGAAAGACACGCAACCTCTGGGTTGAAACGTTGAAGGGAAAGGCGATCCGCTGGACTGTGTCCGTCCTACTTCTAACTAATGGCACTTGGCGCCGTGTAGGCCCAGTCAACTGTCTCATTCGTTCTTGCAGTCCACGATGGATCGACCATTCAATTTCTGGGGACGGTTTGGATGTTTAAATATGTGTTTCCATTCACATCGATATTATTGATGTGGACGCACGTACGTACGGCTATCTACGTGTCTAGCACTGGCAGTAGGTTGTTCGCACATCCACGACTATATGGGAACGTCTCGCTGGTCTCTACCAGACTGACCAGACTGACCAGACCAGGTTCATATGTAGATTCACACAGAAATCATCGAAATCCAATAAAAGCAATGTTACTAAGATAAAACAGTTTTGTAGCAAGTGATCACTGCACCTTTACACACAATACTAATAAAATGTTAAAATGATTCTTACAAAACACGTCGAGTCCACGGAGCCTCTTGAAGGAGCTGCTACCAAGCGCTACACGTCATCAACCCGCTATATATATATATATATATATATATATATATATATATATATATATATATATATATATATATATATATATATATAATATATATATATAATATATATATATATATATATATATTATGTGTATATTATATGTATGTATATATATATATACACACGCCACGCACACGCACGCAAACATACACGCACGTACTAATAATTAGTAATTGTCAGACTTGCTAAATAGCAATCCTAATTTATCTGAAGAAAATAACACTTTAAATTCCGTGCAAGTACATCGAATGGATACGGACTTGTTCATATGGTTTGTTATTTGGTTACCATTAATCTTATTTTATATTTAAGATTTTTGGGGGAGCATATTCCGTGCACGACACATTTGAAAAAAGCAAAGCTGGACGGCGTCTGCTGTAGCGTGCGCTCTCGATAAAACGTCGATTATTTGAAGATTTGGCTATGATCGTCATGATATATTGACCGCAGGTGGTTTCATAAGTTTTTCGAAAGTTAGTTTATAAATGTTGTCTGTAATTACTACGTAAATTATGCCATACTGTTCGTTCAAGTTAAATCAAAATACAAGTATGGTTGTAAGCATAAGCCTGTATGCGTTGCCGTTGGAATATCAGATCGTCGAATTATTATTTCATATAATAATCCAACTTTTGGTTACACAGCATCGTAGCTGTAGGGTTGGTTGCTAGGGTGATTCATCCACAATAATGCAATATTAAAAAAAAATTGCAACAAAATCAGTGATACTGGTTTTGTTTTATTTTTGAAAAAACATTGTCATTGAACAAAATATGATGAATTATTAACAGATGGACTTTTATTATTTCTCTGTGCGGTAGACAAGTACTTACCTTATATTTCCCTTACAAAACACATGATCCAAGACCAAGTCCTCGGCTTGATCGGTCACATTATAATATAATTAAACAAGCACAAAACCAGGCGATAATTGATTGCAATGAACAAAGCCTTCCAAGTTCCTTTGTACAAAACTCAAAATATGACAACTGTTGATTTGCAATACGTTGATGTAATGAGGACTTGTGTTGATATTAGCTGGTATTAAATAAACTGTTAAATGTGCACTGTTTGTGTTACAGCTTAGGCGGCTGTCACTTCCAGGCTGACGCTATGAGCGACTTAGCGAGAGGGTTGCACCAGTTGACAGCCCTGGAGCATCTCGAGTAGGTATAATGTGTACATGTAGACATATGAATATATACAAGCTACGTGTACACAAATAATCGTAACATTATAATTAAATGTGCCTACAAATACACAAGTAAAACATTAATTTATGTGCTGTTGTCTATGTAAATACATATGTTTGGCAAAACATAATCCAAATTATTATAATTACCAGGTAATTAAAATACATACTTTACAATTAATCAATACTTTGTCATCTCTAATGGTTACTGGTGATGCATATTTTATGTTCATTTTATTAAATACATTATTTGTTTAAACATCGATGAAGTATTTAAATATTACATTAGTTTTGATGGTTCAATATTTCTCGTTACACAGACGCGAATTTTTAAAACAAACTGTCGTTTTTTGCTCTCCGCAAAATGTACTTTGTAGCCAGAAATATTTGTATTGATAGAGTGGAATTGATTGAAAGTTGTGTGTTTATACATTATTGTTTCGTTGAGGTCAGTGGAATGTTTACGCTGCATCAGTCACGGATATATTTTACTTTACAGTCTCGGCGCGAACACCGTCAACGCGGCGGCCGGGGCGGCCCTGGGGCGGTGTGTGTCCAGGATGAGAGGGTTGAAGATACTCGGGTGAGATTTGTAATTACGTTGACTTGATTCAGTTTAATATTGAGACATTGTTGGTGACTCGGTGAAACTGTCACACAGATACACACGCACATACACACGCTATTTAGTGCGTACGCACGAACCGACTCAATTGTCTTCCATTGCATTGACATGTGTCGTGTTCACTTTCTTGACATTTGTAGGTTGTGGTTGTGTCATATAGACGATGTCACAGCTGTCTCCATCGCTGAATGTGCGGCCGACTCGCCGAGGCTACAGGAGCTCTGGTAAGTCGTTGATCTTGTGTGTTATTTCACCGCCAATCTCCTTTATCAACCGGGCAATTACCCCGTCTGACGGGTCCCTTTATACTCTACCCCCGACGACAACACTTTGTGACAGTCATCGCCGAGTTTATGTCGTCAAGTGTCGTTTGTTAGAGAAATGTTGACTTTGTTGTTTTTGTTGTTTTTTATTCCACACAACACTGTTTCCCAAAAAACATGTCACACTGTCGTCTGACGTCGCAAATTATTTTCTTTTTGAAATGATGGTACTATGTAGTGTCACCAAATGTGTCATTGTCAACCATCGTCTTATTGGCGACAAATTATTATTATTTGTTGTAAAAATAAATCGTTATTTATATTTAAAATGGAACAGATTTTTCTGGAATGACTTTCCACATCAACAGTCGGCGACAGACGAGATCATTCTGTGTGGGGGTGTCTGTGTTTACCCGTATTATCACCCCTTGCAGCAGGACAAGTAGTGTGAGAACGTGTGACTGGGGTGGAGAGGCGAGGGATGTGAATGAAGGTGGGGTGTGTTAGCGGGGAGAGGTCAAAGGTGACATGTGACAGGACGTCTCTGTGTGTTTGTTGTAGGCTCAGCAGGAATCACATCTCACGGCTCGGCCGGCGGCGAGTGAAGGAGATCTTTGGGGGGAGAGTGGGGGATGTAGAGTGAGTAGATCTCTTGTCTCTTAACACGGACACACGCACACACACACGCACACACACACACACACACACACACACACATACACACACGCACATACACACGCACGCGCACATACACACGCACATACACACGCACGCACGCGCACACGTACGTACGCACGCACGAACTTACATATACATACACACGCACAATCGGTCGCACGCACACTCGTACACACGCACTGTCCCACGCCTAGACGACGGAGTGTAACTGTTGTTGTAGACTGGACCCCCAGGTGCCGCCGTCAGAGAGGATGGGCTGTGGCAGTCGGTGTGACGGTGGACAGTACGAGCTGTTCTACCGGCGGCCACTGTAACACGACACTGTCAGCGATGACAACTACTGGTGGTGTCTATACGACACCAGTGACAGCGATGATGACGACGACAACTCGTCGTCATCTAATGACACCAATGATGACAACGCCCACTTGTCGCCTTCAAGTTCAGACGACACCAGTGACAATCACTAAACCTACTTTATATGTCGCTGCCAGTGACGCGTGATGCATGTGACAGAAAGATGTCACCAGCTGTAGTTTAATGTTTCACCTGAGAGACGGTTTTAGTTTATGTCGTGTAACTTTTTCAAGATGTACATTTGTTTGTGTGTGTAATAAATAGTAACCTCTGACCCCTCCACCGCAACAATGGACTCGTCCGTCGCCGAACGTTTGACCCAGAGTCCAACTTTGATACAATGTTCCAAAGAATAATCCACGTCGACGCACGCGACGCTTTTTATTAAGGTTATATATTTAGAACAAGAACTATGATTTCAAGGCTACTTTATGTAATTTTAGTTAACATTGATCTGTGAATAAAATGTGTTAGTGAATTAATATATATCAATGCAAATGTTGCACGTTAAGAGGCATAGGTTGTTTTCAAACTTGAAAACTATGATTTTAACAGATGTATAAAATGTATTTGGGGGTCATTTAGATAATTATCAACGCATTACGTGCTCCCCCCCACACTCGGGGTTCACACACAGATGTTGCAATGCATCGTGGGATCGATTGTATAATAAAATGCGCCACGAATTGTGTTGGCCACGTAGAGAAAACTAACTGGGACGACTCGTGTTACTTGTCAGTCAGACTTTCGCGGCAAAGAAATGGGACATATATATTTGAAGATGGTATCTAAACACACACGATTATGGTTTGAAGCCGTCACTCATTTTTCTGTAACATAATTAACATCCGGCCCTGCTATGTCTGACTAACCTTATAACCGTTTCGTTCCTGCGAATCTTACTTCCCAGCACCAGCACCGCTGACACCAACACCAGCACCGCTGACACCAACACCGCCTGCACAAACACCCACACCAAGAACAAAGCCTGCACCAGCACCGCTGAAACCAACAATAACACCGCCGACACCAACACTGACACCAAAAACACCACCAGCACCGCGGACACGAATACCGCCGACACCAACACCACCTGCACAATCACCGACACCAAGAACACTGTAACGACACAAATACCGCCGACACCAACACAGCCGACTCTAACACCGCCGACGGCAACACCGCCGAAACCATCACCGCCGATAGCAACAAGGCCGGCTTCAACATCACACGCACCAACACGGCGATTATGATTCGAAGCAGTCACACATTATTATTTTTATAGACAAGCAACCACCAAAGAGTCAGAGTATTGTTTTACTCTAACCTAATAAACATCCCGTCCTGCGGTGTCTGACTAACTTTATAACCGGTTCGTTTATGCGAGTCGTGCTTCCCAGCTGTCGGTATTAGAAATAGAATTACACTATTTGTTGAGACCCACCGCCCCCCCCACACCCGCTCACGCCCCCCCCCCCACCCGCACCCTCCCACGCCCCCCCCCATCCCATTGTAGGCCTTCCCCTTTGCAAGATCCTGGATAGGCCACTGTCGACATCTTCCCTAAATCTACGTTTGTTTTGAGAAAGACCCCCTCACTTACATAGTATGCATATGCTGTTTTATAGTCGTTGCATGTATGATTTGACTCGTAGTTCACATGTACGGGTCTGTATACAAAACTAATAACAAACAATAGTATCAAATGTTAATGTTTATGCATGTCCATTAAATTAGTGTAACGAGACATGTATTGAAGCCCTTGAGAGTTTTGGGGGCATAGCGCGGGCGTCCACTACGAGACGCCGACCGCGTTGGACGTTAACAACGATCTCGGAAGCTCCGTCTAGTCGCAGCCGCCGACGCCAATGGCCGCCGCTTCGGGCAACACCGTTCGTCTAGTGGACTCGCTCAAATCCACAACGATGGATTTTTTGGGCGCCACGACCCCGACAGTCGCTACTACTCTCGTAGAGATTCTCGATAAAACGGAATCCCTTCAAATGACGCTGTTGGGCGGACGCCCTGGCCAAGTGTTAACCGCGATGGATACCGAGTCTTCTACTACTTCTTCTTCAAACAAGAGAAAGAGAGAGAGTTCGACTCTACCGGAGCTTAGACGCGGCGGCGGCGGCGGCGGCGGCGGCTCGCTGCTGCGTCCCCAACGGTAGCTCTACTCCAACAAGCGATAACGCGCACCACATATAAACTAAATTCGAGTCAACTTAAAAAGTCATCGTTGACATGTGAACGACGGCGGTGAGCGCACAGAATCTACGCTTCGAGCCGGGAGACGACGGGGAGCCTGAGGCGGTGTCGCAGCGTCTCGAACTCGTTCCAATGAGCGCGGTGGGTGGCGGTTTTAATATTGTCGTGCCCGTGAACGCCGTACGGGAACTGTTGGGTGACGCACAACAACAGTGATTGCGACGACGCTTTACAGCGCGCTCTCGAGGCGGCGACCCACTCGCTCGCGGGCGATGCGTCTCTCGCCGACTACATACAAACCCTCGAGACCGTGCAAAATGTCCAAGACGACTACGTCGCCCGGCGCGTCAACAATACGGTGGACATGTTGTACACAATCACGCCGAGCGGCGACAACCGTTACTACGTCGGGGCGACGACGTACGCCGCGTGTGGTCTTTTGCGACGCTGCGGGCTTTCGACGCTGACCGCGAATATGGAGCCGCCGAGCGCCACGCGGATGGCCGACTGCCTCCTCTTGCAATGCTGCGCGTAGGCCGGATTCTGTTACTTTACTATAAACGTTGCGAAACCTACGTCAATCAGTACGTCCTGCTCGGTCTCTTAGAGTCGGTCGGCTCCGTCGAACTGACCGCGCCCGTGCTACGACATCTAACCGCGGACGTCGAGGCCTACGCCGCGCCTCAGCAGAACCGCTGTCTGCCGGCGTCTACGCGGAGCGCCTCAAAACGTTCTCGACGGGCTGACCTACAACGGCGCCGCAACCCCCTTCGACGAGCCGCCGTCCGTCAATCTGTTGTTGAGGTTAACGCCCGTCCGAGCGAGCGCCGTACGATGCGCTCGCCATCCACGGACCCGTGAGCGTGTTCCAAGGCGATCCCATCGCGGCGACGTTCTTGCATCACGCTCTTAGCACTACTTAAAACATCCATAAACTTTAGTTGTGACGCAAAGGAGCGCTTCGTCTACTCAAACTATTATGCCTATTTGACCCAGGTAGTGTATAGTTTGGCGTGTTCGGTGTCCGTCGCGACGACGCTAGACATTACGGGGCGTCTCTACCAGCTCGTCTGAAGAAAGCGCACGTCAGGCCACTACTGAAAAACCCGGGCCTGGACAAATTTGTTCTGAATAACTACAGCCCCGTGTCGAATCTGCCCTATTTATTTAACATAATAGAACGTGTTGTCGCAGCGAGACTGTCGGCTCACTTGTCAGAGAACAATCTCAGCGAGCCCTATCAGAGTGCATTCAAACCTAATCACAGCGTTGAGACGGTTTTATTATGCGTGCAGAACGACATCTTGAAAGCAATGGATAATCTAAGTCACTATTCTTGTGCTGCTTGACCTGTCGACTGCATTTGACACTGTCGACCATTGTAAAGTCATTGCCTTCGTTACGCGGTTAATATAGATATAATAGTGATAATAATTTTACTATTAAAAAAATCCAGGATGTTTATGTAGACATGTAGCCTAGCGTTGGGGGCAGAAGTTCAATTCTGAGTAATGGGTATTTCGTCCGAACCAAGCTACAGGCGTGGGTCGAAAGTTGACGCTCTTCCCCGTGCCTAGAAGTTTATTAATGAGTTGTCAACCGGTTCCTCAAGATCTCACCCTCCTGACCCGTAAGCGGGCCGGGTAAAGTTTGTCAAGATGTAGGACAACCACCCACACCGTACACATATAATAATTAAGCGAAAATGTAAATGGGTTTTCTTCAGGGAGGTTGTGTGGCGTCGGCCTGTTCACGCATGCGTGAGACGGTTTTGGATGATTTTGATAGAATCAGGAGATGTTCACGCATGCGTACTTTGGTACTGGAAACTCCTGGGAAAGCTATGGACTTGCTTTAAAAGGGACAGATTTGCGCACCAAGGGAGCGCGGCAGACTATTTCACCGAGACACGATGTGTACGCTCCACGAGGGAAGCTACGAAAATGCTCCCAACATTCCGACCTTCAAAATTGTCCACATAGACGAGCCAAGCCGACTTGCACTTGCGTTACGTTTGATTTCTAAATTGCTAAACAAAAATTCAACCAAAGAGGTTACCGATGGTACGTACGCTGTACTGATGTGGCGGGATGGCGATTATGTGTAGCCAAATGTACGTGAAGTGACTTGCTGTCGAATAAATCTCTAATCGAGACGATACCTGAAAAAAAAACGACGAGACGGGGGTCGATCTTAACAGTATGGTGTCCCCAAGGCTCGGTGCTCGGCCCCCGGCTGTTTTCTATATACACAGCGCCTGTTGCCAAGATCATCAGCAAGTACAATCTGATGTTCCACCTCTATGCAGATGACACCCAAATTTACCTCCCAGTGAAACCTCTCCAGACGGACGTCGCCGCGGCTGTCGAATGTATTGAGGGGGTGTGGCAGAAATCAGGGCGTGGATGAGCTCCAATTTCCTGAAACTGATTGATAACAAAACGGAGGTCATTATATTTATAAATCGAGCTACACGCAGTACACATCGGCGATGGTTTGATCGCGGTGTCTCATGTGCGGAATCTTGGTGTACAGTTCGACGAGACCAGGACAATGGAGTCGCATATTACGGCGGTTTGCAAACCTGCTATCTACCATCTACGCAATATTGCAAGGATTAGGCGCTACCTAACCCCTAGTGCAACAGAGCAAATTGTGCACGCATTTGTGACAAGCAGACTCGACGTTAGCAATGCGTTGTTATACATACTCGAATTCAAACAAATCCAACGACTCCAAAGGCAAAGCGTGTAGAATTGGGCAGCCCGCCTCATGGTTGGTGCCACGAATTTCTGCCGCGCGACACCGCTACTGAGAGAGCTGCACTGGCTGCCGATAGCAGTACGAGTTCAAGATACTACTCCTCGTACACAGAGCACTCAATGGGCGAGCACCGGACTACGTCATCAACTCTGTCAGCCGACGTCTGCCACCTAGATCGTTACGCTCGAGTGAACTTAATCTGTTTTGTGTCCCGCGAGCTAAACGGATTTCAGGAGACCGATCCTTCGGCATCGCAGCCCCGACATCATGGAACCTGTTGCCACAACATCTGACATTAACAGGGCTTTCAGAAGATGTTTTAAAGCGCAGTTAAAGACACCTTTTAAAGTAAAATATTTTGAACATATTTTACGGCGCCATCAGCAACAACTGTTGGAGTGGCGCCTTATAAATTTGACGATTGATTGATTGATTGGTTGATTGATTGATTGATTGATTGATTGATTGATTGATTGATTGATTGATTGATTGGGCACTTCCGCTTTGGACGCCGCCAAATTCCACAGCATCGACGTTCGCCTAACAAACGTCGCGCGTCCTCGTGAATCCGCTCAACGCCAACGGCGACGTGAACCGAGCCGCCGGGCTGGATCGCGTCTCCGAATCGGCCGACTGCTGTCGTTCTTTAGCCTTTCCACCCACGTACGACATTTAAACCCGACGGACGACTTTGATTGGTTTCCCCGGCTGTACTACACCAACAACTGCTCGTATAGTTTCAAATCCTTTTTGGCGGTGTAGCCGCCGCCGCCGACGTGACCACGGCCGTAGAGCGGGCGAGGTACAAACACCTCAGTTTGTGCGAACGACTAATAATCCAGAGCAACTATTTGGTGTCGCTGTCGTTCAACGTACAATACGTTGTCGGCGACTCGAGCCAAACCACCTACGTGAACCTATTCGGGTGTAGGGAGTCGCCGCCGGACGCCGTCGCCGTCGTTGAGATATCAACCAGTGAGAACTCGAAGAAATTAACGCGTTGATTTATCAACCAATGAAGACTCGCTTAGCTACGCATCAGATGGTGAACTAATGAATGTTAATCTTAGTTACGCATTATGAAACAAGGCGTTAATTTACAGTACTATTGACGAAAATAGCTACACGTTGGCAACATCCTGCTCAATGTACATTAAACAAATGCATATTAACCCCCGTAGTTTCGGGCATCACATTAGTATACGTCATTGCAAACTAATGCACAAATGGCTGTCGTTTGCTGCTGTATCTATTCCATGTCATTTGGACGTTGTAAGTTTTGTGTGAATAATCAGTATATCTAAATATGGTACAATTTAATAATTAATGCCCCCTAGGAACTATGTTTTATATCCCTTTAAACACTTATTTTGTAGTATTCCCTGCTTGTATATATATTTTTAACAGTAATGTGCACAATGGAATGCATTGAAAATGGTATAACTTTACTTGAAACCGATATGCGAGCTGTGCTCCGACCGGGTCCGCGTTGACAGTTTGGTTGGCAAGAAAAAGTTGTTCGCTGGTCAATATGGGTCGACCAGCCTCCAACGGACTTTTAAAATTTGGTGGAAAGTGAACAATGAATATCGGGCGATTGTAAACGTTAGTAAACGGAGCCCACACCCTGTAGTGACTCTTGTGTTCGTTGGATGAGGCGAGGAGGCATTTCGTAATGTACGTTGAACCGGATGTCGCCAGCGTAGGATAGCTACTGTAAATTACCGCGTTTTTTTTCACAATGCGTAACTAAGATTAACATTAATTTGCTCACTATATGATGCGTAGCTAAATGAGTCCTCATTGGTTGCTAATTCAAAGCACTAATTTCTTCGAGTTCGCATTGGTTAATATCTCAACGTGTTGATGTATAATTCAACGCGTTAATTTCGTCGAGTCCTCATTGGTTGATAATTCAACGCGTTAATTTATCCGAGACCTCATTGATCAATATCTAAACGTGTTGAGATATAATTCAACACGTAACGTTTCCCGCGTATATGGCCCGGCCCTATCGGCCTGCCATAGACGCCAATAATCTTCTCACGCCCAATATGATTAGTGAGTCCGACGTGGCGTTCTTCGAGACAGCCGCGGCCCGCGGCGCTCAAGGGGTTAGACCACAGTTGGCCTTCAGGTTTATTGTTTCACACGAATGTAGGGTGTATTAAATTGTGATATGTGAAATTAAACAATTCATATGATGTGATATAAGTGCAATTGAGCAGGCATATTATATTCACATGTTTCTTTGTAGAAGCTATTGGCTGTGAAACAGTGCATTTTTTTTATCAGGCAGATGGATTTATGGGAATTTTTCTGCTATGGGCCACGTGGGCGCATGAATACGTCGCTATTTTTTTTTAAATTGACGGGCATCGCATGTCGAGGCGTTTTAAAAGAGCTGGAGGTATGTGATTTTGACAAAACTTGGTCAGCATATCAATGAGATGATGTCAGTTGCTGTGAAAAATGTTCAGTATTTTTAGTGGTCACGTTTTTTTATAATCAGACAAAACGTTAACATGGCCACCAATGCAATTTTGTGCTGTGGTCTGTCCCCTCAAACATCCCATCGCGGCGGTTGATTTCACGCCGAGTGAAAGCGGTGCGGGCGGCGACAACACAAGCATAACATCATTCGCCGACAATATTAATGCCGCTAATAATCATTTAAAACCCGTTCGTACGACCGCTGTCAATATACCTACAGATTCCGAAGAATCGTCGCCGTCTTTGGGTCGTCGCCAACAGCGGCGGCCGCATTTTAGACGCCGCCGCTCTTTGGGTGGGGACGAGCGCGAGCGGTGGTCGAGGCGAGTCAACAGTGCGACAGCAGTCTCGCTAGTTACTGCACCCGTCTGTAGCACTCATAGTAGTAGTACGATCTGTACCGATACGAGAATCGACACTACTACACTCTAAAAACAGATTGGTTGAGAAAACGACCAATCTAATTGGTTGGCCCAATATTGGTTATATATTGGTTGTTTTAACCAATATATTGGTCAACTAGTGACCAATACGTTGGTTGTCCGGTAACCAATCACATTGGTTACGCCTACAACCAATTATTTTATGCATTATTGTTGCCTTATGCCGTGCTTATTGTGCAGTACAGCAACTTCAGACGATGTATTAGTACATTAGATTAGTAATATAATTTTTTGGCCCAATATCGGTTGGCTTAACCAATATATTGGTCAAGTAGTGACCATTATTTTGGTTGTCCGGTAACCAATCACATTGGTTAGGCCTACAACCAATCTTTGTTTATTATTGTTGCCTGATGTCTTCCTTATTGTGCAGTACAGCAACTTAAACCGCTGTATTAGTACTTTGTGAATCCCATAATAAAACAACTAAACAATCCAAGAAGTTTCAGTTAAATACTAGGTGACTACATTTGCTGAGTGGCAGTGGTCACGTGAGATGCAGGCAACTTCCTTTTCACAGCATGACTTTGAACTGACGAGGCCACCGCGTAGACACTTGGTAAGTGTCAAATAGTTTCTTAACCAAAAGTTTGTTTATATTATATAATTTTGGCATTATATGGTATATAAAGGAATATGCTATTATTTGATGAAACTTTAATGTAATGTATTAGTATATATTCATACATATGACTAGTTTTATTCTCAGGGGTGTGACCTTGTATGTGTTTAGTGATGGAGACGGGCCAAGCCCGCACGTATCAGTTTTCATATAAAGCTGGAAGCAGTACTAGGAGTTCTTGATGAAATATACCAGATCTTGGTTTATCATCATAAGGAGTTAGTAACTCTCTGTTAGCCAGTGTACATCTTGCTCTATGTTAACTGTAAAATGCGGAGTTGTAAGTAGTTAGTAAAGTTAGTTAGCAAAGTTTTAATGGAATGTTTGAAACTGATATATCCTGTGTTTGACTGTGGAATGCAGAAATGACAAATTACCCAGTGACCAGCTCAAGCCAGCGGGGTGGTTCATAGCAACAGCCATACTCCACTAGATGGCAGACAGCAGTCAGTGTTAATGACTTTCAAGGATAGTCTACATGTACCAGCCAGCAAGATTTAACAAACTCAAATTGCTTCTTGTAGCTGTTCATTAGCTGTTACATACTATGTCATACATTCTTAGTAAAGTAAACGCGTGTAGTGAACTACATAAATACAATGGTATTGAGTCACTGTGGACTTGTGCAGCTGTGTTGCTATTTTCTATATAACGGGTAGTTTGAGTATTTAGACCTACTTGATGTCTATCAATTAGTACATTATATTGATTAATATATTTGGTAATATTTTTGTAGTTTCACCAGTCATCACTGATGGACAATTATGTGGAAGACAAGATGGCCGATTGGGGAATGCATCACATGATTGAGACATTCAGGGGTAAGTTTAAGTATTAATTTTTTTTTCAAATCCACTGTTCTATAGTCACCAGTCTGGCTATTTGACACTTCTCACTGGAGTACACATGGCATGTCTATCTTCGCAGCATATGCCACATCCGTAATCAAAAACATTACTAACTTAGTAATTATAAATGAATATATAAATAAATGTACACATAATGTACTGGAATGTCGTCATGCTTCAGCGTATTATACTCCGTGTTCCTTGCTTATTCCAGAGTGGGACATACCTTGCTGCCTACCTAAGAAAGAGATGAGAGGAGAAGTGAGGTATGACTCGGCAACCTCAAATCCTCGCTCTTTGTGACACTATTTTGGCGGCCAAGGAGTTATTCCTCCTCTGTGAGGATGTGCTCTATGGGGTGGACTTTTTGGTGAAGGCAATCGACATCTGCTTCAAGGTCTTCTTTATATTCAATGCAGAGTACCCCGCTGAGGCAGCAGACGTGTGGACATTCGTACAGAAGGGGCTTTTCAACATCACCACGCCATATGACGTGGTCACACCAAGAGAGATGGAACTTCTCGGCCACATTAAATGTTAGGACTAGAAATACGAAGCTGACATTGTTTTGTTTTTAGTTGTCATCAAGCTGCCCGTCTGCTCTATGTGCATTGTACTTGGTTAGTTAGTAATTGAAACAGACAAAGAATAGAGTCATGCACTGCATGCCAGTTATTTGCCCTTACAAATGTGTACTCGTAATGTGTACTTTTGTGTGTACTAGAAAACTGAAATCAAGATCACAGTGTGACGTCTCTTGAATTATTTCATGTAACACAATTAACAATTTACATTGTGCATATGTCACACGACACATTTTTATACTTTCATGACCTTGAGGGTTACTAGTACATTGACTAGACGTGCCAGTTTGAGCTATTCTATCATTTGCCTTTGTTTGCATTGATTTTTTTATTGGCTTTAGTTCTATATTGTTCACCCGTAGTTTATAATGTATTGTATTTTATGTTAAAACCTTTAGAAACCGGTCGCGCGATATATCGCGCGACGGCATAGGGGTGGTCATATGTGGTCTGTTGCGGTAATTTCGTTGCTCTGGTAGAGGGGTGTAGGGGATTGATCAATAGAGCAATAGCCTAGGCATTCCCTGTAGTAATGGCGTCGCAAATTTTTTGATATTAGTGTTGTTATAGCGTTTTGAAGATTGTTATTGATAATTTGTGTTCCGCCGTAAAAGTAAGTAATGGCGCTGCGATCGCGCTTGATCGCAGATCCACACGAGGTGCTTCGAATTATTGATGATATGGAAGATAGTGAATTATCGAATGAAGATGACAGCGAGACTGACGAAGAAACCGAAATATCGCTCGCTGTGACGCCTGTTCATTCGGACAGTGAGACTGAAACGATTGATTCGATCGATCCAATCCCGAGTGGAAGTGGAGTGGTTTCGACAGTTGTAGCTGCTGCTACCAGTGGTAATCTTCATCCTGAAAGCAGCAGTGACACTGACAGCTACAGTGAACAACAGCAAGGTGTGGCTAGACTGACTAGGTCTAAGGCCAGGGCAACGGCAACGACAGGCAGGTCCAGGCGAGGTAGGGCTACCACTTCAAAGTCAAGACGTGGACGTGACCGGTCCCCTATTCACAGAGGGCGTGGTCGTGGACATGGCAGGCCTGTGGCTAGGCCTACAGTTCGTACTTTGTATAGAACAGGAAACAATGAAGATATTTTCTTCAAACTTTGCATCTTTGTGTAGTTTTTAGTGCAGTTTCTGAATATGTAAACAGTTTTCATATGTGAGTAGTACTTTTTTTGTTATTGTCTAATAAATGTGATGATGTGTCGCCAGCGATAATGATTGTCAGCCATTTTGAATAAAGTGTGATGTCTGACAACTTATAAACACAAATATTTAACTGTGACTGAATTCTTGAGGATATCACCTTTCCAAAAATGTATACATGTGTATTGAAATTCTTTATAGTAATGAAATGACATGCGTTTAAAGAATAGCATAGCAATTTCTTGAAAAAAATCCGGGTCTCTAAAGGTTAAATGATTTAATGTCTCAGTACAATGCCGTCATATTACATGTTTTGCACCGACTTGCACTGACAACTTTGTGGAAAAAACTGACATGATGTTCCTGAAATTAAATGCATGCAGTGATAGTAGAATGAACTCTAGCTTGTTGTCTATTGCATTGCCTAAATGGTATATTGTATTAATTCCACATAATTGGTCCTATTCTAGACAACCAATCAATTGGTCATATTCCAACCAATATAATTGGTCCTAGCCTAACCAATTTACATTGGTTGCTACATGACCTAGATATATTAACCAATAACTTGGTTAAATTGACCAACATATGTTGGTTACTATTCTAACCAATATGGATTGGTTAAAAAGTTAACCATAAAAAATTGGTTGTCTTAACCAAGAGATTGGTTGGACACATATCTACCAACCACATTGGTTGAATTTGACCAATATCCTGGTCATTTTAACCAATCTGTTTTTAGAGTGTACGGCGACTACCCCTAGTATGGCTCCGCGTACTAGTGCTCTACTCGACACGGCGACTGCGCTTACCCCTATTATGGCACTGTGTACTAGTGCTCTACTCGACACGGCGACTGCGCTTACCCCTATTATGGCACTGTGTACTAGTGCTCTACTCGACACGACTACGGCGACTGCGCTTACCCCTATTATGGCACTGTGTACTAGTGCTCTACTCGACACGACTACGACGACTACGCTTACCCCTATTATGGCACTGTGTACTAGTGCTCTACTCAACACGACTACGGCGACTGCGCTTACCCCTATTATGGCACTGTGTACTAGTGCTCTACTCGACACGACTACGGCGACTGCGCTTACCCCTATTATGGCACTGTGTACTAGTGCTCTACTCGACACGACTACGGCGACTGCGCTTACCCCTATTATGGCACTGTGTACTAGTGCTCTACTCAACACGACTACGGCGACTGCGCTTACCCCTATTATGGCACTGTGTACTAGTGCTCTACTCGACACGACTACGACGACTACGCTTACCCCTATTATGGCACTGTGTACTAGTGCTCTACTCGACACGACTACGGCGACTACGCTTACCCCTATTATGGCACTGTGTACTAGTGCTCTACTCGACACGACTACGACGACTACGCTTACCCCTATTATGGCACTGTGTACTAGTGCTCTACTCAACACGACTACGGCGACTGCGCTTACCCCTATTATGGCACTGTGTACTAGTGCTCTACTCGACACGACTACGGCGACTGCGCTTACCCCTATTATGGCACTGTGTACTAGTGCTCTACTCGACACGACTACGGCGACTGCGCTTACCCCTATTATGGCACTGTGTACTAGTGCTCTACTCGACACGACTACGGCGACTGCGCTTACCCCTATTATGGCACTGTGTACTAGTGCTCTACTCGACACGACTACGGCGACTACGCTTAAAAACAATTACGCATTAGTATTATTATAGACAAGCAACCACCAAAGAGCCAGAGTATTATTTTACTCTAACCTAATTGACATCCCGTCCTGCTATGTCTGACTAACTTTATAACCGGTTCGTTTGTGCGAGTCGTGCATCCAGCTGTCGGTATTAGAAATAGAGCTACACCGGGCTACTCATAACGTACACTAATTGTTGAGGCTCCGCGCCCCGCCAACCGCCCCCGCCCCCGCCCCCCAGCTTGGGCCCCCCTTGATACGCCACTGTCGACAGCTCCCCTAAATCGACGGTTTTTTTTTTAGAAAGACTCCCTCACTTACCTTTATGCATATATATGTTGTTTTTATATCCACTGCGTGTATCATTTGACTCGTAGTTCACATGTACGGGTCTGTATACAAAACTAATAACAAACAATAGTATCAAATGTTAATGTTTATACATGTCCATTAAATTAGTGTAACGAGACATGTAGTGAAGCCCTCGAGAGTTTTGGAGTCAGTATTGATACACACGACACCAAGAGACACATACTTCTCACTGTGCCTACACACGCACGCACGTACGCACGCACGCACGCACGCACGCACGCACGCACACAACTATATAATTGTCCGAGATTCTCGACAAAACAGAAACCCGCCAAACTACGCTGAGCGCACCGAATCTACGCCTCGAGCCGCGAGACGACGGGGAGCCTGAGGCGGTGTCGCAGCGTCTCGAACTCGTTCCAACGAGCGCGGTGGGTGGCGGCGCTGCCGTCGAATCCACGCTTGACGTCGTGCGCTCCATGAACGATTTTTATATCAACCTCAACCAGCTTTTTGCTACCGTCGTTGAGCCAAAGTCCAAACACCTCGTCGTCTGTTTTAATAGTGTCGTACCCGTGAACGCCGTACGGGAACTGTTGGGTGCGTCGAGCGCGTTCTCGCGATTCTGATCGCCCTTCGATACTACGATGCGGGCGACGCGATCGACGCAACCAACGCACGAAGCAACGACGCTTTAAAGCGCGCTCTCGAGGCTGTGACCCACTCGCTCGCGGGCGATGCGTCTCTCGCCGACTACATACAAACCCTCGAGACCGTGCAAAATGTCCAAGACGACTACGTCGGCCGGCGCGTCAACAATACGGTGGACATGTTGTACACAATCACGCCGAGCGGTGACAGCCGTTACTACGCCGGCGCGATGACGTACGCCGCGTGTGGTCTTTTGCTACGCTACGGGCTGTCGACGCTGGCCGCGAACATGGAGCCGCCGAGCGCCACGCGGATGGCCGACTGCCTCCTCTTGCAATGCTGCGCAAGGCTCCACGTCCCGCCAACCGCCCCCGCCCCCCACCCCCCGCCCCCCGCCCCCCTCTTGCAATGTTGCGCGTAGGCCGGATTCTGTTACTTTACTATAAACGTTGCGATGCCTACGTCAACCAGGACGTCCTGCTCGGTCTCTTAGAGTCGGTCGGCTCCGTCGAACTGGCCGCGCCCGTGCTACGACAACTAACCGCAGCACTACTTAAACAAAATCCATAGACTTTAGTTCTGACTCAACGGAGCGCGTCGTCTACTAAAACTATTATGCCTATTTGACCCACGTAGTGTATAGTTTGGCGTTATCAGTGTCCGTCGCGACGTTGCTAAACATTATGGGGCGTCTCGTGGGCACCGCCGCTTTGGACGCCGACGGCGACGTCCGACTCAAATTCCACAGCATCAACGTTTGCTTAACAAACGTCGCGCGTCCTCGTGAATCCGCTCAACGCCAACGGCGACGTGAACCGAGCCGCCGGGCTGCATCGCGTTCTACCGTTCGCCGTCTCCGAATGACGACGGCCGTAGAGCGCCATCAAGCCGAATCCCTTGAACTAAACCAGCAACAGCGGAGTAGCCTCGGCGGCGTTCGGTTTGGGTCGCGCGGCAGCCGAGTCGCTCGCCGTTGAACACTATACGCAACGCTTGGAGCGATACCGACCTATATGCGACCGCGTGGACGTTTAGTAGCGGCGACAGCGCGAACGACGGCGGTCAACAACAACAACAACAACTGCTGATGCAAACCGACGACGGCGTCGCGCGCGGATTTAAAGTTGCATTCTGAGATCGTCCATCTTTTAAATACAATTTCCAGTGAATCAACATACCCCATACACTATATATCACTTTCCTCAACTCCATATAAACTTTTTTCACATAATATGCAATTTTAAGATAAAACGGCGCCAAAGACGAAAAATGATATCCGCGTGCAAGACGTTTATTATTCCGCTGTCTCGTTGAATATAATCTACCAGGGAATCCCGCTGTCGACCGGGTGACGTGTCAGACATGCGCAATGGTAACATTAGCAGTACGTTTCCGGCCTGCTGTAAGTATTCGTTTCCATCTCGTAAATGTTCCAAAGGTTGAATATGACAATTAGTTGTCGTTTGCATGATAATTATTCTGCTGCCATTAGTAAATGTCAAGGATCGTGTTTTAAATTATAGAGGTGTATGTAGGGCATTTTGTGAGAAACATCAAAGTAGAGGTAACCATGTTGATTTGTTTATCGACGTCTTCATCTGTGACGTCAGTTTATGTTGTTGCCATGTTGTCGGCAATGTCTGACAACGTTGGCGTTCGTTGCATCGTGTGCCATTTAATTAAGGTCCGTTTAATTAATCATCTGGTAGACCTAGACTGAATAAAAATCAAAACATTCTTGACTTCAGTGGTAAAAAGTTTGATAGAAGTTAGTGTCGTCAAATCGTCGCGTTGTCCGTGCACGTGGTTAGGCCTACATGTTTGTTACTAGTCTAGACTAGAGAGTGTCCCAAGTTCGTGCGTCACGCAATTCCGTGACAATGCAGTGTTGTGTCATTCGTCTCAAACCTAAAACGTTTACACTGAATGATGACATGCCAGCCAGGTTTATTAACAATTGTAGCTGCTAGTTCAACATAAACGTTCACCGAAGCGTTCACACAGAAGAGAAAAACAACACAATACCAAGACAAGGGGACACGGAGTTGGACGACGCACGAACTTAAGACACGCAATGATTCATTATTGACATGTTGTGTCCCTGACACCTAGTTTGGCTATTGCCTGTTGTCATTGTCGTAACATTACGTTACTTTCGAGTTTCGTCATTAGCACATGAAACTTATCGGAATAACGAACATCAATAGACACAGTAACACGTACAAAGAAACGATTCAAATCAGTGCCACGTACATTGGCATAGGCAGAGAAGGAAAACATACACTAAGCTAGTCTGCAAACACCTTGATGTTGAAGTGGCTGAATTTCCATCCGTAATGAACGATACATCCAAATGACTCTTCTGTGGAAACGGCTCATCTGTGCTCCGGCCCTAGCCAACTATTGATGATGATTCAAATTTGGTGTAGCAAAATATATTATCCGAAAGGGAGCCATAGCTCAGTCCCCCTAAATATGCCAAGCTGCGTGCTTACAAAACTTATAAATAATACTTTATTTCTCTTCCAAAACAAAAGTTTTATCCAATCTACTTGCTTGACGAAACATGTACATATTTCAGATGACAGTGGTTTTCATGATTAGGGCTTTTGACGTATTGCTAAACCGAAGATGGGTGGGAAAAGCCGTTATGCGACAGATACAGAGAGAAGAGCAGCCAGACTGGAGCGGGAGAGACACCGACAGTGTGCCAGGGTGAATATAGGGGGAAGTAAACAACGAGATGATAACAGTTAAGACGAGCTACACGCTGGAGACAGAGGAAGCTGTAGCAACATCTCTTTTAGACTGGTTTCATTAAAACATACTTATTACTTGCTTTGTCATGTGCAAATGCTTGGAGCAGTCAAATTGAATAAATAATTATGTCGAACCTCAGCAAGTACATGATAGGTGTGGTCTGGCTTTATATAATATCCTATTTATGTATATAATATGTAGTCTATAAAGATACACAAATTATAAACATAAAGTCATTGCAAACAACTCCCCAAAGTAATAATATTTCAATGCTTAAGTACTTCTTTGATTGACAGAAAGAGGTATTTTGTATTATATGTGTTATTATGTATTAGTGCCCTGCGCGGGCCTAGAATTTGATACTTATTACTTGCTTTGTCATATATATTCGACTCTGTCAACACAAATTAAAAACATCCATCCTAATAAATGTTCTTATATAATCAGTGGCATATACGTCTTACGGTTGAGTATGAAAGCCGGAAGCGGACGCCGGACGCCGGACCGAGAAGTCATTGTGAATAAAATAATAATATTGACATAGTGAACATAACGAAAAGTGCCATAAATACAAACATGTGTGTATAGTCGACTTTGTAGCCGCAAATTAAAAATATCCAACCTAATAAATAGTCTTATATCATCAATAGATAGGCCTATCCAGCGCTTCGCCCTCCTTTCCAGACAAACGCAGACGTCGCAGCAGCAATTAGGCGCGACCACCGAATCGTTGATCGTTATCAGTGCTCGCAAGAAAGGCGAAGCCGACACGATGTGTGAATGGTTGTCGCAGTGGAGAAGGCCCCCGCCGTTGAGACGGTCCCCTGTCTTCGCCGTACTCACAAAGCCGTCGCGGTTGCTTGTCAGGGCGATAGCACCCGAGGCTCGGAGAAACAGGGCAGGCGATCGGCCCTCGACCGTCAGGGTGTAAGATTCTCGCTTCTCTTAAGGGCGCGTGCATTCGTCGAGAATACTCACAGTTGTGTAGTAGTTGTCTTTGTCGCTCGCCAGATCGTCTAGCTGCTTACTGATAATACCGCAGACGATCAGATCGGTATAATAAGCCGGGAACGCATCTTCCAGGTTCGCAAGACTGGTCTCTCTACCATTGTTCTTGTTTCTCCCATTTAACATTTAAAAGTCTTCAATAAATTTAGTTTTCTAATGGTAAGGTAGGTATGGGCCGGCGTGGCCCATCCTTGCCGATAATTTTGAGTCCAAATTGAAAGAGGTGCGTGATAATTTAGATTGCGCGCACCCGTTGTTTTATGAGTCTATTTCTGGCCTCTTTATACCAGAGCTTTCAGAAGAACCCCGCCCCAGTGGAGGCGCCGTTAACCATTTTAGGAAACCGAGAAAGCCGTTATTGGCCGATGTCCATATACAACCGTCATCCCCGTACATGCTGGAAATGACCGTCATATGCAAGGTATCGGGTCACCTTCTGAACCCCCAGGACTGGGAGACCTTCTTGTGTCCTTGGGGACGGTCAGTTGCCAACTAAACTAGTTTCTTATGGCCTGCATTCTAAATCGGGTAAACATTTCTCCCGTTTGACAGTCCAGTTATTATTACAGTCGGGGCGACTCTACCCCTCCCTACTGTGTATACTAAATAATAAGCAAAGCTGCAAACTGCCCAGAAACTATAGCTTGCCTTACATAAGTTGTATCAACCTGGGGTTTCTTTATGCTAACGTTAAATTAGTGATTAGATATGTCTGCAATGACCACTATCTCTGTTCTTACAATGTTAGGCTGACCAAACCTTACATTCCTCCCAACCCATTTCTGTTAAAAACAAACGTCCGGATAGTTTGTTTTTAACACAAACACGAAATACTGATAAGGGAGGGTCAGCTGTCAACACAGTTGAACACTGGTCATTTCGATTTGGTCTACCGTATCGTGGTAGAGTGACCTTTGCATCCCATCAGTTGTGCAATTGTGTCCGCAATTTCTAAACTATCTGTGGATATAGTCGGTACTGAAGAAACCATCGGTACTTACAAAAATCAAAAGTATATTTAAATGCAATTCCAACTCTCTACATAATACAGATACGTACGCTTCACTCAGTCATAATAAAGATGCTGTTCCATCAAGCGTTGGCCTGGGCGTAAAGATAAAACATGAATAGGTCTGTTATGCGACCTAGTCAAACTTAGCAACCGTAAAAAGGATGCTGAACAAACTACATAAGAAAAAGGTATATAATTACTACTGTGGCCACCTAGATTTGAGATAAAAATGCGCAATGAGTGTGCCAAAGCACAGCACTTCGTCTTAAAAAAATTAAATGCTTACAATTAGCGAATTTGAGCACGTGCTCAACCTGTTCAGTTCTCATCAACTGGGGCTGATCGCCACGCGTCAGGTAGACTGACGGTTGCAGTGGCGTCGCCTGTTTGTGTCACATGCGAAACTGTAGCGGGACTTTCCACGCTAATTTCTGAACGAATTGACCGTTTCATACACAAGGTAGGCGCCGTAATTTCCTGTTTCTTGTACAACAGTATTACCACGTGGACAACCACGGCAACGAGACATAATATCAGAATTATTGCAACAGTCCAGGATACATGGCCTGGGTAGCTACCCCATATAATCGTGTCACCCACTAAATCATCGGACAATTTATCTAATTTTATGTTCTTTACTTCGCCCATAGCTTGCCAATTTGCTACAAATCGCTTTGTGTCCGATCCACCGAGTACAATAAGACCGTCACTATTCACCCGCGTAAGTCTGCGTGTTACGTCGCGAACGTTCAGTCGGAGCATCGGGGTGGTGGTATAGTGTCATAGGGTAGGTTGACGCGTGTGTCGGTGTCTTGTTACTGAATGACAGGTATGCGCCCTAATCGGTTCAGTCATTAGTATAAGTATTTGTCTTTCTACTCATGTCTGATTTTAGGGCAAACTGATATGTGTTCAACCAGTGGAGCAGTATAAGGTTTGTTTCTGAATAGTATACGTGTGTGTGATTATTTTTCTTTCATGCGGTATGTAATATAATAATTTATGTATAGGTGTGTGTATGTGATTACTGTGTAAAGGCCATGACTAAAGCAATGCATTCTTGCCTAGCGCGTTTCTGCAAGAATTCTGTGGGCGCCTCGCTCTTCCGTTTTCTGAGGTGTTTAATTTCAAGGTCCGCCTCGAGTTCATCGTCAGACTGGTCTGCAGCCAGCTGTCCGCGTCGGGACAAACTCCTTAGCGTGCGGGTCCCATGTTTACGTGGCGTTGTGTGTGTTGTCACACGTGATTGTCTCAGAGGATGGCTCCTGTCCTCGTTGTGGCCCAGACGATAACGAGACGGCTGGTCGCGACTATCTGGGTCATCCAGATGGGGGGTGTCTGGTGTTGTAACGCATTGTGTAGTGTGGCCACTTTGTCCCAGATGGTAATTAGACGACCCGTTGGGATCAACGGGATGAGCGTCACGGGGTGTGTCTGACCTCGTACGGCGTGGTTAGGCCGGCCGGGCTTGTTTACGTACGGGTCGAGGATTGCATGTGTCCCAGTTTTGATTCGGGTCTACTATTCTGACTTTCTCCGCATTGTGAACTTTTGACTTTCCCGTCTGCTGATTGTGGACATACATAACAGGGCCTCGGACTCGTGTGACGGTCCATCTAGGATTCCACCTGGCAGTTAATGTTAAACATTCTTCGGATTTAATCATTACTGAATCGCCGGGCGAAATATCGTGTGCCTTAGCTTTCTGAGCTAATCTGTCTCTGTTATGTTTACGACTGTCTTCTGTCATAGATCGAGCTATCTTTAACGCTGTAGCTAGCGTGTCCAACCGATTCCCAAATTCGTTTTCATTGGAAGCGCGTAATGCCTTCTGCATAGGCATTCGTAAATGTCTGCCTGTCATTAAAAAATGCGGCGTGTAACCAGTAGTCGTCGAAACGGACGCACGATATGCCAATAGAACATCATTTAACACCTCTTCCCATCGGGAGGGTTGATTGTTTACAGCCTTCTGGATCATTTGTTTAAGAGTCCTGTTGAATCTTTCGATTTTACCATTAGATTGAGGATGTGCCGGGGTGGACATGCGATGTTCAATACCTATCTGGCTTAGATAGCGTTCGAAAGCTAAAGCTGTAAACTCTGCTCCATGGTCTGTCAAAAGAACACGGCAAACGCCATGACGGCAGATGAACCCGTTTGAAAACGCGTCCCAAACTGCTTGGTTAGATTTGGTGGGAATCGGTATGGCCTCGGCCCAACCGGTACAGAAATCGATTATGGTGAGAATGTATTTGTTGCCATTATGAGACTCGGTAAACGGGCCAATGAGGACGGCGGCGACGAACTCCATGGGGTATGAACCAAAATACATTTGTCCTATGGGGTGACGCTGAGGATGGCGATTGTGTGTCAAGCATAGGGCACATTGACGTAACCGTTGTTGAACGTGTTTACGCATTCCTGGCCATACATATGCTTCCGTAAGACGTCGTACAGTCTTCCAATGACCCTGGTGGCCACATTCTTTGTGGGCCCGGTCTATAACTGTCTGGCGGTAGGCAGTTGGGAGAATCAATCGGTGATACGACAGGGCGTGTATGTAAGGAGGTCTCACACTGTACAATACACCGTTAACAATGTCATAGTCATCATCGGTATCCGCAGCTAACCATAACTCCGGGAACTCTTTGTGTTGTGCTAAAGCGACTGCGTGGAGGTCTAGTCCGTCGTGGATTAAGGGCAGGAGATCAGAAATGTCGTCATCAGTTGTTATCGTGTCTCGATCGTCCACGTCATCAATATCAAACACGGCAATGTCACTGTGGTCATTTTGTCTTATTCGTGACAACATATCGGTTCTGATGTTATTACGGCCAGTGCGATAAGAAATTGTCGTTCCATAATCGGCTAGTAACACACCCCACCTTTGTATTTTGGTGTTGTTAAAAGCTTTTGTGAACATACTTAGTAAGGGTTTGTGATCTGTGTAGACGTTAAACTGAGCGCCATACAAGTATGGACGTAACTTCAGGATTGAAAAAACGACCGCAAATGCTTCTTTCTCTATTGTCGCCCACTTGCGTTGTGTGGGTGACAACGTGTGACTCACATACTGTATAACTTTATCGATGCCGTCAACTGATTCCTGAACCAATATCCCACCGATAGCATAGTCGCAAGCATCGGTATATAATGTGTACGGTCTGTTTAAATCAGGCGCTGCCATCACATGTGATGACGTCAACAGTCGTTTTAGTTCGTCGAAGGCGGTTTGTTTGTGGTCATCCCAGGTAAATCTGACATTCCCCGCGTCAGGGCGATTAAAGGTTCTGCCACTGTCGCATAATTTGGTAAGGAATTTCGATAGTAATTACACATTCCTAAAAAGGACCGTGTTTCCTTAACCGTAGTCGGCGGTAAGAGATTAGCAATTACTGCTACTTTGTCTGGGTCTGTTTTAATACCGTCTGCATTAAGAACGTAACCTAACAATTTAACCTCCGGCAAACCAAACGCACATTTAGTTGGTTTTAGTTTGAGCCCCGCATTTCTTAGTCTGTCAAAAACGAGTTGTAAATGACGAATATGATCCGTCTCATTTTTGCTGAAAACTAAAATGTCATCGATATACACAAAAACACACTACCGATTAAATCAGCCAAGATTGTATTCATTTCTTTCTGAAAGAAATTTTGAGTCGATTTGAGGCCGAATGGCACTTTGGTAAATTCAAAATGGCCGGCGTGGCACCTGAAAGCAGTTTTGTGTATATCGGCCTCTGCTACAGGCATCTGCCAATAGGAGGACTTTAAATCGAGTGTGGAGTAGATGGAACTACCTCCAACTAAATCGAATATGTCTTGTATTATCGGCAAGGGGTATGCGTCATGTTCGGTGACAGCATTCAACTTGCGATAATCAACACATAAACGTGAATCACCATCTTTCTTCGGAACAAGTAAAATCGGGCTGCTATATGCAGAATTGCTAGGGCGAATAATCTCATCGTGTAGCATTTCTCTAAGCATCTGGTCAACAATTGCACGTTTGGTTAAAGGCATGCGATACGCTTTCTGGCATATGGGTGGGCCATGTGTTTTGATGCGTAAAGCATTTGTGTTACAAGCGCCGTTTCGCTCACCCCGTGCTGAGAAACAATCCCCGTTTTGACGTATTAAATGGTTAATTTTGGAATTTCCTGTTTCTGGTGCAATAGGACCAATGCTTGCGTAGCCACTTTTGGTATGCTGTTTTAATGGCCATTACTCTATGTCAAACTGTGTGCACATCAATCCCGTCAGTTGACCCTGCGGCTACCCGTGGCTACCCGTGGCTACCCGACACTGTACACCCGTACAGTCATGAAGAAAAACAGTTCAATGATAAGCCGCGTATTTTAACACGGAATTTAACACATAATAAAGAATGGGGATCCGGGGGCATCCAACGAGGGAGTGAATCCGTCCTGGTCAACTAAACGGACACCCAACTAGACGTATGTATAACTGTAGCTGATTTGTCTCGCGAGTCATTCCAAAATGGTTTCTGTTTTAATTTGACAGTATGACAACAGTGACGTCGCCGACAACGGGATGGTGACGTCTCATACTCAGTAGGTTGGACTGGCTCCGATGGACGTTGGAGAGGCCTCCGTGCTGGATCTCGTGCCCGTAGAGACGGAGGAGGAACCCCAGGTGGAGATAGGACGGCCTATTGGGTTAATTGCGTCCCCGAACTATAACATTGTGCGAAAAGGATGACAGGAAGGCAAGGACCTACTGGTCGAGTCCGACAAGTGAGTAGATACAGCTATTCATTAATGACTGCAGACAGGTGTCGGTAACAATTGCGTCTTTCTATTAACGTCTATGTCACGGCAGAGAATTGACGTCTATAAGAGGTCTTTCTATTGACGTCTATATCACGCCGGAGAATTGACGTGTATTAGACGTCTTTGTTTTGACCACCATATCACGTCGGAGAATTGACGTCTACTAGGCATGTTTCTACTGATGTTTAGATTACTTGGAAAAAAAATATATATGCAAGCTGTTACGCGTCAGACTTGTTCTCGATAGAGGTCTTGTTGTGAATTGTTCACATATACTGGTTGACGCCATTAATTTTTTGTTATATATTTATTAAAATGTGCAGTTTTGAATTGGGATGGGTCACTTCAACCACTTCGCACAAAATTGACATACAAGGAGGCGTTGTGTCGGTTCGGACCGTAATGTAGAATTTGTTATTATGGAGGTATATGGGCATCACGTTAAATAGCAACATTTCAGCTGTACATTGGTCCAGTATCGTGCTGTTAATTATCCACTTCCGTCATCTCTGCATCCATCGTCCGACAAATTCGCAACAATCAAAATCATCTATCACAAATATACCCTTTTCAAGTTGAGTGGATTGAAATATGCATCCTTTTCCATGCCATATTGTGTGTTGAGAGCATCCCTAATACGAACAGGAGTGCACAAGCGTACAGTCCGTACAGCTACAGCCACGGTGTGTGTTGAGAGCATCCCTAATACGAACAGGAGTGCACAAGCGTACAGTCCGTACAGCTACAGCCACGGTGTGTGTTGAGAGCATCCCTAATACGAACAGGAGTGCACAAACGTACAGTCCGTACAGCTACAGCCACGGTGTGTGTGTGCGTGTGTGTGTGTGTGTGTGTGCGTGCGTGTGTGTGTGTGTGTGTGTGTGTGTGTGTGTGTGTGTGTGTGTTGAGAGCATCCGTTGTACGAACAGGAGTGCACAAACGTACAGTCCGTACAGCCACAGCCACGGTGTGTGTTGAGAGCATCCCTTGTACGAACAGGAGTGTGCAAACTCACAGTCTGTACAGCCACAGCCATGGTGTGTGTGTGTTGAGAGCATCGATCCCTTGTACGAACTGGAGTGTACAAACGTACAGTCCTTATAGCCACGGCCACGGTGTGTATTGAGAGCATCCCTTGTACAAACAAGAGTGTACAAACTTACATTCCGTACAGCCACAGCCACAGCCACGGTGTGTATTGAGAGCATCCCTTGTACAAATAGGAGTGTACAAACTTACAGTCCGTACAGCCACGGCCACGGTGTGTATTGAGAGCATCCCTTGTACAAACAGGAGTGTACAAACTTACAGTCCGTACAACCACAGCCACGGTGTGTATTGAGAGCATCCCTTGTACAAACAGGAGTGTACAAACATACAGTCCGTACAACCACGACCACGGTGTGTATTGAGAGCATCCCTTGTACAAACAGGAGTGTACAAACTTACAGTCCGTACAGCTACAGCCACGGTGTGTATTGAGAGCATCCCTTGTACAAACAGGAGTGTACAAACTTACAGTCCGTATAGCCACAGCCACGGTGTGTATTGAGAGCATCCCTTGTACAAACAGGAGTGTACAAACTTACAGTCCGTACAGCCACGGCCACGGTGTGTATTGAACATGTTGCAGACGACCCTACCATCTGCTGTTGCTGGGCCCGTAGACGTAAAACGCTGGGCGGACATGGTGTGGACATTCCAGGTGTTACATTCACTAACCGAAAGCAGTGACCGGAAATTGCCTGATCGCAAGAACGATGAAATCTTGTGTAATGGCTTCGCTGAGTTCTTTGAAGAAAAGATCCAGAAAGTCGTTGGTTTTACGCGCTCGAAAGTAACAATAGAAGGTATCGTGATGCCAACCCTGCCTGCTGCTCCACCTGCGTTGCAAAGTCTGAACAGTCTCTGTTCAACTGACGCTGAAGAGCTGCAAGCGATCATCAAGTCTAGACCAACGTAATGCTGTCCACTTGACGTGCTACCTACATGGCTACTTAAAACTACTTTAACCGCCACGCTATCCACGCTCGTCAATATCGTAAATGCGTCACTAATCACAGGAACATTTCCTAAACAATTTAAAACCGCCCTAGTGACACCATTACTGAAGAAAGCCTCGCTTGACCAGAACGAACTAGGGAACTATCGTCCCATCTCCAACCTCGCTTTCATCGGAAAGTTGATCGAGCACGTTGTCCTCAAACGCCTTAATCAGCACATGACGACGAATAACTTGCATGATAAAATGCAATCCGCTTACAAACAACACCATTCCACTGAAACAGCTCTGATGAGAGTACAACACGACATAGTGCGAAACCTCGATTCAGGACGGTGTGTTATGCTGGTTCTCCTGGACACGAGTGCAGCATTCGACACAATTAACATTGACATATTGTTGAACACTCTGGGTTCACGTTTCAACATCGGCGGCACGGCATTGGACTGGTTTAGGTCATACTTGACCGGCAGATCACAGTGTGTCACGGTTGGTTCGTCTTCTTCGATCACAACTCTGATTTACCATGGAGTTCCGCAAGGCTCAGTTCTAGGACCAGTGATGTTCAATATGTACACGACATCCATTGCGGATATATGTATGAAGAATCATGTGCTGTTCCATCGCTTTGCTGATGACACCCAACTATATGTCAGCTATAACCCCATGATGTCTGATGAGCTGGAAAACGCAAAACAGCTGATCATCCAGTGCATAGCAGAAATACGAGCATGGATGCTGTTACATCAATTGAAACTAAACAACGAGAAAACCGAGTTTATCGTGCTGCAGTCACCGCACAATCTACGAGTCTATGGCTGCCCCAGCTTGGAGCTACCTGGGCTAACATTGACATCTACGGACGCAGTGAGAAATCTGGGCTGCAACTTTGATAGGCATATGAAATTGGACCGCCTCGTGTCCAGCTACTGCTCTTCGGCATATTACAATCTGCGACTGATCAGCAGAATCCGACACCTGCTGACGCGAGACGCGTGCCATGCCGCAATACGTTGTCTTGTGCTGAGTCGCCTCGACTACTGCAATGGTCTACTCGGTGGACTGAACAATGGACTGACAAACCGACTCCAACGAGCACAAAACTCTGCCGCTCGCGTTATCAACCGTGTCAGACGGCGAGATCACGTCACACCGATTCTGCGATCGCTGCATTGGCTGCCGATCAAGATGAGAGTAACATTCAAGATCTGTACTTGCATGTATAAGATCCTGCATGGCTTGGCCCCGGACTACCTCAATTGTGCGATAGCTCGCAACGTGCCTACTCGTGCATTGCGATCGGCGAGTGACACAACATTGCTCGCAGTGACGGTGCCGAGGAGAACGGTCGGAAGGTGCAGCTTTGCAGTGGCAGGTCCAACCATGTGGAACAGCTTGCCTAAGAGTGTGAGAACAACTGAGACATTGGCAGCTTTCCGAAAACAACTAAAAACGCACTTATTTCGTTCACACTACCTGCCTTGATGACACTGATTTGTATTCTATGACGCTGCTTGGTTTTAAATTGTTCGGTTTGAAATCGTATTTTTACACACTAATTTATTGTTTTATAATGATTTATCTTAGATTATTTATTTATTTTTACTTACTTATTTCTCTTAGATTACTTATTTATTTACCTTAGACTATTAATTGGATCTTATCTTATGTATTTAATTAGTCTATATTTTAGATTTGGTCAACACGTCATAGTAATGTGTTCTTATTTATTTTATCTTAGCTTATTTACATATTTATCTTAGCTTATTTATTGTTATCTTACCTTATGTATTTAGTGAATTTATATTTTAGATTTAGTCAACACATCATATTAATGTGAAGCGCTTTGATTGGTATTTAGTTAGCTAAAAAGCGCTATATTAAGAAACGGAATTATTATTATTATAAATCAATCTACGTTCTAATCTTATTGCATATATCTTCATCCCGATACTTTGAGAGTAATGCCGGTTACAATAACTCATTTAAAACATAATACAGCTCGTGTTTTCTCCTTTTTTGTTGAAAACTCGACACATGTTGCTTATTAATCCAACAGGATGATATGCGGGTGGTTCTTTGTGTGAATTTTGTCTGATATCTACTACGTCACAAAGAACTTCTCTTGATTAAAAAGGTTCTCGTAATGTCACTGCACATAACAGGTGCCACTCAATAGTGCGCTGAACCGTTCATTCAAAACTCCACAAAAGATGTGTAAAATGTAGGTAGAACTTTCGAAGGTTAAACGCTTTATACTTTCATGACATCACAGTTGGTGCTGGAAAGTCGGTGAAAATAAAACATGCGATCATCTATTTTATAAAGACGAATTATATATATATATATATATATATATATATATATATATATATATATATATATATTTATATATATATATATATATATATATATATATATATATATTTATATATATATATATATATATATATATATATATATATATATATATATATATATATATATATATATATATATATATATATATATATATAGGTAATTATACCCACACATATAATAGTCATGTGTGTATGTATAAATATATAAATATATATATATATATATATATATATATATATAATTGTATTGAAACATATATTCATATGATTCAATCGGCAACATTCTTTACAGCTTTTTGTACGATTATAATGCATAACAACGCTGGATGAAACGCAATAATATAATGAATATGTTCTTAAATTAATTTGCTAGAATGAATATTTTAATTATTTAATGAATATATTTTTCTATTATTTTGTAATTATCATGAACACACTCACAACAGTCTCTGGGACGAAGATGCCATTGGTCTTGATGATAGGGTTGACGCAGTCGGCTAACATGCCCTAGAAACAAACAAATAAACCAACTTAATAACACCATTGCATGTACATCTCTCACTCACTCACTCTCTCTCTCTCTCTCTCTCTCTCTCTCTCTCTCTCTCTCTCTCTCTCTCTCTCTCTCTCTCTCTCTCTCTCTCTCTCTCTCTCTCTCTATCTCTCTCTCTCCTCTCTCTCTCTCTCTCTCTCTCTTTCTCTCTCTCTCTCTCTCTCTCACTCTCACTCTCTCTCTCTCTCTCTCTCTCACTCTCACTCTCACTCTCACTCTCTCACTCTCTCTCTCTCTCTATCCCCCCCTCTCTCTCTCTCTGTCTCTCTCTCTCTCTCTCTATTAAAAATAATACGTTGTAATAAAAACAATACTTGTTATATCATAGATCAAATGACATATATAATATCATACCAGAAAATAAAATAGGTTACAAAAAAATATTGTAATACATAAACTAAGATAAATGTACACATTAATAAGTTAATCTAAAAAGTATAAGACCAATAAATAAACGGAGATAAAATATCAATTAGTTATGGTAAAAAGTTAATAGCGTAAAATATGCAATATGAATTATGTTGCAAGTTGGAGTTCCTCTGTCTTAAGATCTCCAAACTTGGCGCTGTAGTTGCTTTGGCTGGCATGTTGTTCAAGTTGGATATTGTACGGATTAAGAAGCTATAATGGATGAATGTCATAGTGATTTAGGGAGTTGAAAAGCATCGGAATGCGTATGTTGGGAGGGTTTCACGGGGGGGGGGGGTGGAGATATAAGTTGGGGGATGATGTCTAAGGCGACTATGCCATGGTATATCTTATAAAACATGACCAGGCGGATGTCAGCTCTCTTTTGATGGAGGCTGCGTCAGTTTAGGTTAGTGAATATAGTGGTAACACTGGCTTCCCGGCTGTGATTGCTACAACCGTAACGGGCTGCCCGTCTTTGTACCATCTCTATTTTGTTTTCGTTTTGTTGTGTGTATTGGTCCTATATTGCAGCAGGATACTCTAACTGTGGTCTAACTAAAGTGAAATAAGCATTGGTTTTTAATTGTTCCTGTCCAACTTTGAGATTTCTTCTTAGGAAAGCAAAGGATGCAATACCAATGTGGATTTTTTTAAACTAGAATTGAAAAAAGTATTTAAACGGTAGGCGTCACATCTAGATGTCATATACTATTGATTTCCTTACTTTGTTCATCTGATGATTGCGGCTTTGAAATGCAATCATGTTATGTTTTATCAGTTCAAAACAAATGTATATTGTAATGCAGCATTTAGAGTATACTTTTCGGCTGCCCGTCGAAATGTTGGTTGAAACGCTTTCCACCACTTGGCGCCACTCTCACTAAATAACCGCAATTTTTACGCATTTGTTGTTTTGTGGTACGCAGTGTCTAAATAGGTATTCAGGTACTTAAATAGTTCTGTCTGATTTCAAGAGAATTGTATGCTTTCGAAAATATCTGAAGATTTTCAGGGCAAATTGCGAAAAATCCGTTTTTTGTTTTTGAGAAAAACTTATTGTCTTTCATCCTCATAGTGTAAATGGAATCTTGTATACTTGATATTGGAATATCTTAAGAATACAACATCAAAGCAAATTGTAGCTGACATCTTATAATTTATTGCACATTTCAAATATGAAATGTCAGCCATCCAGAAATGTCGCCCGTATCGATGTTTATCGCGTTTTGTCCTGAAACCCTTTATACAGTATTTCTATTGTTTCCGGATGTTTTGCTATGATAAAAATGTAAGCAACAAGTACAAGTCAATCTAAATATGCATATATATCAACTGAAAACATCCCTATAACGACTACTGTGCCTATATGTAAGGTCTATGGGTGATCCATGCAATTCCATAGGTAAATTATTTGCATTGCTCCATCTACAGACGAAAGCAGAGATAATGTCACAGTGGATGAGATGTGGCAACAATTTTAGAATGTAACGTCATTATTAATTTCACTGTGCTGAAAATAGTGTGGGGTGGGTTCATACTCAACGCTCATTAATATTGAATCTGGGACACCTGTTCATGTCATACAAAGCATTCGATGGTGCCATTATATAGGGAATAGTGCACTTGTGTGGGTTATGAAGTGCCGACCGCTTCAAATTGTAATTTGTTTATCTTTTTTGTAAAGCAAACTGTGGAATTTATGTCAGATTTGTCTGTGGGGAACCTACTAGGCTACAATAAAACAAGGTATTGCAAAATATATCAACATTTATTACACACATTTTATTGTGCATCCATTTTATTACAAAACTAATTATTATTATAAAAAAAACAAGAAGTACAAATAAACGTGACAAGTACAAATATATGCACCAAATACAATATACATACGTTCACACTAGTGCTTTAATATTGCTATCACATGATGTCAGAAATACCTAATGGCATCAATGTAATGCTAATATCAGGAATGGCATTTTTTACTCTGCCATAGATGGTCAATTATGATTCAAACTACTCATATCTTCATATATAAAATTGTTAATGAGCAAGTAGGATAATTTGAAAGTGATGTGTTAGTGAAAATACAAATAATTCTGCTATATTTTGTAATGGAAATTTTAATAATCAATAGTTTTTTGCCCTTTCTTCTAGATATGCATCAAGTATAAATCGATAATATGAAATGGTCGTGACATTTTAATATTTATGATTGAGACCCCTTTAAAATGTATACATTACAGACATAGTTAAATTTTAATCATGATTTACAGGTAGTAAGTTATACTTCTATCCAAGTGTGAAGCTTTGTCACAATCTGTACTTTGAAAAACTACCGGTAATAAATGCACAATTATTCATGCGATATTAATTAAAATAAGGAGGGTTGATTTGCACTTGATTTTGAACATAGTTAAACTTCAACGAAACTTCGATATATATATATATATATATATATATATATATATATATATATATATATATATATATATATATATATATATATATATATATATATATAAATGTATATGCCAGGGGCGTGCGAGTGTGCATTCATTGAATCCGTCATTAGTCATTTGTATTTGATACTGAAAGTGCTTGTGTGTGTGTGTGTGTGTGTGTGTGTGTGTGTGAGTGCGTGCGTGTGTGTGTGTGTGTGTGTGTGTGAGTGCGTGCGTGTGTATGTGTGAATGCGTGCGAGCGTGCATGCGTGCGTGCAATAATTGAATCAGTCGTCCAAGTATTGAGTTTGGTACCAATATAATTAGGCATGAACATGTTGCTTTGGTGATCATCTCGTACAGTCAGTTTGTGTTGCATTCACCAACCGAGCTTCACAGACACAACTACTCGGAGACCAGCAACTTAATCGACGTGCCAACATAACTTCCACGTTTGCAAATCAAGAATAACACAATATTGCTCATATAGCCATCAAGTGTTCATGTGAATCTCTGTGACTGTCACAATGTCATTGTTCTCCTAGTTTGTTGCAGCGTGTCCAGTTGTTATTGTTCACACAGTCACTGAGGCCATCACAAGTGTTCATGTGAATCTCCTTGTTTGTTGCATAGTGCACAGTTGTTATTGTTCACACAGCCATTGAGGCCATCACAAATGTTCATGTGAATCTATGTGACTGTCACAATGTCATTGTTCTCTTTGTTTGTTGCCTAGTGCACAGTTGTTATTGTTCACACAGCAATTGAGGCCATCACAAATGTTCATGTGAATCTCTGTGACTGTCACAATTTCATTATTCTCCTTGTTTGTTGCAGTGTGTCCAGTTGTCATTGTTCACACAGCCATCAAGGTCATCACAAGTGTTCATGTGAATCTCTGTGACTGTCACACTGTCATTGGTCTCCTTGTTTGTTGCAGCGTATATGGGGCGCGGTGGTCGAGTGGTAGAGCGTCGGACTTTCGGTCGAGGGAACCGGGGTTCAAAACCACCTGTGGTAGAGCATCGCACTTTTCGGTCGAAGGGACCTGGGTTCAAAACTACCTCCACCGTTTCAGAGTTTGGGCAACTTCGTTCACCCCACTTTGTATGTGTCTTTCGGAAGAGACAGTAAAAGCCGTTGATCCCTTCTATCTGGGGTCTATTCCAGGGGAATAAAAGACCCCACTCAGGGAAATGGTAAAACACTGTTGTGGACTCAAAGAGCTGGTGATCTCATTCTCTATACTACCATTGGCATTGACTTGTGGACTCTCTCAATTAACGAAGTAGAAGCGTGTCCAGTTGTTATTTCACCTAGTCTCGCCACAATTATCTATCGCATGCATGATTCCCGCAGAGGTTCATTTCCAGAGCCTCGTTACTGAACTGGCATTGAAGTAGCTTTATCAGTTTTTAATAAATTGTATAAATGGTTCCTGTAGAGAGTTTTTAACACGTGACATATTTGTCTTCTTAAATTATATTACATCTTCTTTGATTCGGTGAAGTGGTTCTTGTCTTTTCATCAAGTGGCGTAGACGTCTTGTATTTGTGAAGTGGTTTGTGTCTGTTATCTCTGTCATATCTTGTCTTCTGAGCAAGTTGATATGTTCTGTGATATGCTTGTGTATGTTGCCTCTGTCATATATCTGTGCTTCCATGGTCAAGGCAGTTCAGCTGAAGCAAAATGATAGCATTGTAGTTAGTGAGTGACTCGTGCATTCTGTTGAACAACTGATCTGAAGTGCCACTGACACGGTTTCTGAAAGTTATACATCTGTTTAAAAAAGCAACTTTTAGCCAAATAAAAAATATTCACGGTAATACAATCCACGTCTTTACATATACAGATGACTTTTTCGTCACTAAATGTGATAATTCACAGCGATCTTGCAGCTGGTTCTTTTAATGGTTCTTTCTACAAGAACCCACTGCGAGATAGCTGTGAATTAATATATTTACTGACAAAGATAATAACCGACTGTATGTGTAAAGCCATGGATTTTATTACCGTAAAGGTTTTTTATTTGGTAAAAATTGCTTTCTAAAAAGAATTAGAATTTAGAGCAACCGTGTCAGTGGCAATGTGTTGTTTTTAGTAGAATCTGCATGGATAATTTGGAAATATGCTTTATTATAACAATTCTGAAGAAATACAAATATGCCATTTAACTTCTGAATTCGTTAATCAGAGAAACTATGTAACCATTGAACAGAATCGTTACTGGAACATATAAATCAACAGCAGAAAATGTACTAATGTTTATGCCATTACTATGTTGTAATATGTACAGTATCCAACTTTTACTAGACATTTATTCTTACCTGTCTTTGGCACCATTTCGCCTGTCTTGTAGTTTGTGTCATGTGGATGTTCTACTCCTCTGTCCTTTGGCCTATGACAGCTGGGACTTCCACGGTATGTGACAGCTGGGACTTCCACGGTCTGCAGTACTTGTCTCTTCTTTTTTGGTGATCTCCAAGTTACTGCCTAGTTCTGCAACATGACATCACTCACACTGTTACAACTCCAGAGCTGCCAAGCAACATTGTACAAAGAGGCGTAGATCTACCACTGTTCATTATGTGATGGGGTAGATACAAATCTAGCACAGGGGGTATTGAACCGCAGTTGCGAGGGGGAAGTGTGTAAGGGGGCTCCCCATAGTTGAATATTTTTTATTTAGGGTATATTTACTTAATTCTTTTTTGTGGTGTTTTTTGGTGAAATTGTGGTTTGGTAGTATATTTGGATTCAAAATGAGCATATTTTATTTTGTATAACTTTGAAAATACAGTGTGACGGCAGGTTTGTTTTGAAAGCGGTAGATCATGAGATTCTGTAAAAATTTAAAAAAAGGTGGTAGTTCTACCGCAAAAGCGATACACTTGACACCAGATATGGATTAATTTCGATTAACTCAATTAAGTTAATTAAATTTAATAATACAATTTTCAGAAAGGCTAATTTAATTCAATTAACTTAATTAACTTTACCAAAATGGGTTAATTTAATTGAACAATACCCCATTAACTCTCAATTAAGTGCTTATTTAACAGTTGGTATTATTGGATAGTTCACAGCCATGTTATTCAGGTGTTTTCAGAAGGTTTGCAGTCACCATTCCAGTCACTAGCCTGATACAGGTCAGGCTAAGGCATGTGTGAAAGGCAGGGAGAACATCACAGAGCACAAATGCACTGTACCCCTGGGGTGGGCTGATCATTCAGGCACTTGTGAATTGGAGGGAAAGCCTAGACAATAGAATGTTCTATGGTAGGGTGATAAGTTGATGGCTAAGATTGGCTTCTTCAAATCTTTGTTTAAAGTAAACATTTGGGGCTGGCATGTTGAAGCAAAGTGGATCTATGGGGACATTAGACGTACAAATCTATATTTTGTCTTTCATATAACTGTTAATGGGGGGATGTAGAGAAAGGTAATATAGCTTCTGTTTGATAATTTTTTATAGTGCCAACTTAAGTCAAAGGCATGCAATAAATAATAAATTTTAACAAGTATCTGCAACTTTTAAAATATTATCAAATGTCCCGGAAAGAAATGTATTATAAATAATGTATGAGCAAACCTCTGTCCAACAAAGTTATAAAACACATTTCTGTCTTGTGATTTTATAACTGTTTTAAATGCGTAAACATTTCTACATGATTGAATTGTTAACTGAATTAAAAGGAACTGTTAATTTAATTGAAGAATTTGGGAGGTTAATTTAATTGACAGAATAAATGCTTTCTCTCTTACAATGATCTTCTACTTGCCTGTATTGCAGTCTGTGACTACTGGAACTTCTGTGGCTGTGTCTCGTATACATATCTTCTACTTGCCTGTATTGCAGTCTGTGATTACTGGAACTTCTTTGGTTTTGTCTCGTATAAAGATATTCTACTTGCCTGTATTGCAGTCTGTGACTACTGGAACTTTTTTGGTTTGTCTCGTATAAAGATATTCTACTTGCCTGTATTGCAGTCTGTGACTACTGGAACTTCTTTGACTTTGTCTCGTATAAATATGTTCTACTTGCCTGCATTGCAGTATGTGACTACTGGAACTTCTTTGGCTTTGTCTCGTATAAAGATCTTCTACTTGCCTGTATTGGGATTTATATTAAAATAAAATATTAAAACAAATTATTGAACATAATTATCATTACATAACTATACATTCATTAACGGCTTAATGATGTGCATATTTAGTATGAAACTATGTCAATATCACACATCTACTACATCATAACAACATTTTTATAAAATACAAAATAATTTTTTGTTTATATATCTAAAGAAATATGAAGTATTGCTAGTTGAATACCTTGATATGTGTATGGCCCCATGTTTGTAGTGTTGATGGCTGAAGTTGACACTGTCTGTTTAGATGTCAAAGACCATAGTGGGCGTTTTCCAGCCAGACTTTGAATACGTTCTGGTCGTCCTACAATGTACAATTGAACAATTGAAATTCAAATTACAATACCATATAATCCAAAATTGTTGCATAGCTATGTATAACTAATTTGTTGTTAGCTTTATACATAATGCATAAAGTACATTGTTGTTATGTGTAGAATCTTTCTCTGACACATGCTTTTTGTAGGGCCTATGTTTTAGTGTATCATGCGGAAGCCGTGTGTCCTTTACAACATGCCAGATGGTAGGCAGATTGGCTGTTAAGTTGTAGGCAATAAAGTTTAATCGATTGTCTATGACAGTCTAATTGTTCAATCACCATACCTCTAGGTCAGGAGGCAAGCACCAACTCATTCAGCCACTTTGGTAGTTTGTATGTCTCACTTATCTTATTGGTTACTGGGAATGTGTCTGGTAAACAACTCTACAGTGTAGCTACAGGCAAACATCGTGACACGCCTACACATGCTTGTGTATCTCCTGGAATGTCACCCTGTTATTTACCCCTTTTCTTCACATATGGAGCATCTCTACCTCACGACCATGTCCACATACCTGTCATAGTGCATCTTTACCTCCACGACCATGTCCCACATACCTGTCTTAGTGCATCCTTACATCCACGACCATGTCCCATATACCTGTCATAGTGCATATTTACCTCCATGACCATGTCCCACATACCTGTCATATTGCATCTTTACATCCACGACCATGTCCCACATACGTGTCATACTGCATCCTTACCGCCACGACCATGTCCCACATACCTGTCATTGTGCATCCACCAAAATTATGCTGTTTTTCAGTGATCACATCCGTCGTCTCTTGGTTCATTCTGAAAACAGAATAAACATTGAATTATAATGCTATCATAACTACACAATAATACTGATATTTCTCATTCAGTTCATTTGAGGCCTAATTAAGTTGTCACATGAAGACAATGCAAACGCATGGATGTGAAATTTAAACTCAGTAATAATAATTTATTTGAAACAACATATGGCAATAAGCAATAAATGTATGTACCAGATACCTAGACTTCTCTTTACTGAATTCATCACAATTAGAATGAAAATTGCCCTCATATATAACCCAGATAACCAGCTCTTTCTAGGAAAATACTACATCAGGTGGATCTGTGTATTTTATGTGAGATATATCTCGAAAGGGCAGAAGTGACCAAACAAGAGTGGGGTGGAATGGCTCAGGATGATTCGTTTAGAGGGCAGAACAATGGCTCCTCCCTGCAAGGGTCCAAGGGGAAAGAAAAAGAGATGTTATAATATCATAAAAATAATGCTGCTAGAATTTGTCACATCAATTTAAGGAAACATGTATGTGTTCTTACCCCATAGAAACTGTGTCAACGTCTCACTTGCTCATTGTCAACTGACGACTTGGTCAACTTGGGTCGTTCATCCTGTCTGTGACGCCACTGAACTAACTAATCAGTTCATCTCCACCCAGGGGATGGCGGATGTCACCCTTCAGTGTTTGTACTGAGGTGTCATCAGCTGTGACGTTTTAATGTGTGACGTCTTTACCTGTTATAGCTGAACTAAGACATGCCAGAGAACATGTGCAACAAGTCAGTGTCTCCACAGTCACTGCTGTTTACCTCTCACTGACTGGAAAGCAGAGCAAGCAGAAATATAGAGAGGAGAGTTGAAACATTAAGCAAGAAAACTTAAATAATTCAAACTAACATAAAATCAATATACTTCCTTGTACCTGACAGTCCTGACATGCTGCATTCCCCATGCAGATATGTCATGCCGTAGGTGTGGTAGTCATTGTAAGACCCCATGTTGAGACTGGTATGGTTTCCTGTTTTCAGTTGGATTGAACCAACTCTGCAAGAAAAAACACCAATAATCAGTCATCAGGAGACAGTAGCCACTTGTTTGGTTACACTACATGTACAGTATTTGTTGTAATTCTTGCTGTGTGAGCCAGTGGTGTATTTAAGGGAGGGAGCCATGGCCCCCTTGGCTGTTTTATTTGTTTCGTATGTAAACCGTTGTACCACTACATGGCGGCTTGGTACACTACTGGGTGGTTTGGCTTCTCATATGGCTCCGCCTTTGTGAGATCTAGATACGCCCCCACATGGCAACATAGTAGCCTAATGGGTGAGTAAGCTTGGCCCCTCCTTTGTGAGATCTAGATACGCCACTACATGGTAGCATAGTAGCCTTATGGGTGAGTAAGTTTGGCCCCTCCTTTGTGACATCTAAATACGCCACTACATGGTAGCATAGTAGCCTAACGGGTGAGTAAGCTTGGCCCCTCTTTGTGAGATCCTAGATACGCCACTACATGGTAACATAGTAGACTGGTTGGTGAGTAAGCTTGGCCCCTCCTTTGTGAGATATAAATATGCCACTACATGGTAACATAGTAGGCTGATGGGTGAGTAAGCTTGGCTCCTCCTTTGTGAGATCCTAGAATGGGTGAGTAAGCTTGGCCTTTCCTTGGTGAGATCCTAGATACGCCACTACATGGTAACATACTAGGCTGATGGGTGAGTAAGCTTGGCTCCTCCTTTGTGAGATCTAAATACGCCACTTCATGGTAACATAGTAGCCTAATGGGTGAGTAAGCTTAGCCCCTCCTTAGTGAGATCCTAGATATTGTTGTAGTGAACAGCCACTTGGGGTGTAACTACCTGTCCCTAAGTAGAAAGACATTGCTTAATTAACAACCTGCATAATCCAATTGTAGACAATTCAAAGTAATGCAACATAAGTGTAGCTACAAAGTGTACTACCTGTTTGGATCTGATTGTGAGTAATAAGCAACATCATTTTCAATTGCTAATCCCCATGGATGGCCAGATACATTGTATACTTGTGGGTTGTTGCCTAAGTAGTCACAACACTGTATATGCCTCTGGTCTGTAACAAAGATGTTTGACATCCAGTAAAGTAGAGTGAGCAAATGGAAAATTACACATACAAAATACAAATCAAAAGATGACTTTTGCTAGTTAAATAATTAAATTGGTTTTGCAAATGAAAGTCTGTTTCACTACAATTGTAGGTGACTGTTTCTTGTTGTTTATACATTGTCAGTTCCCAAATGAAATATTGTTTGTGTTGGATAGTCTTAAAATAATTAAAAGCGTTGATATAATTCTACACCAGATATGATTAATTGTACATACTATTTTACATGTGTGAATAATAGGTTGAGTTAATGACATATTTTTGCAAATTGCAATACTATGATTGGCTTAGGACTTCACTTGAATGAATGCATTGATGACATAGAGAATATGACTTATATAATACCTTTCCTTGATTTAAATGTGTTTAATGCACCTTGCCCTAGTGATAAAAATGCTGATGTATTATATCAAAACACCAATATATGACACTACGTGACATTGGTTTCACGGAGGAACAGGGTAAGTTTGACTTTGTTTAGGTTTTCCCAAAACATCGTTTATTTTTACATCACCGTTCATATGGTGGTAACTTTTGAGCACATTCAGATAATTGTGCTATCATGGCATATGTGCAAGCACATACCCATGCTTGCGTACATGTGCACACGCACACAGGCATAATTTATATGTTCCTAAAATTACTACGTCAGTGGGACATCAGTTTTGTATTATATAATTGGGTCAACTATGCTAAGGAAAGCAACAGATCCCAACCAGGGAAAAAGATGACCTCTCGTGGACTCACTATACCGAAAAAACTTGTGCGAATACTTTGCGAGCAAATGATCTTCAAGTTTGAATGAAGAAGAAACAAATTGGAATGAAGAAGAAAGACAAATACTTTTCTAGAGATTCTGCTGTAGATTCTCAGTGTGTCAGATACAGGAGTTCAACTTACTGGAGTTACTCCAACAGAACCTGCTGCTGCTGCTGCTGTTGTAGTTGATGGATATACCATATAAGTAGTCACCCGCACGTGCTGACACAATCTGAGTGTTTCCACTTCCATCCAGATTCACCTTCCAGATACCAGTTGATGATCCACCATGTTGTGAATAAATCAGCTGTCTAAAATGGTACATATAAAACAAGGTGATGGTAATAACATGGCACATCAAGCAGAGTTAGTGGGATATTAACCAAACAAATGACTCCTAAATACTGCAGGAAGTTGTTTGTTTAGTTAATGGGCATTAATTATAAAAAAAAAAAAATTATGCTGCAAGCAGGAAACATAACAAAATAATGTGTTTAACCTTTATAATTTCTTCAAAGGTTGGCTATACGACAGTAATGTGCAACATCATCGCATACACACAATTTCAAAACCCATCAACTAAACATTTATTAGAATAGTAAGCATTATTTCATAACATTTATGATAAAGTATATTATATCGTTTGTAGTACAATAGTTTTAAATAGTGTCCCCGTTTAAGCGCAAGAATTAATTTAACGTTGACAGAATCGCTGATGTAATTTCATTATGCACCTACGGATCACCAGTAAGCACAACTGCAACATCGACAATGAATATTCATTATAAATCAACAGAAAATGGTGCCCGTTGTCGAAGGAGGCTTTGAAACATCGCGACATCATCGCAACAAAATGTAAATATACACATCACGATATAATGAAATTTACGACAGAATGCAATGAACAACAATATCGTGGCCTTTGTGATATGTTAATCGCTATCTAACCGGATGCAACATAGCTATTCGTCATATGTTGTTTGAAACGACAAATGGATTACACTAACATAAGCGCATAGGTTAGACCTATTAAAAAAAGAAACTCGTCCAAACTATTTTAAAAATGAACAGGGATGCCCTTATTATTTATGGATAGTTTTCGAAGTTGGCCGCCATGTCTTAGACACTCACCGTGACTGATTTAAAGACACTGTAGTTTTACCGATGCAACATGGAATGTGTCAGAAACGTATATTACTATAAAGACTGTCATTTGCAAATTAACAAATACAATACATTTTTAGCGGGAATGGCAGAAAACAACTTAACTTTACTATAGAAACAAACAAGAAGCAAATATAATGTTGAATGTATAATAATTATCATTTATGAATGTTTGCCCACGGTTTCATTAGTTTGTATCACAGGTATACAACTGAATGTCATTTACGACAGGCAGGGTTTTTGTTATGTGTGGCTATAGCAGGGACCATGAACCCCAAAGCAGGGACCACTTATCATGCTCAGCCTGTGGCCGAGTCACTACGTATCACAGACCACTGTGATACGTAGTGACAGGATTGTTTCCTTACTCAACATGTCTTGGAACCAACCAGCGGTGGGAATGTGTTAGATTAAATTTTGTTTTATCAAAATTAATTAGTTGACAATGTTAAAGTACACGAACGTTTGGGTTCAAGTGACCATAACCAAATCCATTTTAATATAAAAGTAGAAACAGGGAATACATATAAAAAACAATGGACGAGGAACTTCAACAAAGGCAAATATAAAGAGGTGAGAACATATCTAGTAAATATAGATTGGAAGAACAAGACAGCAACAGAATGCTGGACTTGTTTAAAATATGAGATTGAGGGCATTATTGAGAACTTTGTTCCATTAAGAAAACAATGGAAACGGTCCAGGAAGAAACACCTGTCAAAAAGTAAACACACTGGAAATGTAGAAGACTACACAAACTACAAAGAGGCACTTAACCTAGCTACAACTGAAATTAGAAAATCTAAAACCTTTGAAAAAAAATTGGCAGGTAATATAAAAAATTATAGCAAGAGTTTCTATGCTTATGTAAAGGAGTAAACAGAAAGTTCGGAATAAGGTCGGAACACTGGAAAAAAACAGTGGAAACATAATTTCAGACGGTTTTCAAATGGCAGAGGTCCTGAATGAGTATTTCAGCTCAATTTTACCACAGAAGATATAAGCTCACTTCCAGTTCCATTTACTAAATTTGAGGGCACTAAATCAGAACATCTAGTGCAGTTATTTGTAACTCCTGAAATGATAGCCATGACAATTAAGAAGATGAAAAATAATAAATCACCTGGAGTTGAAGGGATACCACCAAAACTGCTTAACGAAATTGTTGAGCAAATTAGTAGACCACTTGCTAAAGTGTTTAACATGTCACTAGAAGAAGGAATAGTTCCTTCAGAATGGAAAAAAGCAAACATTACGCCGTTATTTAAGAAGGGATCGAGGATCAAGCCAGAAAATTACAGACCAGTGAGTTTAACATCAGTTGTATGTAAATTACTAATAAATTACATTAATTAGAGACCACATGGTGGAATTCCTTGTAAAACATAAATTAATAAATACATTTCAACATGGGTTCCTAAAAGCAAGGTCATGTCTAACCAATCTCTTATGTTTTTTGGAAGAAATTACAAAGTGGGTAGATGACGGATCACCAGTGGATGTTGTCTATTTAGATTTTCAGAAAGCTTTCGATAAAGTGCCACATCAAAGATTGTTACTTAAACTAAAAGCCCATGGTATAGGTAATGATATAATCAACTAGATATAAAAGTGGCTTACACACAGAAGACAGAGAGTAATAGTAGATGGTGAGATTTCAAACTGGAAATCTGTTTTGAGTGGGGTACCACAGGGATCAATATTAGGCCCTACACTGTTTTTAATATTGATATATAAATGATTTGGAAAATGACTTATCTAGCAAAGTACTGAAATTTGCAGATGACACAAAAGTATTCAGAAAGGTTACTAATGATACATATGAACCTTTAATGTATTTTAATGTTGCAGGATTATCTAGATAAATTAGTTAAATGGTCATAAAAATGGCAAATGTTTTTAAATTTTGGGTAAATTGTGTATACATAGGACATGGAAACATGGACGAAGAATATAAAATGGGGGATGCTGTGCTAGGTAGAACCACACAAGAAAAGGACTTAGGAGTAACATTTAATGCTTACATGAACATTTCAGAGCAATGTGGGATTGCTGCTTCGAAAGGAATTCACATTATATGGCTAATTAGGAGAACTATCACGTATAAGGAGAAACAGCTAATTGTACCCTTGTACAAAGCAATATTTATACCACATTTGGAATATTGTATACAAGCGTGGAGGCTGTATCGTAAGAAGGACATAGACAAGCTAGAAATAATACAATGAAGAGCAACTAAAATGATTCCAGAATTGAGAGACCTTAGTTATGAAAGATGCTTATTACAATGTGGTTTGACAACACTAGAGACCAGGAGACTAAGAGGAGACCAAATAGAAGTGGTTAAAATAGTGAACGGATATGGGGATGTTGATAGGAACATGTTCTTCAAACTTAAAGAAGGCAGTAGAACCAGAGGACACAAAGCAGCATTAGTTAAGGAACGGTGTAGGTTGGACATGAGAAAGTACTATTTCTCACAGAGTGTGATAAATGAATGGAACAAACTGCCACATAATTGTATTAATGCTAGTAGTGTGAATATGTTTAAAAATATAATTGACAAATATCTTATCAGGGCGGGCTACACATAGATGATACAATTGTTGGACTCTCGATAAGCTAATGCCTTTCTTGTGCACTTGCCATCTGGAACTTGTTGTTTGGGATGGCAATCTTGTTAAAGCACTGTGGATACACCAAGAACATCTATGAATGATAAACAGAAGGACAACGCGTGCACGAAAATAAAAAAATATAATTGAGTGATTTCAGCAGCCTGTGTTTAATTGTTGTGTTACAGTACAAGGTCCATTTTTATATCATATGTTGTCACGGATACTGGTAATAACCTCTTGGTTCACTAGGAATGTATTTACTATACTTTAAGAATAATACAGCCTTAAATTTAGACTTTTCCGATATTTTACGAATTTCAATACCCAAAATGAGAATGTAGGATAAGTTCTATGAAAACCATTTTTGCAAGTTGTGCACATTCCTTTATTAGGTAAACAACATAATACAATTTCAGGAGTTTAGTTTATATAGCAATAGAACATTACTGTTTTGCCTAATGACCTTTTACTCCCAAATAGGCCAATAATGCTCATGCACATGTTCATGACCACATAACAAATTAATGAACATATTACGAACTATCGCACAGCATCACATAGCAAAGTAGTACCTTGTTGATATGAATATTGGAAATGGTCGTGTGTCCGAACTTTGTGCTTTTCCAAATTGAAAAAAACACAAAAACTTAATAATTGTGAACATGTACATCGTTTGCCACGACTGGTCACATAATTGTCCTGCTTTGGTGTTTGTTAAGGGGGGTTATTGAAGGTTTATTTGACAGCACTTGCTTCTTTGTCACACGTTTTTTTCAAGGGAAGCAAGTGACACTAATTTACCAAATAATCAATGTCATAAACAGGATAGTAACGTAGGCAAGAATTGTTGTGCCGAGCCAGTCGCTATACATAATATAATATGCCGTTTTCACAAAAAATCAGAAGAAACTTTTGCCTAAGACATTCATATTCTAAATCACTAACACTTAAGTCATCGTTGCAGTGCAAACACATTGTTACAAAAGTTGTTTTTAATGAAAAAAATACGATTATCGAACTACACAAATTATATTATGTACTAGTCTATGACCTAGTCCTAGGGTTTAGGCTATAGCGAATGGTGCAGCAACCAGTATACAAGTCATTTTTAGAAACACAATCAAATACTCCGTAGAATTGTGAATAATTACTGTGCCGTAACATGTACAAGAGAGCAAAGCAATACTATGCTTTGTCCGATATCTCAAAAACACCTCATCGTTACTTGATCCCTTTTGGCAAGTTTTGCCATTTCATAGCAGTACAGTGCCAGACTAGATCACTATTACGGGTTCGTCACGCGCCAGCAGCATACGCTGACCAGTTTCGTAAAACTCTGGCAACAATGGAAAATTCAGACGCTATTTAAGGATAATGTTGGCCAAGTTCAGTGACTAACATTTCGGGATATGCTTTAACAAACGCTACCTTTTCTTATAAGTTTGCTTTAAAAAAAAAGCGCTATTTACGACTGTCTCTTAGACATCTTATTTTGCTGAACTAGCGCCGCTACGGCATGGTTGCCGATTTGTCCGCTATGCGTGACGAGGTTACCGATGTGTCCGCTAGGCGCTTGGCGAACAGTCTACTAACTACGAACCACAAGTAACGCTACGAATTGTGGGAAGTAAATATGCTTTGGCGTTGCGTAAGATGTCTGTGCGAATGATTTAAGAACTGCCGTGTATTAACGCAAAATGACATTTGTTGACCAGCGCTGTTTTGTTGCCACATGTCGTGATCATCAACGATCGCTGACCTGTATGTGAGACGTCGACGCTGCAATGTTTAATGCAAAAGCGGGTCGGTCATTAGCCGACGCGATGGATAATAAAAATCGGCCTTCCTCTACGATAGCCGGGTATATAGATCGCCATAGCCGGGTAAATTATCCGGGTCCCGGTTCTTAACAAAAACCCTGCCTGGTATATTGATTGACACTGGTATTATATAAATGAGTCTGCATAAAGACTATCTAAAGCAAGGGGTCATCGCCAGGGTTGGACAAAATAAGTATTTTTCAAATAAAAAAATTATTTTTGTAATCATATTTTTTATTTAAATAATTTTTTTTCTGATGTAAACCTGAGTCTTAAAAGAGGGTACATGATATTCTAGACTGGTAGAACATTATATATACTGGTAATATAATTATAATAAAATTATAATAAAACAGCAACGTAAATGTCACTTAAAACAATATTGTATTGGAACTGTTCGCAGTCTATTACCAGTGCTAACATTTACATGCTGAAAAATAAAATCACTTTAAATCCTTAGCAACTTAATATTGTCCTGTTTAACTGTATACTCAGAAATATGACCATTAAAAACGTTACAAGTACTTTAGCAAAATAACCACTTAAAATCAAATGAACACTCTAAAACAGACTACATGCTTATATAGGGTAGATAACAAGGAGCTAAAGTTGAGCTCATTGAACTGAAATAGTGACCACAGCTGCTTGTAGTTCCTTAGGACATTATTAGAAGGCATACTATGGCTGGCAATGACCTTTGTGGTCATTGTTTGTTGATGGTGAATTAGCACCTGTCCAGGGTTCAGTGTAGTCTAGCCAGACTGCAAATTAGTACCACACTATTCTAGTGCAGATAGTCTCACTTGAGTCAACATACTAAATTGGTAACAACTAATAAAAGTGTTTGCTTAAGGTGGATTTTATCTCAGGGCTTCTGACTTGAAAATATGCTGCCTCTAGAAGACAAGTCTTTGTGGCTTCACTGCATTCAGAATGCAGAAATGTGTAAAACGTCATCAACCGATAGTGGGAGTGATTTAAATCACGATTTAAATCAAATGATTTAAATCATACAACTCTGGTCAACATTAGTAAAGGATCATTATATATTGGATATCAGGAAGTACTCGTTACCCGTAGATAAATGGCTTGTCCACTTGCTGTCTGGGCCTTTGCCTTGGATGGCACTCTTGTTAAATCTTGTTAAATCATTGCTTGTATTTTAGACTCAGTAGGCACAGACCCTGTATGATGCGTAAAAAGTTAATTAAAAGTGTATAACAGTACTTTGCATGGCAAGTTTTTGCAGAGATTTCTTCCCAGAACCGAAAAACATTTAAACATAATTTAAAAAAAAAGTAAATAATAAAAAAGGAGGCGGCGACCAAACAGGAAGTGGGCGGCGTCGAGAAACTAGTTTCTTTTTTACTAAGTCTTACAGTGAAACCAAAGTCATTTTGGGGGACTTTGCACCTGTAAGAATACTTGAAAACTAACCATTTGCAACTATAATTAAGAATATCACGCAAGTGGTTAATTAAATATACCTCGTTGAACACTGGAAATCTTTCTTTGCATGGGCAGCGCCATATATGTCTAGAATCCTACGTCAAGGTTGCTGACTAGGTTTCCCACAACTCCTAATTCGCTGAATCTTGTTTACATCCAAATGTTGCTCAGTATGGCAGCGTAAGAGTTTTTGCTGCGTGTAAATCCAATATTAAAGCAAATAAAGTTGTAACTGCAAATTTCAACCACGTTAAAAATACATGCGATCCATACTGCCTATGTCACAGCCGCGTTGGGGGTTAAGGGGCTGCTCGCCGTTGTTTGGTAAAAATTACAAACACTGATGATTATGTCAGCCTCCACGAAAACTAACATTATACCAGAATTACGCACTTTTATAACAGATTCCCAGTAAACCACTTGTGTTATATTAGGTGCAAAGGCCCAAAACAATGCCTTTTGTTTCACTTTAACTACAATGAAATGCATATTCAGGATTCTAGATTAAACATTTGTGCTCCAATGAATAAGTATTTCTTCATAAAGTACATATTGGAATTGTTCTAGACTGCCTGCCACCTTCTGGTAATTACATGCTTTTATCAAATTTATCTAACACGCAATAACACCTAAAAATGTAATTACTTTTTACATACAACATTAGCAAAAGCCCTGTGTGTAGGTGTACAGGTATTAACATTGTAAATAGTACACATTGTAAAATTTGAATTGTATTATTTGCAATTTGCATTCTACACATGTTTACACTTTGTATATTACACAAGCTACATAATTTACACAATGTCTAAGCCATGTATCATTTTATGGCATACTATTTCTGTATTGTAAGTTTAAGCTACAATTGAAAAAATGCAGGAAATAAGTTACCTCTCTTTCAGATCTATGGTCAACCGAAGCGGGTAGTCTGCACAGTAGGTTATTGTTGTCCTCCCACTGCCGTCCACCCCGACCACTTCAATCTTCTTGTTGTTTACGTTTGAGAAGTACAACTTGTCTTCAACTGTATCAATAGCGAGCCCACGAAGCCATCTATAACCTGAACATATAAGAAGACAATAACAAAATGTTTTATTGCTGTATTAATGGCAATTTGGTATGACTGTTAAATATTTTCCAGCACATTCGATGGGGCCATTTTTTGTACGCTTAGATGTGATGTCTAGTCCATCCATATATTGAGCCCATTATCACTGGCCAACATCATCATCATTAAATAAATGACAAGCTTACCAGCATTAAGTAATTGCCTGATGTAGGAATTCACATAAATGGATGTATGCAATTATACTGCATACTAATTGTTATGCAAGGCAACAGCACTACTGCTATAACCATAGCTTTGTGATTAGATAAGAGGGAGGTGGACTTTTCATAATACAATTTTTTAACTTAGTTTTAGTGCACGTGGTCGGCATTCGACAAATGTTGTCGGCGCCATATTAGCGAATACCGCCGATCTATAAGACTACATTATTTGTTACTTTTATATCATTGGAAAATAATGATACTTTGGCCAATCTCTATTTATTGTAAACGTGTGCGTCATTGGTTGGGAAATGCGTTTCTATGGGTTTTCTCAGTGTCTATCCATCGGGACTCTTATTAGAAGAAATATTCCCCTGACCCGCCAAACGAGAGTGAGTGATAATATACATTATTTTTTAACTATGTAAATTCTAAGGTTAATTCCGTGGAAGCCATTCGCTCACTTAAGGTTACACTTTATAGAAAGTTTAAGACTGGCAACGTTTTATGTTTAGTTAAGGGCCTGGTTGCCGTGTCCATGACACCGGCATTCGGGGAGCGAAGCAGCCAACTTTGCGGTCCGTTGATAGTTGGGATCGCATTGGAATTTTAAACCAACAATTGATTTGGTGGTTTTACTTTGTGCTGTAAACCACCTTGACTCGTCCCCTCAACTGGTCGGTTCACAACTTTTTACTTTTACAAACGAGTTGGTGGACTTTGGTGTCAGCCACGTCATGATCTGTCAGCTTCTTAGGCATGAGAGCTGGCACCATTTATCACCTCATAAGCTCAGGTGGGGGCGAGTGTGCGGATGTTGTCAACAACTTTGTTCCGCCAGCTTGCGGGGGGGTTACCAAGTCGTGTTCTTGTGACATAAAGTCAAATTAACTTTAAGGTTTCTGGAACCCGCAAACCAAAATTGTTATGGACAATGGTAACCATTTAACAAAAAATTACCGAAGTTCCAGGCTCAGGGGTGTTTTTGTGGGCCACACATCAGTGTAGTTCAAAGGGCGATAAAAAGGGCTAAGTTTTCGAAGCTTGACGGACGAGTAGCACTCGCATGTAAGTAATAAATTGATAAAAGTATACGTAACATAACAGTTACCCAAAATTAACGAGACCTGGTGGTTTCCATTTGCATTTCTATTGTATCATATTGATTGGTTCATAGTTCTGTTTCACATTCCCACTGGCATTGTTGTTGCTGTTTTCTTTATGTCATTAATTCTATAGTTTTATAATTAAAAGATGTATTTACAAATAACATAATTACCTGGCTCTGTCGCTTCACAAAGTGCAATACACTCGCTATGCCAAAGCTGCTCGCCAAAAAAATAAACGCTGATATATCCCTGCACCATCCCACCACCCCACTGATCTCCACGCTGCCCGACCTATCCCTGCACCGTCCCACCACCCTACTGATCTCCATGCTGGTTGACCTATCCCTGCACCGTCCCACCACACTACTGATCTCCATGCTGGTTGACCGATCCCTGCACCGCCCCACCAACTTACTGATCTCCATGCTGGTTGACCTATCCCTGCACCGTCCCACCACCCTACTGATCTCCATGTTGGTTGACCTATCCCTGCACCATCCCACCACCCTACTGATCTCCCTGCTGGTTGACCTATCCCTGCACCGTCCCACCACCCTACTGATCTCCCTGCTGGTTGACATTGCCCTGCACCATCCCACTACCCCACTGATCTCCACGCTGGCTGACCTATCCCTGCACCGTCCCACCACCCTACTGATCTCCATGCTGGTTGACCTATCCCTGCACCGTCCCACCACCCTACTGATCTCCATGCTGGTTGACCGATCCCTGCACCGTCCCACCACCCTACTGATCTCCATGCTGGTTGACCTATCCCTGCACCGTCCCACCACCCTACTGATCTCCCTGCTGGTTGACATTTCCCTGCACCATCCCACCACCCCACTGATCTCCACGCTGGCTGACCTATCCCTGCACCGTCCCACCACCCTACTGATCTCCATGCTGGTTGACCTATCCCTGCACCGTCTCACCACCCTACTGATCTCCATGCTGGTTGACCGATCCCTGCACCGTCCCACCAACCTACTGATCTCCATGCTGGTTGACCTATCCCTGCACCGTCCCACCACCCTACTGATCTCCATGCTGGTTGAACTATCCCTGCACCATCCCACCACCCCTACTGATCTCCACGCTGGTTGACCTATCCCTGCACCGTCCCACCACCCCACTGATCTCCACGCTGGCTGACCTATCCCTGCACCGTCCCACCACCCTACTGATCTCCATGCTGGTTGACCTATCCCTGCACCGTCCCACCACCCTACTGATCTCCATGCTGGTTGACCGATCCCTGCACCGTCCCACCACCATACTGATCTCCATGCTGGTTGAAATATCCCTGCACAGTCCCACCACCCTACTGATCTCCCTGCTGGTTGACATTTCCCTGCACCATCCCACCACCCCACTAATCTCCACGCTGGCTGACCTATCCCTGCACCGTCCCACCAACCTACTGATCTCCATGCTGGTTGACCTATCCCTGCACCGTCCCACCACCCTACTGATCTCCATGCTGGTTGACCGATCCCTGCACCGTCCCACCAACCTACTGATCTCCATGCTGGTTGACTTATCCCTGCACCGTCCCACCACCCTACTGATCTCCATGCTGGTTGACTTATCCCTGTACCGTCCCACCACCCCTACTGATCTCCACGCTGGTTGACTTATCCCTGCACCTTCCCACCAACCTACTGATCTCCATGCTGGTTGATCTATCCCTGCACCATCCCACCACCCTACTGATCTCCCTGCTGGTTGACATTGCCCTGCACCATCCCACCACCCCACTGATCTCCACGCTGGCTGACCTATCCCTGCACCGTCCCACCACCCTACTGATCTCCATGCTGGTTGACCTATCCCTGCACCGTCCCACCACCCTACTGATCTCCATGCTGGTTGACCGATCCCTGCACCGTCCCACCACCCTACTGATCTCCATGCTGGTTGACCTATCCCTGCACCGTCCCACCACCCTACTGATCTCCCTGCTGGTTGACATTTCCCTGCACCATCCCACCACCCCACTGATCTCCACGCTGGCTGACCTATCCCTGCACCGTCCCACCACCCTACTGATCTCCATGCTGGTTGACCTATCCCTGCACCGTCCCACCACCCTACTGATCTCCATGCTGGTTGACCGATCCCTGCACCGTCCCACCAACCTACTGATCTCCATGCTGGTTGACCTATCCCTGCACCGTCCCACCACCCTACTGATCTCCATGCTGGTTGACCTATCCCTGCACCATCCCACCACCCCTACTGATCTCCACGCTGGTTGACCTATCCCTGCACCGTCCCACCACCCCTACTGATCTCCACGCTGGTTGACCTATCCCTGCACTGTCCCACCACCCCTACTGATCTCCCTGCAGGTTGACCTATCCCTGCACCGTCCCACCACCCTATTGATCTCCCTGCTGGTTGACCTATCCCCGCACCATCCCACCACCCCACTGATCTCCCTGCTGGTTGAACTATCCCTGCACCATACCACCCCCTACTGATCTCCTTGTTGGTTGACCTATTCCTGCACCATCCCACCACCCCACTGATCTCCACGCTGGCTGACCTATCCCTGCACCGTCCCACCACCCTACTGATCTCCATGCTGGTTGACCTATCCCTGCACCGTTCCACCACTCTACTGATCTCCATGCTGGTTGACCGATCCCTGCACCGTCCCACCACCCTACTGATCTCCATGCTGGTTGAAATATCCCTGCACCGTCCCACCACCCTACTGATCTCCCTGCTGGTTGACATTTCCCTGCACCATCCCACCACCCCACTAATCTCCACGCTGGCTGACCTATCCCTGCACCGTCCCACCAACCTACTGATCTCCATGCTGGTTGACCTATCCCTGCACCGTCCCACCAACCTACTGATCTCCATGCTGGTTGACCTATCCCTGCACCGTCCCACCACCCTACTGATCTCCATGCTGGTTGACTTATCCCTGTACCGTCCCACCACCCCTACTGATCTCCACGCTGGTTGACTTATCCCTGCACCTTCCCACCAACCTACTGATCTCCATGCTGGTTGATCTATCCCTGCACCATCCCACCACCCCTACTGATCACCACGCTGGTTGACCTATCCCTGCACCGTCCCACCACCCTACTGATCTCCCTGCTGGTTGACCTATCCCCGCACCATCCCACCCCCCCACTGATCTCCCTGCTGGTTGAACTATCCCTGCACCATACCACCACCCTACTTATCTCCTTGTTGGTTGACCTATCCCTGCACCATCCCACCACACTACAGATCTCCCTGTTGGTTGACCTATCCCTGCACCGTCCCACCACCCTACTGATCTCCCTGCTGGTTGGCCTATCCCTGCACCATCCCACCACCCTACTGATATCCATGCTGGTTGACCTATCCCTGCACCATCCCACCACCCCTACTGATCTCCATGCTGGTTGACCTATCCCTGCACCGTCCCACCAACCTACTGATCTCCATGCTGGTTGATCTATCCCTGCACCGTCCCACCACCCTACTGAACTCCATGTTGGTTGACATATCCCTGCACCGTCCCACCACCCCTACTGATCTCCACGCTGGTTGACTTATCCCTGCACCGTCCCACCACCCTACTGATCTCCATGCTGGTTGATATATCTCTGCACCATCCCACCACCCCTACTGATCTCCACGCTGGTTGACCTGTCCCTGCACCGTCCCACCACCCCTACTGATCTCCACGCTGGTTGACCTATCCCTGCACCGTCCCACCACCCCTACTGATCTCCCTGCTGGTTGACCTATCCCTGCACCGTCCCACGACCCCTACTGATCTCCACGCTGGTTGACTTATCCCTGCACCGTCCCACCACCCTACTGATCTCCATGCTGGTTGACCTATCCCTGCACTGTCCCACCACCCCTACTGATCTCCCTGCTGGTTGAACTATCCCTGCATCATAACACCACCCTACTGATCTCCCTGTTGGTTGACCTATCCCTGCACCATCCCACCACCCTACTGATCTCCCTGCTGGTTGACCTATCCCTGCACCGTCCCACCACCCTACTGATCTCCCTGCTGGTTGACATTTCCCTGCACCATCCCACCACCCCACTGATCTCCCTGCTGGTTGACCTATCCCTGCACCATCCCACCACCCTACTGATCTCCATGCTGGTTGACCTATCCCTGCACCATCCCACCACCCTACTGATCTCCATGCTGGTTGACCTATCCCTGCACCATCCCACCACCCCTACTGATCTCCATGCTGGTTGACCTATCCCTGCACCGTCCCACCAACCTACTGATCTCCACGCTGGTTGACTTATCCCTGCACCGTCCCACCACCCTACTGATCTCCATGCTGGTTGATCTATCCCTGCACCATCCCACCACCCCTACTTATCTCCACGCTGGTTGACCTATCCCTGCACCGTCCCACCACCCCTACTGATCTCCACGCTGGTTGACCTATCCCTGCACTGTCCCACCACCCCTACTGATCTCCCTGCTGGTTGACCTATCCCTGCACCGTCCCACCACCCTACTGATCTCCCTGCTGGTTGACCTATCCCCGCAGCATCCCACCACCCCACTGATCTCCCTGCTTGTTGAACTATCCCTGCACCATACCACCACCCTACTGATCTCCTTGTTGGTTGACCTATCCCTGCACCATCCCACCACCCTACTGATCTCCCTGCTGGTTGACCTATCCCTGCAACGTCCCACCACCCTAATGATCTCCCTGCTGGTTGACATTGCCCTGCACCATCCCACCACCCCACTGATCTCCACGCTGGCTGACCTATCCCTGCACCGTCCCACCACCCTACTGATCTCCATGCTTGTTAACCTATCCCTGCACCGTCCCACCTCCCTACTGATCTCCATGCTGGTAGACCGATCCCTGCACCGTCCCACCAACCTACTGATCTCCATGCTGGTTGACCTATCCCTGCACCGTCCCACCACCCTACTGATCTCCATGCTGGTTGACCTATCCCTGCACCATCCCACCACCCGTACTGATCTCCACGCTGGTTGACCTATCCCTGCACCGTCCCACCACCCCTACTGATCTCCACGCTGGTTGACCTATCCCTGCACTGTCCCACCACCCCTACTGATCTCCCTGCTGGTTGACCTATCCCTGCACCGTCCCACCTCCCTACTGATCTCCCTGCTGGTTGACCTATCCCCGCACCATCCCACCACCCCACTGATCTCCCTGCTGGTTGAACTATCCCTGCACCATACCCCCCCTACTGATCTCCTTGTTGGTTGACCTATCCCTGCACCATCCCACCACCCCACTGATCTCCACGCTGGCTGACCTATCCCTGCACCGTCCCACCACCCTACTGATCTCCATGCTGGTTGACCTATCCCTGCACCGTCCCACCACCCTACTGATCTCCATGCTAGTTGACCGATCCCTGCACCGTCCCACCACCCTACTGATCTCCATGCTGGTTGAAATATCCCTGCACCGTCCCACCACCCTACTGATCTCCCTGCTGGTTGACATTTCCCTGCACCATCCCACCACCCCACTGATCTCCACGCTGGCTGACCTATTCCTGCACCGTCCCACCACCCTACTGATCTCCATGCTGGTTGACCTATCCCTGCACCGTCCCACCACCCTACTAATCTCCATGCTGGTTGACCGATCCCTGCACCGTCCCACCAACCTACTGATCTCCATGCTGGTTGACCTATCCCTGCACCGTCCCACCACCCTACTGATCTCCATGCTGGTTGACCTATACCTGTACCGTCCCACCACCCCTACTGATCTCCACGCTGGTTGACCTATCCCCGCACCATCCCACCACCCCTCTGATCTCCCTGCTGGTTGAAATATCCCTGCACCATACCACCACCCTACTGATCTCCTTGTTGGTTGACCTACCCCTGCACCATCCCACCACCCTACTGATCTCCATGCTAGTTGACCGATCCCTGCACCGTCCCACCACCCTACTGATCTCCATGCTGGTTGAAATATCCCTGCACCGTCCCACCACCCTACTGATCTCCCTGCTGGTTGACATTTCCCTGCACCATCCCACCACCCCACTGATCTCCACGCTGGCTGACCTATCCCTGCACCGTCCCACCACCCTACTGATCTCCATGCTGGTTGACCTATCCCTGCACCGTCCCACCACCCTACTGATCTCCATGCTGGTTGACCGATCCCTGCACCGTCCCACCAACCTACTGATCTCCATGCTGGTTGACCTATCCCTGCACCGTCCCACCACACTACTGATCTCCATGCTGGTTGACCTATCCCTGCACCATCCCACCACCCCTACTTATCTCCACGCTGGTTGACCTATCCCTGCACCGTCCCACCACCCCTACTGATCTGCCCGCTGGTTGACCTATCCCTGCACTGTCCCACCACCCCTACTGATCTCCCTGCTGGTTGACCTTTCCCTGCACCGTCCCACCACCCTACTGATCTCCCTGCTGGTTGACCTATCCCCGCACCATCCCACCACCCCACTGATTTCCCTGCTGGTTGAACTATCCCTGCACCATAACACCACCCTACTGATCTCCTTGTTGGTTGACCTATCCCTGCACCATCCCACCACCCTACTGATCTCCCTGCTGGTTGACCTATCCCTGCACCGTCCCACCACCCTACTGATCTCCCTGCTGGTTGACATTGCCCTGCACCATCCCACCACCCCACTGATCTCCACGCTGGCTGATCTATCCCTGCACCGTCCCACCACCCTACTGATCTCCATGCTGGTTGACCTATCCCTGCACCGTCCCACAACCCTACTGATCTCCATGCTGGTTGACCGATCCCTGCACCGTCCCACCACCCTACTGATCTCCATGCTGGTTGACCTATCCCTGCACCGTCCCACCACCCTACTGATCTCCATGCTGGTTGACCGATCCCTGCACCGTCCCACCACCCTACTGATATCCATGCTGGTTGACCTATCCCTGCACCGTCCCACCACCCTACTGATCTCCCTGCTGGTTGACCTATCCCTGCACCATCCCACCACCCCTACTGATCTCCATGCTGGTTGACCTATCCCTGCACCGTCCCACCAACCTACTGATCTCCATGCTGGTTGGTCTATCCCTGCACCGTCCCACCACCCTACTGAACTCCATGTTGGTTGACATATCCCTGCACCGTCCCACCACCCCTACTGATCTCCACGCTGGTTGACTTATCCCTGCACCGTCCCACCACCCTACTGATCTCCATGCTGGTTGATATATCTCTGCACCATCCCACCACCCCTACTGATCTCCACGCTGGTTGACCTGTCCCTGCACCGTCCCACCACCCCTACTGATCTCCCTGCTGGTTGACCTATCCCTGCACCGTCCCACCTCCCTACTGATCTCCCTGCTGGTTGACCTATCCCCGCACCATCCCACCACCCCACTGATCTCCCTGCTGGTTGAACTATCCCTGCACCATACCCCCCCTACTGATCTCCTTGTTGGTTGACCTATCCCTGCACCATCCCACCACCCCACTGATCTCCACGCTGGCTGACCTATCCCTGCACCGTCCCACCACCCTACTGATCTCCATGCTGGTTGACCTATCCCTGCACCGTCCCACCACCCTACTGATCTCCATGCTAGTTGACCGATCCCTGCACCGTCCCACCACCCTACTGATCTCCATGCTGGTTGAAATATCCCTGCACCGTCCCACCACCCTACTGATCTCCCTGCTGGTTGACATTTCCCTGCACCATCCCACCACCCCACTGATCTCCACGCTGGCTGACCTATCCCTGCACCGTCCCAACACCCTACTGATCTCCATGCTGGTTGACCTATCCCTGCACCTTCCCACCACCCTACTAATCTCCATGCTGGTTGACCGATCCCTGCACCGTCCCACCAACCTACTGATCTCCATGCTGGTTGACCTATCCCTGCACCGTCCCACCACCCTACTGATCTCCATGCTGGTTGACCTATACCTGTACCGTCCCACCACCCCTACTGATCTCCACACTGGTTGACCTATCCCCGCACCATCCCACCACCCCTCTGATCTCCCTGCTGGTTGAACTATCCCTGCACCATACCACCACCCTACTGATCTCCTTGTTGGTTGACCTACCCCTGCACCATCCCACCACCCTACTGATCTCCATGCTAGTTGAGCGATCCCTGCACCGTCCCACCACCCTACTGATCTCCCTGCTGGTTGACATTTCCCTGCACCATCCCACCACCCCCCTGATCTCCCTGCTGGTTGACCGATCCCTGCACCGTCCCACCAACCTACTGATCTCCATGCTGGTTGACCTATCCCTGCACCGTCCCACCACCCTACTGATCTCCATGCTGGTTGACCTATACCTGTACCGTCCCACCACCCCTACTGATCTCCATGCTGGTTGACCTATACCTGTACCGTCCCACCACCCCTACTGATCTCCACGCTGGTTGACCTATACCTGTACCATCCCACCACCCCTCTGATCTCCCTGCTGGTTGAACTATCCCTGCACCATACCACCACCCTACTGATCTCCTTGTTGGTTGACCTACCCCTGCACCATCCCACCACCCTACTGATCTCCCTGCTGGTTGACTTATCCCTGCACCGTCCCACCACCCTACTAATCTCCATGCTGGTTGACCGATCCCTGCACCGTCCCACCAACCTACTGATCTCCATGCTGGTTGACCTATCCCTGCACCGTCCCACCACCCTACTGATCTCCATGCTGGTTGACCTATACCTGTACCGTCCCACCACCCCTACTGATCTCCACACTGGTTGACCTATCCCCGCACCATCCCACCACCCCTCTGATCTCCCTGCTGGTTGAACTATCCCTGCACCATACCACCACCCTACTGATCTCCTTGTTGGTTGACCTACCCCTGCACCATCCCACCACCCTACTGATCTCCATGCTAGTTGAGCGATCCCTGCACCGTCCCACCACCCTACTGATCTCCATGCTGGTTGAAATATCCCTGCACCGTCCCACCACCCTACTGATCTCCCTGTTGGTTGACATTTCCCTGCACCATCCCACCACCCCACTGATCTCCACGCTGGCTGACCTATCCCTGCACCGTCCCACCACCCTACTGATCTCCATGCTGGTTGACCTATCCCTGCACCGTCCCACCACCCTACTGATCTCCATGCTGGTTGACCGATCCCTGCACCGTCCCACCAACCTACTGATCTCCATGCTGGTTGACCTATCCCTGCACCGTCCCACCACCCTACTGATCTCCATGCTGGTTGACCTATACCTGTACCGTCCCACCACCCCTACTGATCTCCACGCTGGTTGACCTATCCCCGCACCATCCCACCACCCCTCTGATCTCCCTGCTGGTTGAACTATCCCTGCACCATACCACCACCCTACTGATCTCCTTGTTGGTTGACCTACCCCTGCACCATCCCACCACCCTACTGATCTCCCTGCTGGTTGACCTATCCCTGCACCGTCCCACCACCTTACTGATCTCCCTGCTGGTTGACCTATCCCTGCACCATCCCACCACCCTACTGATATCCATGCTGGTTGACCTTTCCCTAAACCATCCAACCACCCCTACTGATCTCCATGCTGGTTGACCTATCCCTGCACCGTCCCACCAACCTACTGATCTCCATGCTGGTTGATCTATCCCTGCACCGTCCCACCACCCTACTGAACTCCATGTTGGTTGACATATCCCTGCACCGTCCCACCACCCCTACTGATCTCCACGCTGGTTGACTTATCCCTGCACCGTCCCACCACCCTACTGATCTCCACGCTGGTTGACCTGTCCCTGCACCGTCCCACCACCCCTACTGATCTCCACGCTGGTTGACCTATCCCTTCACCGTCCCACCACCCCTACTGATCTCCCTGCTGGTTGACCTATCCCTGCACCGTCCCACGACCCCTACTGATCTCCACGCTGGTTGAATTATCCCTGCATCGTCCCACCATCCTACTGATCTCCATGCTGGTTGACCTATCCCTGCACTGTCCCACCACCCCTACTGATCTCCCTGCTGGTTGAACTATCCCTGCACCATACCACCACCCTACTGATCTCCCTGTTGGTTGACCTATCCCTGCACCATCCCACCACCCTACTGATCTCCCTGCTGGTTGACCTATCCCTGCACCGTCCCACCACCCTACTGATCTCCCTGCTGGTTGACATTTCCCTGCACCATCCCACCACCCCCCTGATCTCCCTGCTGGTTGACCTATCCCTGCACCATCCCACCACCCCTACTTATCTCCACGCTGGTTGACCTATCCCTGCACCGTCCCACCACCCCTACTGATCTGCCCGCTGGTTGACCTATCCCTGCACTGTCCCACCACCCCTACTGATCTCCCTGCTGGTTGACCTTTCCCTGCACCGTCCCACCACCCTACTGATCTCCCTGCTGGTTGACCTATCCCCGCACCATCCCACCACCCCACTGATTTCCCTGCTGGTTGAACTATCCCTGCACCATACCACCACCCTACTGATCTCCTTGTTGGTTGACCTATCCCTGCACCATCCCACCACCCTACTGATCTCCCTGCTGGTTGACCTATCCCTGCACCGTCCCACCACCCTACTGATCTCCCTGCTGGTTGACATTGCCCTGCACCATCCCACTACCCCACTGATCTCCACGCTGGCTGACCTATCCCTGCACCGTCCCACCACCCTACTGATCTCCATGCTGGTTGACCTATCCCTGCACCGTCCCACAACCCTACTGATCTCCATGCTGGTTGACCGATCCCTGCACCGTCCCACCACCCTACTGATCTCCATGCTGGTTGACCTATCCCTGCACCGTCCCACCACCCTACTGATCTCCATGCTGGTTGACCGATCCCTGCACCGTCCCACCACCCTACTGATATCCATGCTGGTTGACCTATCCCTGCACCGTCCCACCACCCTACTGATCTCCCTGCTGGTTGACCTATCCCTGCACCATCCCACCACCCCTTCTGATCTCCATGCTGGTTGACCTATCCCTGCACCGTCCCACCAACCTACTGATCTCCATGCTGGTTGGTCTATCCCTGCACCGTCCCACCACCCTACTGAACTCCATGTTGGTTGACATATCCCTGCACCGTCCCACCACCCCTACTGATCTCCACGCTGGTTGACTTATCTCTGCACCGTCCCACCACCCTACTGATCTCCATGCTGGTTGATATATCTCTGCACCATCCCACCACCCCTACTGATCTCCACGCTGGTTGACCTGTCCCTGCACCGTCCCACCACCCCTACTGATCTCCCTGCTGGTTGACCTATCCCTGCACCGTCCCACCTCCCTACTGATCTCCATGCTGGTTGACCTATCCCCGCACCATCCCACCACCCCACTGATCTCCCTGCTGGTTGAACTATCCCTGCACCATACCCCCCCTACTGATCTCCTTGTTGGTTGACCTATCCCTGCACCATCCCACCACCCCACTGATCTCCACGCTGGCTGACCTATCCCTGCACCGTCCCACCACCATACTGATCTCCATGCTGGTTGACCTATCCCTGCACAGTCCCACCACCCTACTGATCTCCATGCTAGTTGACCGATCCCTGCACCGTCCCACCACCCTACTGATCTCCATGCTGGTTGAAATATCCCTGCACCGTCCCACCACCCTACTGATCTCCCTGCTGGTTGACATTTCCCTGCACCATCCCACCACCCCACTGATCTCCACGCTGGCTGACCTATCCCTGCACCGTCCCACCACCCTACTGATCTCCATGCTGGTTGACCTATCCCTGCACCGTCCCACCACCCTACTAATCTCCATGCTGGTTGACCGATCCATGCACCGTCCCACCAACCTACTGATCTCCATGCTGGTTGACCTATCCCTGCACCGTCCCACCACCCTACTGATCTCCATGCTGGTTGACCTATACCTGTACCGTCCCACCACCCCTACTGATCTCCACACTGGTTGACCTATCCCCGCACCATCCCACCACCCCTCTGATCTCCCTGCTGGTTGAACTATCCCTGCACCATACCACCACCCTACTGATCTCCTTGTTGGTTGACCTACCTCTGCACCATCCCACCACCCTACTGATCTCCATGCTAGTTGAGCGATCCCTGCACCGTCCCACCACCCTACTGATCTCCATGCTGGTTGAAATATCCCTGCACCGTCCCACCACCCTACTGATCTCCCTGCTGGTTGACATTTCCCTGCACCATCCCACCACCCCACTGATCTCCACGCTGGCTGACCTATCCCTGCACCGTCCCACCACCCTACTGATCTCCATGCTGGTTGACCTATCCCTGCACCGTCCCACCACCCTACTGATCTCCATGCTGGTTGACCGATCCCTGCACCGTCCCACCAACCTACTGATCTCCATGCTGGTTGACCTATCCCTGCACCGTCCCACCACCCTACTGATCTCCATGCTGGTTGACCTATACCTGTACCGTCCCACCACCCCTACTGATCTCCACGCTGGTTGACCTATCCCCGCACCATCCCACCACCCCTCTGATCTCCCTGCTGGTTGAACTATCCCTGCACCATACCACCACCCTACTGATCTCCTTGTTGGTTGACCTATCCCTGCACCATCCCACCACCCTACTGATCTCCCTGCTGGTTGACCTATCCCTGCACCGTCCCACCACCTTACTGATCTCCCTGCTGGTTGACCTATCCCTGCACCATCCCACCACCCTACTGATATCCATGCTGGTTGACCTATCCCTGCACCATCCCACCACCCCTACTGATCTCCATGCTGGTTGACCTATCCCTGCACCGTCCCACCAACCTACTGATCTCCATGCTGGTTGATCTATCCCTGCACCGTCCCACCACCCTACTGAACTCCATGTTGGTTGACATATCCCTGCACCGTCCCACCACCCCTACTGATCTCCACGCTGGTTGACTTATCCCTGCACCGTCCCACCACCCTACTGATTTCCATGCTGGTTGACCTATCCCTGCACCGTCCCACCAACCTACTGATCTCCACGCTGGTTGACTTATCCCTGCACCGTCCCATCACCCTACTGATCTCCATGCTGGTTGATCTATCCCTGCACCATCCCACCACCCTACTGATCTCCCTGCTGGTTGACCTATCCCTGCACCGTCCCACCACCCTACTGATCTCCCTGCTGGTTGACATTTCCCTGCACCATCCCACCACCCCCCTGATCTCCCTGCTGGTTGACCTATCCCTGCACCGTCCCAACAACCTACTGATCTCCACGCTGGTTGACTTATCCCTGCACCGTCCCACCACCCTACTGATCTCCATGCTGGTTGACCTATCCCTGCACCATCCCACCACCCCTACTTATTTCCACGCTGGTTGACCTATCCCTGCTCCGTCCCACCACCCCTACTGATCTGCCCGCTGGTTGACCTATCCCTGCACTGTCCCACCACCCCTACTGATCTCCCTGCTGGTTGACCTTTCCCTGCACCGTCCCACCACCCTACTGATCTCCCTGCTGGTTGACCTATCCCCGCACCATCCCACCACCCCACTGATTTCCCTGCTGGTTGAACTATCCCTGCACCATACCACCACCCTACTGATCTCCTTGTTGGTTGACCTATCCCTGCACCATCCCACCACCCTACTGATCTCCCTGCTTGTTGACCTATCCCTGCACCGTCCCACCACCCTACTGATCTGCCTGCTGGTTGACATTGCCCTGCACCATCCCACCACCCCACTGATCTCCACGCTGGCTGACCTATCCCTGCACCGTCCCACCACCCTACTGATCTCCATGCTGGTTGACCTATCCCTGCACCGTCCCACCACCCTACTGATCTCCATGCTGGTTGACCGATCCCTGCACCGTCCCACCACCCTACTGATCTCCATGCTGGTTGACCTATCCCTGCACCGTCCCACCACCCTACTGATCTCCCTGCTGGTTGACCTTTCCCTGCACCGTCCCACCACCCTACTGATCTCCATGCTGGTTGACCTATCCCTGCACCATCCCACCACCCCTACTGATCTCCACGCTGGTTGACCTATCCCTGCACCGTCCCACCACCCCTACTGATCTCCACGCTGGTTGACCTATCCCTGCACTGTCCCACCACCCCTACTGATCTCCCTGCTGGTTGACCTATCCCTGCACCGTCCCACCACCCTACTGATCTCCCTGCTGGTTGACCTATCCCCGCACCATCCCACCACCCCACTGATCTCCCTGCTGGTTGAACTATCCCTGCACCATACCACCCCCTACTGATCTCCTTGTTGGTTGACCAATCCCTGCACCATCCCACCACCCCACTGATCTCCACGCTGGCTGACCTATCCCTGCACCGTCCTACCACCCTACTGATCTCCATGCTGGTTGACCTATCCCTGCACCGTCCCACCACCCTATTGATCTCCATGCTGGTTGACCGATCCCTGCACCGTCCCACCACCCTACTGATCTCCATGCTGGTTGAAATATCCCTGCACCGTCCCACCACCGTACTGATCTCCCTGCTTGTTGACATTTCCCTGTACCGTCCCACCACCCCTACTGATCTCCACACTGGTTGACCTATCCCCGCACCATCCCACCACCCCTCTGATCTCCCTGCTGGTTGAACTATCCCTGCACCATACCACCACCCTACTGATCTCCTTGTTGGTTGACCTACCCCTGCACCATCCCACCACCCTACTGATCTCCATGCTAGTTGAGCGATCCCTGCACCGTCCCACCACCCTACTGATCTCCCTGCTGGTTGACATTTCCCTGCACCATCCCACCACCCCCCTGATCTCCCTGCTGGTTGACCGATCCCTGCACCGTCCCACCAACCTACTGATCTCCATGCTGGTTGACCTATCCCTGCACCGTCCCACCACCCTACTGATCTCCATGCTGGTTGACCTATACCTGTACCGTCCCACCACCCCTACTGATCTCCACGCTGGTTGACCTATCCCCGCACCATCCCACCACCCCTCTGATCTCCCTGCTGGTTGAACTATCCCTGCACCATACCACCACCCTACTGATCTCCTTGTTGGTTGACCTACCCCTGCACCATCCCACCACCCTACTGATCTCCCTGCTGGTTGACCTATCCCTGCACCGTCCCACCACCCTACTAATCTCCATGCTGGTTGACCGATCCCTGCACCGTCCCACCAACCTACTGATCTCCATGCTGGTTGACCTATCCCTGCACCGTCCCACCACCCTACTGATCTCCATGCTGGTTGACCTATACCTGTACCGTCCCACCACCCCTACTGATCTCCACACTGGTTGACCTATCCCCGCACCATCCCACCACCCCTCTGATCTCCCTGCTGGTTGAACTATCCCTGCACCATACCACCACCCTACTGATCTCCTTGTTGGTTGACCTACCCCTGCACCATCCCACCACCCTACTGATCTCCATGCTAGTTGAGCGATCCCTGCACCGTCCCACCACCCTACTGATCTCCATGCTGGTTGAAATATCCCTGCACCGTCCCACCACCCTACTGATCTCCCTGCTGGTTGACATTTCCCTGCACCATCCCACCACCCCACTGATCTCCACGCTGGCTGACCTATCCCTGCACCGTCCCACCACCCTACTGATCTCCATGCTGGTTGACCTATCCCTGCACCGTCCCACCACCCTACTGATCTCCATGCTGGTTGACCGATCCCTGCACCGTCCCACCAACCTACTGATCTCCATGCTGGTTGACCTATCCCTGCACCGTCCCACCACCCTACTGATCTCCATGCTGGTTGACCTATACCTGTACCGTCCCACCACCCCTACTGATCTCCACGCTGGTTGACCTATCCCCGCACCATCCCACCACCCCTCTGATCTCCCTGCTGGTTGAACTATCCCTGCACCATACCACCACCCTACTGATCTCTTTGTTGGTTGACCTACCCCTGCACCATCCCACCACCCTACTGATCTCCCTGCTGGTTGACCTATCCCTGCACCGTCCCACCACCTTACTGATCTCCCTGCTGGTTGACCTATCCCTGCACCATCCCACCACCCTACTGATATCCATGCTGGTTGACCTTTCCCTGCACCATCCCACCACCCCTACTGATCTCCATGCAGGTTGACCTATCCCTGCACCGTCCCACCAACCTACTGATCTCCATGCTGGTTGATCTATCCCTGCACCGTCCCACCACCCTACTGAACTCCATGTTGGTTGACATATCCCTGCACCGTTCCACCACCCCTACTGATCTCCACGCTGGTTGACTTATCCCTGCACCGTCCCACCACCCTACTGATCTCCACGCTGGTTGACCTGTCCCTGCACCGTCCCACCACCCCTACTGATCTCCACGCTGGTTGACCTATCCCTTCACCGTCCCACCACCCCTACTGATCTCCCTGCTGGTTGACCTATCCCTGCACCGTCCCACGACCCCTACTGATCTCCACGCTGGTTTACTTATCCCTGCACCGTCCCACCATCCTACTGATCTCCATGCTGGTTGACCTATCCCTGCACTGTCCCACCACCCCTACTGATCTCCCTGCTGGTTGAACTATCCCTGCACCATACCACCACCCTACTGATCTCCCTGTTGGTTGACCTATCCCTGCACCATCCCACCACCCTACTGATCTCCCTGCTGGTTGACCTATCCCTGCACCGTCCCACCACCCTACTGATCTCCCTGCTGGTTGACATTTCCCTGCACCATCCCACCACCCCCCTGATCTCCCTGCTGGTTGACCTATCCCTGCACCGTCCCACCAACCTACTGATCTCCACGCTGGTTGACTTATCCCTGCACCGTCCCACCACCCTACTGATCTCCATGCTGGTTGACCTATCCCTGCACCATCCCACAACCCCTACTTATCTCCACGCTGGTTGACCTATCCCTGCACCGTCCCACCACCCCTACTGATCTGCCCGCTGGTTGACCTATCCCTGCACTGTCCCACCACCCCTACTGATCTCCCTGCTGGTTGACCTTTCCCTGCACCGTCCCACCACCCTACTGATCTCCCTGCTGGTTGACCTATCCCCGCACCATCCCACCACCCCACTGATTTCCCTGCTGGTTGAACTATCCCTGCACCATACCACCACCCTACTGATCTCCTTGTTGGTTGACCTATCCCTGCACCATCCCACCACCCTACTGATCTCCCTGCTGGTTGACCTATCCCTGCACCGTCCCACCACCCTACTGATCTCCCTGCTGGTTGACATTGCCCTGCACCATCCCACCACCCCACTGATCTCCACGCTGGCTGACCTATCCTTGCACCGTCCCACCACCCTACTGATCTCCATGCTGGTTGACCTATCCCTGCACCGTCCCACAACCCTACTGATCTCCATGCTGGTTGACCGATCCCTGCACCGTCCCACCACCCTACTGATCTCCATGCTGGTTGACCTATCCCTGCACCGTCCCACCACCCTACTGATCTCCATGCTGGTTGACCGATCCCTGCACCGTCCCACCACCCTACTGATATCCATGCTGGTTGACCTATCCCTGCACCGTCCCACCACCCTACTGATCTCCCTGCTGGTTGACCTATCCCTGCACCATCCCACCACCCCTACTGATCTCCATGCTGGTTGACCTATCCCTGCACCGTCCCACCAACCTACTGATCTCCATGCTGGTTGGTCTATCCCTGCACCGTCCCACCACCCTACTGAACTCCATGTTGGTTGACATATCCCTGCCCCGTCCCACCACCCCTACTGATCTCCACGCTGGTTGACTTATCCCTGCACCGTCCCACCACCCTACTGATCTCCATGCTGGTTGATATATCTCTGCACCATCCCACCACCCCTACTGATCTCCACGCTGGTTGACCTGTCCCTGCACCGTCCCACCACCCCTACTGATCTCCCTGCTGGTTGACCTATCCCTGCACCGTCCCACCTCCCTACTGATCTCCCTGCTGGTTGACCTATCCCCGCACCATCCCACCACCCCACTGATCTCCCTGCTGGTTGAACTATCCCTGCACCATACCCCCCCTACTGATCTCCTTGTTGGTTGACCTATCCCTGCACCATCCCACCACCCCACTGATCTCCACGCTGGCTGACCTATCCCTTCACCGTCCCACCACCCTACTGATCTCCATGCTGGTTGACCTATCCCTGCACCGTCCCACCACCCTACTGATCTCCATGCTAGTTGACCGATCCCTGCACCGTCCCACCACCCTACTGATCTCCATGCTGGTTGAAAAATCCCTGCACCGTCCCACCACCCTACTGATCTCCCTGCTGGTTGACATTTCCCTGCACCATCCCACCACCCCACTGATCTCCACGCTGGCTGACCTATCCCTGCACCGTCCCACCACCCTACTGATCTCCATGCTGGTTGACCTATCCCTGCACCGTCCCACCACCCTACTAATCTCCATGCTGGTTGACCGATCCCTGCACCGTCCCACCAACCTACTGATCTCCATGCTGGTTGACCTATCCCTGCACCGTCCCACCACCCTACTGATCTCCATGCTGGTTGACCTATACCTGTACCGTCCCACCACCCCTACTGATCTCCTCACTGGTTGACCTATCCCCGCACCATCCCACCACCCCTCTGATCTCCCTGCTGGTTGAACTATCCCTGCACCATACCACCACCCTACTGATCTCCTTGTTGGTTGACCTACCTCTGCACCATCCCACCACCCTACTGATCTCCATGCTAGTTGAGCGATCCCTGCACCGTCCCACCACCCTACTGATCTCCATGCTGGTTGAAATATCCCTGCACCGTCCCACCACCCTACTGATCTCCCTGCTGGTTGACATTTCCCTGCACCATCCCACCACCCCACTGATCTCCACGCTGGCTGACCTATCCCTGCACCGTCCCACCACCCTACTGATCTCCATGCTGGTTGACCTATCCCTGCACCGTCCCACCACCCTACTGATCTCCATGCTGGTTGACCGATCCCTGCACCGTCCCACCAACCTACTGATCTCCATGCTGGTTGACCTATCCCTGCACCGTCCCACCACCCTACTGATCTCCATGCTGGTTGACCTATACCTGTACCGTCCCACCACCCCTACAGATCTCCACGCTGGTTGACCTATCCCCGCACTATCCCACCACCCCTCTGATCTCCCTGCTGGTTGAACTATCCCTGCACCATACCACCACCCTACTGATCTCCTTGTTGGTTGACCTACCCCTGCACCATCCCACCACCCTACTGATCTCCCTGCTGGTTGACCTATCCCTGCACCGTCCCACCACCTTACTGATCTCCCTGCTGGTTGACCTATCCCTGCACCATCCCACCACCCTACTGATATCCATGCTGGTTGACCTATCCCTGCACCATCCCACCACCCCTACTGATCTCCATGCTGGTTGACCTATCCCTGCACCGTCCCACCAACCTACTGATCTCCATGCTGGTTGATCTATCCCTGCACCGTCCCACCACCCTACTGAACTCCATGTTGGTTGACATATCCCTGCACCGTCCCACCACCCCTACTGATCTCCACGCTGGTTGACTTATCCCTGCACCGTCCCACCACCCTACTGATTTCCATGCTGGTTGACCTATCCCTGCACCGTCCCACCAACCTACTGATCTCCACGCTGGTTGACTTATCCCTGCACCGTCCCATCACCCTACTGATCTCCATGCTGGTTGATCTATCCCTGCACCATCCCACCACCCTACTGATCTCCCTGCTGGTTGACCTATCCCTGCACCGTCCCACCACCCTACTGATCTACCTGCTGGTTGACATTTCCCTGCACCATCCCACCACCCCCCTGATCTCCCTGCTGGTTGACCTATCCCTGCACCGTCCCAACAACCTACTGATCTCCACGCTGGTTGACTTATCCCTGCACCGTCCCACCACCCTACTGATCTCCATGCTGGTTGACCTATCCCTGCACCATCCCACCACCCCTACTTATTTCCACGCTGGTTGACCTATCCCTGCACCGTCCCACCACCCCTACTGATCTGCCCGCTGGTTGACCTATCCCTGCACTGTCCCACCACCCCTACTGATCTCCCTGCTGGTTGACCTTTCCCTGCACCGTCCCACCACCCTACTGATCTCCCTGCTGGTTGACCTATCCCCGCACCATCCCACCACCCCACTGATTTCCCTGCTGGTTGAACTATCCCTGCACCATACCACCACCCTACTGATCTCCTTGTTGGTTGACCTATCCCTGCACCATCCCACCACCCTACTGATCTCCCTGCTGGTTGACCTATCCCTGCACCGTCCCACCACCCTACTGATCTGCCTGCTGGTTGACATTGCCCTGCACCATCCCACCACCCCACTGATCTCCACGCTGGCTGACCTATCCCTGCACCGTCCCACCACCCTACTGATCTCCATGCTGGTTGACCTATCCCTGCACCGTCCCACCACCCTACTGATCTCCATGCTGGTTGACCGATCCCTGCACCGTCCCACCACCCTACTGATCTCCATGCTGGTTGACCTATCCCTGCACCGTCCCACCACCCTACTGATCTCCCTGCTGGTTGACCTTTCCCTGCACCGTCCCACCACCCTACTGATCTCCATGCTGGTTGACCTATCCCTGCACCATCCCACCACCCCTACTGATCTCCACGCTGGTTGACCTATCCTTGCATTGTCCCACCACCCCTACTGATCTCCACGCTGGTTGACCTATCCCTGCACTGTCCCACCACCCCTACTGATCTCCCTGCTGGTTGACCTATCCCTGCACCGTCCCACCACCCTACTGATCTCCCTGCTGGTTGACCTATCCCCGCACCATCCCACCACCCCACTGATCTCCCTGCTGGTTGAACTATCCCTGCACCATACCACCCCCTACTGATCTCCTTGTTGGTTGACCAATCCCTGCACCATCCCACCACCGCACTGATCTCCACGCTGGCTGACCTATCCCTGCACCGTCCCACCACATTACTGATCTCCATGCTGGTTGACCTATCCCTGCACCATCCCACCACCCTACTGATCTCCATGCTGGTTAACCGATCCCTGCACCGTCCCACCACCCTACTGATCTCCATGCTGGTTGAAATATCCCTGCACCGTCCCACCACCCTACTGATCTCCCTGCTGGTTGACATTTCCCTGCACCATCCCACCACCCCACTAATCTCCACGCTGGCTGACCTATCCCTGCACCGTCCCACCAACCTACTGATCTCCATGCTGGTTGACCTATCCCTGCACCGTCCCACCAACCTACTGATCTCCATGCTGGTTGACCTATCCCTGCACCGTCCCACCACCCTACTGATCTCCATGCTGGTTGACTTATCCCTGTACCGTCCCACCACCCCTACTGATCTCCACGCTGGTTGACTTATCCCTGCACCTTCCCACCAACCTACTGATCTCCATGCTGGTTGATCTATCCCTGCACCATCCCACCACCCCTACTGATCACCACGCTGGTTGACCTATCCCTGCACCGTCCCACCACCCTACTGATCTCCCTGCTGGTTGACCTATCCCCGCACCATCCCACCCCCCCACTGATCTCCCTGCTGGTTGAACTATCCCTGCACCATACCACCACCCTACTTATCTCCTTGTTGGTTGACCTATCCCTGCACCATCCCACCACACTACAGATCTCCCTGCTGGTTGACCTATCCCTGCACCGTCCCACCACCCTACTGATCTCCCTGCTGGTTGGCCTATCCCTGCATCATACCACCACCCTACTGATCTCCCTGTTGGTTGACCTATCCCTGCACCATCCCACCACCCTACTGATCTCCCTGCTGGTTGACCTATCCCTGCACCGTCCCACCACCCTACTGATCTCACTGCTGGTTGACATTTCCCTGCACCATCCCACCACCCCACTGATCTCCCTGCTGGTTGACCTATCCCTGCACCATCCCACCACCCTACTGATCTCCATGCTGGTTGACCTATCCCTGCACCATCCCACCACCCTACTGATCTCCATGCTGGTTGACCTATCCCTGCACCATCCCACCACCCCTACTGATCTCCATGCTGGTTGACCTATCCCTGCACAGTCCCACCAACCTACTGATCTCCACGCTGGTTTACTTATCCCTGCACCGTCCCACCACCCTACTGATTTCCATGCTGGTTGATCTATCCCTGCACCATCCCACAACCCCTACTTATCTGCACGCTGGTTGACCTATCCCTGCACCGTCCCACCACCCCTACTGATCTCCACGCTGGTTGACCTATCCCTGCACTGTCCCACCACCCCTTCTGATCTCCCTGCTGGTTGACCTATCCCTGCACCGTCCCACCACCCTACTGATCTCCCTGCTGGTTGACCTATCCCCGCAGCATCCCACCACCCCACTGATCTCCCTGCTGGTTGAACTATCCCTGCACCATACCACCACCCTACTGATCTCCTTGTTGGTTGACCTATCCCTGCACCGTCCCACCACCCTACTGATCTCCCTGCTGGTTGACCTATCCCTGCAACGTCCCACCACCCTACTGATCTCCCTGCTGGTTGACATTGCCCTGCACCATCCCACCACCCCACTGATCTCCACGCTGGCTGACCTATCTCTGCACCGTCCCACCACCCTACTGATCTCCATGCTGGTTGACCTATCTCTGCACCGTCCCACCACCCTACTGATCTCCATGCTGGTTGACCGATCCCTGCACCGTCCCACCACCCTACTGATCTCCATGCTGGTTGACCTATCCCTGCACCGTCCCACCACCCTACTGATCTCCATGCTGGTTGACCGATCCCTGCACAGTCCCACCACCCTACTGATCTCCATGCTGGTTGACCTATCCCTGCACCGTCCCACCACCCTACTGATCTCCCTGCTGGTTGACATTTCCCTGCACCATCCCACCACCCCACTGATCTCCACGCTGGCTGACCTATCCCTGCACCGTCCCACCACCCTACTGATCTCCACGCTGCCCGACCTATCCCTGCACCGTCCCACCACCCTTCTGATCTCCATGCTGGTTGACCTATCCCTGCACCGTCCCACCACACTACTGATCTCCATGCTGGTTGACCGATCCCTGCACCGTCCCACCAACCTACTGATCTCCATGCTGGTTGACCTATCCCTGCACCGTCCCACCACCCTACTGATCTCCATGTTGGTTAACCTATCACTGTACCGTCCCACCACGCCTACTGATCTCCACGCTGGTTGACTTATCCCTGCACCGTCCCACCACCCTACTGATCTCCATGTTGGTTGATCTATCCCTGCACCATCCCACCACCCCTACTGATCTCCACGCTGGTTGACCTATCCCTGCACCGTCCCACCACCCCTACTGATCTCCACGCTGGTTGACTTATCCCTGCACTGTCCCACCACCCCTACTGATCTCCCTGCTGGTTGACCTATCCCTGCACCGTCCCACCACCCTACTGATCTCCCTGCTGATTGACCTATCCCCGCACCATCCCACCACCCCACTGATCTCCATGCTGGTTGAACTATCCCTGCACCATACCACCACCCTACTGATCTCCTTGTTGGTTGACCTATCCCTGCACCATCCCACCACCCTATTGATATCCCTGCTGGTTGACCTATCCCTGCACCGTCCCACCACCCTACTGATCTCCCTGCTGGTTGACATTGCCCTGCACCATCCCACCACCACACTGATCTCCACGCTGGCTGACCTATTCCTGCACCGTCCCACCACCCTACTGATCTCCATGCTGGTTGACCTATCCCTGCACCGTCCCACCACCCTACTGATCTCCATGCTGGTTTACCGATCCCTGCACCGTCCCACCACCCTACTGATCTCCATGCTAGTTGACCTATCCCTGCACCGTCCCATCACCCTACTGATCTCCCTGCTGGTTGACATTTCCCTGCACCATCCCACCACCCCACTGATCTCCACGCTGGCTGACCTATCCCTGCACCGTCCCACCACCCTACTGATCTCCATGCTTGTTGACCTATCCCTGCACCGTTCCACCTCCCTACTGATCTCCATGCTGGTAGACCGATCCCTGCACCGTCCCACCAACCTACTGATCTCCATGCTGGTTGACCTATCCCTGCACCGTCCCACCACCCTACTGATCTCCATGCTGGTTGACCTATCCCTGCACCATCCCACCACCCGTACTGATCTCCACGCTGGTTGACCTATCCCTGCACCGTCCCACCACCCCTACTGATCTCCACGCTGGTTGACCTATCCCTGCACTGTCCCACCACCCCTTCTGATCTCCCTGCTGGTTGACCTATCCCTGCACCGTCCCACCTCCCTACTGATCTCCCTGCTGGTTGACCTATCCCCGCACCATCCCACCACCCCACTGATCTCCCTGCTGGTTGAACTATCCCTGCACCATACCCCCCCTACTGATCTCCTTGTTGGTTGACCTATCCCTGCACCATCCCACCACCCCACTGATCTCCACGCTGGCTGACCTATCCCTGCACCGTCCCACCACCCTACTGATCTCCATGCTGGTTGACCTATCCCTGCACCGTCCCACCACCCTACTGATCTCCCTGCTGGTTGACATTTCCCTGCACCTTCCCACCACCCCACTGATCTCCATGCTAGTTGACCTATCCCTGCACCATCCCACCACCCTACTGATCTCCATGCTGGTTGACCTATCCCTGCACCATCCCACCACCCTACTGATCTCCATGCTGGTTGACCTATCCCTGCACCATCCCACAACCCCTACTGATTTCCATGCTAGTTGACCTATCCCTGCACCGTCCCACCAACCTACTGATCTCCACGCTGGTTGACTTATCCCTGCACCGTCCCATCACCCTACTGATCTCCATGCTGGTTGATCTATCCCTGCACCATCCCACCACCCCTACTTATCTCCACGCTGGTTGACCTATCCCTTCACCGTCCCACCACCCCCACTGATTTCCACGCTGGTTGACCTATCCCTGCACCGTCCCACCCCCCTACTGATCTCCCTGCTAGTTGACCTATCCCTGCACCGTCCCACCACCCTACTGATCTCCCTGCTGGTTGACCTATCCCTGCTCCATCCCACCACCCCACTGATCAACCTGCTGGTTGAATTATCCCTGCACCATCCCACCACCCTACTGATCTCCCTGTTGGTTGACCTATCCCTGCACCATCCCACCTCCCTACTGATCTCCCTGCTGGTTGACCTATCCCTGCACCGTCCCACAACCCTACTGATCTCCACGCTGGTTGACTTATCCCTGCACCGTCCCACCACCCTACTGATCTCCATGCTGGTTGATCTATCCCTGCACCATCCCACCACCCCTACTGATCTCCACGCTGGTTGACCTATCCCTGCACCGTCCCACCACCCCTACTGATCTCCACGCTGGTTGACCTATCCCTGCACCGTCCCACCACCCATACTGATCTCCCTGCTGGTTGACCGCTCCCTGCACCGTTCCACCACCCCTACTGGTCTCCATGTTGGTAATCCAAGATGCAACATCTTCGCACAGTTAGTAAGTTGCCAACACTTTTATCTTCAACATAAAAACAGACCCACTCATAGTGTAACTCTGTCCAGCTCGCGGTCTGCAGGAGACGGGCATGTTCAAAAGTGTGAATATCACCCCTCCATTTGCCTGAGGTAAGGGCGATTAAAACACCGTCTTCCACATTATCTGTTTGTCGGAAGCTTCGATCAATGGCTCAAATGGAGGCTTGGTTAAAGCTGATAAAACCAAGGCAACATCCACTCTGGGAAAGGGCGTTTACATCATCCCTGTTCCAGTTCGATATTTTGTAGTAAAGATTTCAATGATTGATTTCGCCCTACCTCAACATCAGAAGTGGCATGCTGGCAATTGCCATTTGATACCCTTCAGTGTTCGAAATTGCCAATTGCTTATCTGTATGGAGGTGAAGGAGAAAATCTGAGACTACACTCTCAGTAGCCGAGAGTGGATTAACCTGTTGTGTGATGCACCAAGTAGAGGATATCATCCTGGACTCGTAGATTGCCAGAGTAGACTCTCGCTGACGTCGTCCGCAAAACCTGTGCTGCCGAGTGCTTCCCGGATATTGTCCATGCGTGTAAGTTACTAATGTGGAGTTGTCCGACGCAACAAGCACTGTTAGGCCCATGAGCTATTCCAGCCAGTGGAGCACTGTTAGGTGTAGAGCCTCTAACTCTAGCACATTGCTGTGAAGTGCTGTCTCAGTTGTTGACTAAATACCGAAGACTGTCAAGGGGTTCCAATGCCCAACCTAAGTTCAAAGCATCCATGAACAAATATGCCCTTAGTTCCTTGGGGATTACCCGAGCTCCCATCCGAACATTGTGTCCCGACATCCACCATTGTAGATCCTCGTCCGCCGCATAGGAAATGGGGATCCACATGTCGCTTGTTGATGGATTTAAATCTCAATGTAGCAACATGCAATGCTGGGCTTCGTAGGTGTGAAGGCGACCCAGGGGAACTAATTTCTCTGTTGTCGCAAACAAACCTAACAGGATCTGCCACATACGAGCTTGCCCCCCCATCGATTCAGGAGGGATTGAATGATCCCCTGGATCATGCGATGATGTTCCAACGTTGGGGTCACATGGAAGAAAATCAGATTGAATTAATATACCAGAAACATAAACTTTTTCGTGGGAATCAAGTCGGACTTCTTTTCGTGAATAAGAAATGCCATAATGTGACAGATAGAGAGAACTTGGCCTGTGTCCCGGAGGGTTTGATCGAGTATATCAGCCAGCCGTCCAGGTACTGATAAAGTAATAAAGTCCATGCACCAGAACTTTGATCTCTACCATAACCTTGGTGAATACCCAAGGTGCTGGAGAGAGGTCAAAAGGCAGGGCCCTGAATTGGTAGAAGGTATCCCGAGTCTGGAACCAAAGGAATTTTCGGTAACCCTGATGGATTGTAATATGGAAGTAGGCATCAGTAAGGTAAATAAAATGGGGAATTTCCAGGAATGTGTTGAGGAGTGAGAGGTCTATAACAGGCCTCCTTCATCCTCACGTCTTTGGAACGTGCAACAGAACGTGCTTTAAAAACCGGTAGAAGATGCATTGCGGATAATTTTGATCGCTCCGTTTATCCACATTTTGTGGACAAAGGCTGATAGTGCCTTCCTCTTCAAGAGGGGGCCCCTGTCCACAAATGTTGAAGGGGTACATGTCCTGGGAACACACTCCCTGAAACGTAGCCGGAAACGGATTTCCAGAGCTTTGCACACCCATCCGTTGCATCCCTTTCGTCTCCAGACATCGCAGAACCGGGATAGTCGAGGGTATCAATGGATAACCCAAGGTGGATGGGTGTGCGATGGTCGGGCCGCTCGGTGACAGAGTAGCCTGACATAGGTAGTCAAAATGTATGCTACCTTCCCCCTCAATCATGAAAGGAACGCCACGAACCACGACCTCTGGTGGGCAGAAAGGGCCGAGGACGTGGAGGCAGTTCTTGTCAGAGCCGTCCAACGAGAACTTGGAGAAGGCTGTGAGTGTCTAGACACCGGAAAAGATGCAGAGGCGTTTTCTCTCTGCCAATCGACCACCTTTTCTAACAAATGCAGCTTTGTCAGGAGATCGTCAAAAAGTAATGGGGACCCGAATGGGACAGTACGTAGACTCTCCTTTTCAACCTGCGATAAATGAGGTGAGGCATCCAGCAGAGCCCGCTCCCGTTGGTGCAGCAATATGTTGAATGCCATAGAGCAATCCAATTCCGCACCATCCGACCAAGCTGTAGCCACATATTGGGAAAGCTGTAATACTGCCCTTAATTTGGTCAAGCAAAGACTCTGCTTGAACACTCTCCACGCTCACATGGTCGATGAGGCCCTGGATTGAGCTATTCAGGGCTGCCACAGACCAATCCTGAAAGGAGGATATACACAGCCGTCTTCGCGACATGGACGCTAGATTGCAGAAATAGCGCTTTTCCGAAACCAATTGTTTTAGTGTGCTCCCCCCCCCTCCACATACACGAGAGCGTGAAACATCTGCGAATCCTCGGTGGATGACCGGAGGATCCTTAGAAAAGGAGAAGCCTCCTAACGGCAGTTCTAAGGGATTGTATATGGCCTCCTTGGAACGAGGGACTGTTGCAAAATGTTGCGATCTACCCACCGTAGTGGGTTATAAATCACGGTGGATTTTACGAAAATTATTTGTCATTGCCACTGAAAATGTGAACCTGGACATGTGAGCTACAGAAACCACATAATCAGATTGTGCCAGTGATGACAAGCGCCGTTCGTCGTCTTATATATTATCAGCTAGCCAACTAGTAATTTGATTTTTACCTTCTATGAATGCTGTTACGAACTGGCCAGTTGGCCGCTGTGTGAACCGGCCAGTATCTGGCGCTTCGGTCCAGATGTTAATTTTTACACTATCAATTTGGCAAGCCAACAAGTAATTAGCTGTTGTATTGTATGAACGCTATGACGAACTGGAGTCTGGGCGAGCCGGCCAGTACCTGGTGCTTCGGCCTAGTTGGGCGCTTTGATCCAGATGTTCGGTTGGACACTTCAGTAGTTACTACTGTCATCCATTTGACGTGTCCACACAGTGAATTCCTTACAGGGACAGTGAGGTTGTTTTCACAGTGGGCTAGGGCGTACCTAACGCTTTTCCGTTCAGATAATTAGCGCCATGTCTGGCATGCTGTAAATATGCCCAAAAAGGGCACGGAGCCAGAATGCGAAATGACCCATTGCAGTAACCAGGTCAAGCAGATTGCTGAAGAAATGCCTCAGATGCCGTCTGACCGTTGCGACACGGTACCTGGTAATGTTATGGTGCTGGTTTGCCCCATCCAACCTGCCACCGAGCCGAGGGTCAGTCGTCGGATGACTTACCACAGATGGCATTCCCTACAGGCCTGCCAGGAGTGACGGTCTCCGTGCAGTTGGCAGGTGATCTGGCATTCCCCACAAGCCTGCCCAAAGTGGCGGTTTCTAAACAGGTAGGGGCCGCCACTGTGCCACCCTGGCCAGTTGATAATGTTCTTGATCTGTCTTGGGCATGTTGCCGGTGTGTGGGGTTGTGCTGAATAGCCTCACACAGATTCTGTCAAAAATGTCAATCCACAGGAATTGTTTTCCGTGCAGTACGCTACGATTCAAGATATCATTGTTTTCATTAAGAAATCTCCCTGCACTATTGTCTTAGGTAAAGTTGACACAGTCGACATTCCTTATCATCCCTGTGTCACCACTCGACACGCCTTTGTTGGGTCTTCAGTGGAAAGGAAATTCTACATGGACGCCATTCTTCCAATGGGACGGGTCAGTTCCTATTACATCTTCGAATTATATAGTAGTGCATTGCAATGGGTGGCAAAGACAGCATTAGGGCTGACATGGATGGTACATGTGATTGAGTGCAGCTGGCATTAATGCATTTATTCAACTCGGTGGGCGTCCCATTAATACAGGACCCTGATACAACTCTGTGGGCAGTTGGGCATCCCATTAATACAGGGCCCTGATACAACTATGTGGGCAGTTTGGCGTCCCATTAATAGAGGACCCTGATACAACTCTGTGGGCAGTTGAGCGTCCCATTAATACTGGGCCCTGATATAACTATGTGGGCAGTTGAGCATCCCATTAATACAGGACCCTGATACAAATATTTGGGCTGTTGGACGTCCCATTAATACAGGGCCCTGATACAACTCTATGGGCAGTTGGGCATCCCTTAATACAGGGCCCTGATGCAACTCAATGGGCTGTTGGGCATCCGATTAATACAAGGCCCTGATACAACTCAGTGGGCAGTTTGGTGCCCCATTAATACAGGGCCGTGATACTTCTTCTTTGTGGGCAGTTGGGCGTCCCATTAATACAGGGCCGTGATACAACTTTGTGGACAGTTGGGCGTCCCATTAATACAGGCCCTGATACAACTCAATTGGCTGTTAGGCATCCCATTAATACAAGGCCCTGACACAACTCTGTGGGCAGTTGGGTGCCATATTAATACAGGGCCGTGATACAACTGTGTGGGTAGTTGGGCGTCCCATTAATACAGGGCCCTGATACAACTCTGCATTTCTTGGACATTACTTTGGATACGCTGAACTTAGAAGCTATACTCACCGAGGTTTAATTGGATAAATGTAGGTCGTTATTGTGCAACTTTTTATTGACAAGAAACTGAAAACATCCTGAATCAGCTTCAGTCCCTCATTGATGCTAAATGTTGCATGTTCTGTGATCATACCAGGTAGGACTTTTCTTAGGTATGTCATCATATTTAATGAAATTTTGCAAAGGCTTGTCTCGGGCGAGTTCTTCTAATCCATAGACACTACACATTGTGAAACTACAGTTTGAATGTGTGATGACCTAATATTTGATATTTACTTTAATGATATGTTAGGAAGACTTGTTGCGGACAAGTTCTTTTGATCTCTGTAAATAAGAAATGGGTCTTTCACAAACACAACAGGCTTTGGTGGGGCGGTCAAATGTCTAGGTGACCGGGTGGCGGAATTGCCCCACCTCTATGTGTCGGCTTAATCTCTGGTAGTGTTAGCAATTGATGTATTGCCATAATTATTACACCACATGATTTGTAGATGAATGTAGACCTCTATGTAAGAAAGATTGTTTATGTAATGCATTCATTTTGGTATGATATTGTTCATATACATAATGTGGGCCTTTTTATAACGTGCTGTCTTAACAAATGAGTAAATTTTCTGATGACCTATATTGGCCCACATTTGTTTGTATTTGTTTAATTTTAAACCAGGCTATCTGGTAGTTAACAAATCTCAAAAAAAAATTCTAGCATTTTTCAATCTATCTGGTGATTTATGCAGTTAGATTGCATACTAATATTTATGCAAGGCAACAACACTACTGCTATAACCATACCTTTGTGATTGGTTTGGAGGTTGGTGGACTTTGACAAGGTCATGGCCCATTATTTAAATTAACCACGCAGGTGCACATTTGCACAAACTGCTGCACAGTAATACAGGGTGGAAACGTCCAGCCAGTCATTGTTAAGAGGCGGCCTATCTAAAGGGATTTAACAATGGGACACTGTTAACTGCTTGAAACCTTGGATAAGATATCCCATAGTTACATTGTCCTTAAAACTAAAAAAATTATTGAAAGGTTCTGAAATTACTTAGTTAAAACATCTTATAAGTGTTCATGTATTATTAAAACACCTCTAAGGAATACAACTATATTATATACTTTTTTCATGAACTCCAATAAGCAATGGTGTAAGCATTAATTTAACAAATATGGCCTTATTAATGTTCATTCTGGTGCACTAAATGTGCCACACTTATATTGTTTCAATATAGCATTCTGTTGTGCTCTAAAATTATAATATTACAAGCACAAATATTACAGAAATCTGATTAGAGACTGCATTGACATTTTAATAAAACAAATGAACTTAGCAATGAGTAAGGTACAGGGTTCATATATTAGCAATGAAATGGTATGTAGTATTGTATTATAGCCCATGACAACTCGTGAACAATCATGTAAATTCAACTTGCCTGTAGACAAGATGACCTTTGTGTTGGAACCATCAAGTGTCACCTGTGTCATATTGCCATATTCATAACCAATGTACACAAAGCCATTAACCTCGTCCACGGCAACAGACCTTGGAGTACCTAGAGAAACACAATACAACATCTAGATCACAAATGACATTTCAGAGATATTCCTAAAAAAAAAGTATGTATATATATATATATATATATATATATATATACAGTCAACCAGCGTAATCAGTCATTTTGCGTAATGATTGACATGTTTAGGCATTAAGCAAAATTACTGTTTCACTCAGGCATTTTGCGAAATGACTGAAAATTCCAGTCATTACGCGAAATAACTGGAAATAAGGCACTGTTATTACACAGTTTGACAGCTATTCCACTAGTGTTCTCTGATTTGTGGACAGAATGGTGACTCTCTCAATTGGCTATTGTGCACTGTCTGCCAAACTGTGTAATAACAGTGCTTTATTTCCAGTCATTTCGAATAATGACTAGGATTTTCAGTAATTTCGCGAAATGCCTGAGTGTAACAGTCATTTCAAGTAATGCCTACATTGTCAGTCATTACTCAAAATGACTGATTACGCAGATTGACGATAACATATACACCAGTAACAGAACTAGCTGTTCTGATGTCATTATTATATAGCAGCATGTTAATTGTACACAATTGTTTTTATTTTATTACTTTCCATTCTTTCTCTTCACCTTGTGCCTACTGCCTAATTCCCTCACACAATCACTCTATACCTAATGCCTAGTTCCCTCACACACACTCTATACCTACTGCCTAGTTCCCTCATACACACTCATACCTACTGCCTAGTTCCGTCACACACACTCTATATCTAATGCCTAGTTCCCTGACACTCTCTATACCTACTGCATAGTTCCCTCACACACACACTCTATACCTACTGCCTTGTTCCCTCACACACACACACACACACTATACTTACTGCCTAGTTCCCTCACACACACTCTATACCTATTTCCTAATTCCCTCACATTCTCTTTACCTACTGCCTAGTTCCCTCACACACACTCTACACCTCCTGCCTAGTTCACTCACACACGCTATACCTTGAGTCTAGTTCCCTCACACACACACACACACACACACACACAAACACACACACACACACACACACACACACACACACACACACACACACACACACACACACACACTCTATACCTACTGCCTAATTTCCTCACACACTCTATACCTACTGCCTAGTTCCCTCAAAGACTCTACATCCACTGCCTAGTTCCCTCCCACACACTCATACCTACTGCGTAGTTCCGTCACACACACTCTATACCTACTGCCTAGTTACCTCACACTCTCTATACCTACTGCCTAGTTCCCTCTCACACACTCTATACCTACTGCCTAGATCCCTCACACACACTCTATATCTACTGCCTAGTTCCGTCACACACTCTATACCTAGTGCCTATTTCCCTCACACTCTCTATACCTACACAATCCAGATCTGATTCTAGAAATGTAAGGGTTTGTAAGGGTATATACTTCAACATGGACAACATAAATATGTGATCATCAAAATAATTTATCCTAACTGTGAATTTTGCTTATATATTAGCACTGTGGCCTCCAAACCTACTGCATAGTTCCCTCACACACACTTTATACTTACTGCCTAGTTCCCTCGCACACACTCTACACCTCCTGCCTAGTTCCCTCACACACTCTATACCTAGAGCCTAGTTCCCTCACACACACTCTATACCTACTGCCTAGATCCCTCACACACACTCTATACTTACTGCCTAGATCCCCCACACACACTCTATACCTACTGCCTAGTTCCCTCACACACACTCTAAACCTCCTGCCTAGTTCCCTCACACACACATTCTATACCTACTGCCTAGTTCCCTCACACTCTCTATTCCTACTGCCTAGTTCCCTCACACACTATATACCTACTGCCTAATTCCCTCACACATATTCTATACCTACTGCCTTGTTCCCTCACAAACACTCTATACCTACTGCCTAGTTCCCTCACACACACACACTCACACACACTATACTTACTGCCTAGTTCCCTCACACACACTCTATTTATTTTGCCTAGTTCCCTCACACACTATATACCTAATGCCTAGTTCCCTCATACTCTCTATACCTACTGCCTAGTTACCTCTCACACACTCTATACCTACTGCCTAGATCCCTCACACACACTCTATACCTATTGCCTAATTACCTCACACACACACTCTATACCTAGTGCCTATTTCCCTCACACTCTCTAAACCTACACAATCCAGATCTGATTCTAGAAATGTAAGGGTTTATAAGGGTATATACTTCAACATGGACAAAATAAATATGTGACCATCAAAATAATTTATCCTAACTGTGAATTTTGCTTAGATATTAGCATAGTGGCCTCCTAACCTACTGCATAGTTCCCTCACACACACTCTATACCTACTGCCTAGTTCCCTCATACTTTCTATAACTACTGCCTAGTTCCCTCACACACCCTCTATACCTACTGCCTAGATCCCTCACACACACTCTATACCTACTGCCTAGTTCCCTCACACACACTCTATACCTACTTCCTAGTTACGTCACACTCTCTATACCTATTGCCTAGTTACCTCACACACAATCTATACCTAGTGCCTATTTCCCTCACACTCTCTATACCTACACAATCCAGATCTGATTCTAGAAATGTAAGGGTTTATAAGGGTATATACTTCAACATGGACAAAATAAATATGTGACCATCAAAATAATTTATCCTAACTGTGAATTTTGCTTAGATATTAGCACGGTGGCCTCCTAACCTACTGCATAGTTCCCTCACACACACTCTATACTTACTGCCTAGATCCCTCACACACACTCTATACCTCCTGCCTAGTTCCCTCACACACACTCTATACCTACTGCCTAGATCCCTCACACACACACTATACCTACTGTCTAGATCCCTCACACACACTCTATACTTACTGCCTAGTTCCCTCACACACACTCTATACCTACTGCCTAATTCCCTCACACTCTCTATACCTATTGCCTAGTTCCCTCACACACACATTCTATACCTACTGCCTAGTTCCCTCACACTCTCTATTCCTACTGCCTAGTTCCCTCACACACTATATACCTACTGCCTAATTCCCTCACACACACTCTATACCTACTGCCTTGTTCCCTCACAAAAACTCTATACCTAATGCCTAGTTCCCTCACACACACACTCACACACACTATACTTACTGCCTAGTTCCCTCACACACACTCTATATATTTTACCTAGTTCCCTCACACACTATATACCTACTGCCTAGTTCCCTCATACTCTCTATACCTACTGCCTAGTTACCTCTCACACACTCTACACCTACTGCCTAGATCCCTCACACACACTCTATACCTATTGCCTAATTACCTCACACACACACTCTATACCTAGTGCCTATTTCCCTCACACTCTCTAAACCTACACAATCCAGATCTGATTCTAGAAATGTAAGGGTTGATAAGGGTATATACTTCAACATGGACAAAATAAATACACTCACACACACTATACTTACTGCCTAGTTCCCTCACACACACTCTATATATTTTACCTAGTTCCCTCACACACTCTATACCTACTGCCTAGATCCCTCACACACACTCTATATTTACTACTTAGTTCCCTCACACACACACGGTACCTACTGCCTAATTCCCTCACACTCTCTATACCTATTGCCTAGTTCCCTCACACACACTCTATACATACTGCCTAGTTCCCTCACACTCTCTATTCCTACTGCCTAGTTCCCTCACACACTATATACCTATGCCTAGTTCCCTCACACACACTCTATACCTACTGTCTTGTCCCTCACAAACACTCTATACCTTCTGCCTAGTTCCCTCACACACACACTCACACACACTATACTTACTGCCTAGTTCCCTCACACACACTCTATATATTTTGCCTAGTTCCCTCACACACTATATACCTACTGCCTAGTTCCCTCATACTCTCTATACCTACTGCCTAGTTCCCTCTCACACACTCTATACCTACTGCCTAGATCCCTCACACACACTCTATATCTACTGCCTAGTTCCGTCACACACTCTATACCTAGTGCCTATTTCCCTCACACTCTCTATACCTACACAATCCAGATCTGATTCTAGAAATGTAAGGGTTTGTAAGGGTATATACTTCAACATGGACAACATAAATATGTGATCATCAAAATAATTTATCCTAACTGTGAATTTTGCTTAGATATTAGCACTGTGGCCTCCAAACCTACTGTATAGTTCCCTCACACACACTTTATACTTACTGCCTAGTTCCCTCGCACACACTCTATACCTTCTGCCTATTTCCCTCACACACTCTATACCTAGAGCCTAGTTCCCTCACACACACTCTATACCTACTTCCTAGATCCCTCACACACACTCTATACTTACTGCCTAGATCCCTCACACACACTCTATACCTACTGCCTAGTTCCCTCACACACACTCTACACCTCCTGCCTAGTTCCCTCACACACACATTCTATACCTACTGCCTAGTTCCCTCACACTCTCTATTCCTACTGCCTAGTTCCCTCACACACTATATACCTACTGCCTAATTCCCTCACACATATTCTATACCTACTGCCTTGTTCCCTCACAAACACTCTATACCTACTGCCTAGTTCCCTCACACACACACACTCACACACACTATACTTACTGCCTATTTCCCTCACACACACTCTATTTATTTTGCCTAGTTCCCTCACACACTATATACCTACTGCCTAGTTCCCTCATACTCTCTATACCTACTGCCTAGTTACCTCTCACACACTCTATACCTACTGCCTAGATCCCTCACACACACTCTATACCTATTGCCTAATTACCTCACACACACACTCTATACCTAGTGCCTATTTCCCTCACACTCTCTAAACCTACACAATCCAGATCTGATTCTAGAAATGTAAGGGTTGATAAGGGTATATACTTCAACATGGACAAAATAAATATGTGACCATCAAAATAATTTATCCTAACTGTGAATTTTGCTTAGATATGAGCATAGTGGCCTCCTAACCTACTGCATAGTTCCCTCACACACACTCTATACCTACTGCCTAGTTCCCTCATACTTTCTATACCTACTGCCTAGTTCCCTCACACACCCTCTATACCTACTGCCTAGATCCCTCACACACACTCTATACCTACTGCCTAGTTCCCTCACACACACTCTATACCTACTTCCTAGTTACGTCACACTCTCTATACCTATTGCCTAGTTACCTCACACACAATCTATACCTAGTGCCTATTTCCCTCACACTCTCTATACCTACACAATCCAGATCTGATTCTAGAAATGTAAGGGTTTATAAGGGTATATACTTCAACATGGACAAAATAAATATGTGACCATCAAAATAATTTATCCTAACTGTGAATTTTGCTTAGATATTAGCACGGTGGCCTCCTAACCTACTGCATAGTTCCCTCACACACACTCTATACTTACTGCCTAGATCCCTCACACACACTTTATACCTCCTGCCTAGTTCCCTCACACACACTCTATACCTACTGCCTAGATCCCTCACACACACACTATACCTACTGTCTAGATCCCTCACACACACTCTATACTTACTGCCTAGTTCCCTCACACACACTCTATACCTAGTGCCTAATTCCCTCACACTCTCTATACCTATTGCCTAGTTCCCTCACACACACATTCTATACCTACTGCCTAGTTCCCTCACACTCTCTATTCCTACTGCCTAGTTCCCTCACACACTATATACCTACTGCCTAATTCCCTCACACACACTCTATACCTACTGCCTTGTTCCCTCACAAAAACTCTATACCTAATGCCTAGTTCCCTCACACACACACTCACACACACTATACTTACTGCCTAGTTCCCTCACACACACTCTATATATTTTACCTAGTTCCCTCACACACTATATACCTACTGCCTAGTTCCCTCATACTCTCTATACCTACTGCCTAGTTACCTCTCACACACTCTACACCTACTGCCTAGATCCCTCACACACACTCTATACCTATTGCCTAATTACCTCACACACACACTCTATACCTAGTGCCTATTTCCCTCACACTCTCTAAACCTACACAATCCAGATCTGATTCTAGAAATGTAAGGGTTGATAAGGGTATATACTTCAACATGGACAAAATAAATATGTGACCATCAAAATAATTTATCCTAACTGTGAATTTTGCTTATATATTAGCATAGTGGCCTCCTAACCTACTGCATAGTTCCCTCACACACACTCTATACCTACTGCCTAGTTCCCTCATACTTTCTATACCTACTGCCTAGTTCCCTCACACACCCTCTATACCTACTGCCTAGATCCCTCACACACACTCTATACCTACTGCCTATTTCCCTCACACACACTCTATACCTACTTCCTAGTTACGTCACACTCTCTATACCTATTGCCTAGTTACCTCACACACAATCTATACCTAGTGCCTATTCCCCTCACACTCTCTATACCTACACAATCCAGATCTGATTCTAGAAATGTAAGGGTTTATAAGGGTATATACTTCAACATGGACAAAATAAATATGTGACCATAAAAATAATTTATCCTAACTGTGAATTTTGCTTAGATATTAGCACGGTGGCCTCCTAACCTACTGCATAGTTCCCTCACACACACACACTCTATACTTACTGCCTAGATCCCTCACACATACTCTATACCTCCTGCCTAGTTCCCTCACACACACTCTATACCTACTGCCTAGATCCCTCACACACACACTATACCTACTGCCTAGATCCCTCACACACACTCTATACTTACTGCCTAGTTCCCTCACACACACTCTATACCTACTACCTAATTCCCCCATACTCTCTATACCTTTGCCTAGTTCCCTCACACACACATTCTATACCTACTGCCTAGTTCCCTCACACTCTCTATTCCTACTGCCTAGTTCCCTCACACACTATATACCTACTGCCTAATTCCCTCACACACACTCTATACCTACTGCCTTGTTCCCTCACAAACACTCTATACCTAATGCCTAGTTCCCTCACACACACACTCACACACACTATACTTACTGCCTAGTTCCCTCACACACACTCTATATATTTTAAAAGTTCCCTCACACACTATATACCTACTGCCTAGTTCCCTCATACTCTCTATACCTACTGCCTAGTTACCTCTCACACACTCTACACCTACTGCCTAGATCCCTCACACACACTCTATACCTATTACCTAATTACCTCACACACACACTCTATACCTAGTGCCTATTTCCCTCACACTCTCTAAACCTACACAATCCAGATCTGATTCTAGAAATGTAAGGGTTGATAAGGGTATATACTTCAACATGGACAAAATAAATATGTGAACATCAAAATAATTTATCCTAACTGTGAATTTTACTTAGATATTAGCATTGTGGCCTCCTAACCTACTGCATAGTTCCCTCACACACACTCTATACCTACTGCCTAGTTCCCTCATACTTTCTATACCTACTGCCTAGTTCCCTCACACACCCTCTATACCTACTGCCTAGATCCCTCACACACCCTCTATACCTACTGCCTAGTTCCCTCACACACACTCTATACCTACTTCCTAGTTACGTCACACTCTCTATACTTATTGCCTAGTTACATCACACACAATCTATACTTAGTGCCTATTTCCCTCACACTCTCTATACCTACACAATCCAGATCTGATTCTAGAAATGTAAGGGTTTATAAGGGTATATACTTCAACATGGACAAAATAAATATGTGACCATCAAAATAATTTATCCTAACTGTGAATTTTGCTTAGATATTAGCACGGTGGCCTCCTAACCTACTGCAATATTCCCTCACACACACTCTATACTTACTGCCTAGATCCCTCACACACACTCTATACCTCCTGCCTAATTCCCTCACACACACTCTATGCCTACTGCCTAGATCCCTCACACACACTCTATACCTACTGCCTAGATCCCTCACACACACTCTATACTTACTGCCTAGTTCCCTCACACACACTCTATACCTACTGCCTAATTCCCTCACACTCTCTATATCTATTGCTTAGATCCCTCACACACACATTCTATACCTACTGCTTAGTTCCCTCACACACTATATACCTACTGCCTAATTCCCTCACACACACTCTATACCTACTGCCTTGTTCCCTCACAAACACTCTATACTTACTGCCTAGTTCCCTCACACACACACTCACACACACTATACTTACTGCCTAGTTCCCTCATACACACTCTATATATTTTGCCTAGTTCCCTCACACACTATATACCTACTGCCTAGTTCCCTCATACTCTCTATACTTACTGCCTAGTTCCCTCTCACACACTCTATACCTACTGCCTAGATCCCTCACACACACTCTATACTTATTGCCTAATTACCTCACACACACACACTCTATACCTAGTGCCTATTTCCCTCACACTCTCTAAACCTACACAATCCAGATCTGATTCTAGAAATGTAAAGGTTGATAAGGGTATATACTTCAACATGGACAAAATAAATATGTGACCATCAAAATAATTTATCCTAACTGTGAATTTTACTTAGATATTAGCATTGTGGCCTCCTAACCTACTGCATAGTTCCCTCACACACACTCTATACCTACTGCCTAGTTCCCTCATACTTTCTATACCTACTGCCTAGTTCCCTCACACACCCTCTATACCTACTGCCTAGATCCCTCACACACTCATACCTACTGCCTAGTTCCGTCACACACAATATATACCTACTGCCTAGTTCTCTCACAAACATTCAATACCTACTGCCTAGTTCCCTCACACTCTCTATACCTACTGCCTAGTTCCCTCAAACACTCTATACCTACTGCCTAGTTCCTTCACTCTCTCTATACCTACTGCCTAGTTCCCTCACACACTCTATACCTACTGCCTAGTTCCCTCACACACACACTCTATACCTACTGCCTTGTTCCATCACACACACTCTATACCTATTGCCTAGTTCCCTCACACACACACACTCACACACACACACAAACACACACACACGCTATACCTACTGCCTAGTCCCCTCACACTCTCTATACCTACTGCCTAGTTCCCTCACAAAATCTATACCTACTGCCTAGTTCTCTCACACACACTCTATACCTAATGCCTTGTTCCATCACATACACTCTATACCTACTGCCTAGTTCCCTCACACTATCTATACCTACTGCCTAATTCCCTCACACACACTCTACACCTACTGCCTAGATCCCTCACACACACACACTATATCTACTGCCTAGTTCCCTCACACACTCACTATACCTACTGCCTAGTTCCATCACACATACTCTATACCTAGTGCCTATTTCCCTCACACTCTCCATACCTACAAAATCCAGATCTGATTCTAGAAATGTAAGGGTTTATAAAGGTATATACTTCAATATTGACAAAATAAATATGTGACCATCAAAATAATTTATCATGACTGTGAATTTGTTTAGATATTAACACTGTGGCCTCCTAACCTACTGCCTAGTTCCCTCACACACACACACACACACACACACACACACACACACACACACACACACACACACACTCTATACCTACTGCCTAGTTCCCTCACACATACTCTGTACCTACTGACTAGTTCCCTGACACACTCATACCTACTACCTAGTTCCGTCACACACACGATATACCTAATGCCTAGTTCCCTCACACACACTCTATATCTACTGCCTAGTTCCCTCACACTCTATATACCTACTTGCCTAGTTCCCTCACACTCTCTATACTTACTGCCTAGTTCCCTCACACACACTCTTTTCCTTCTGCTTAGTTCCCTCACACACTCTATACCTAGAGCCTAGTTCCCTTACACACACTGTATACCTATTGCATAGTTCCCTCACACACACACACTCTATACCTACTGCCTAGTTCCCTCACACACTCTATACCTACTGCCTAGTTCCCTCACTCTCTCTATACCTACTGCCTAGTTCCCTCACACACTCTATTCCTACCGCCTAGTTCCCTCAAACACACACTCTATACCTACATCATTGTTCCATCACACACACTCTATACCTACTGCCTAGTTCCCTCACACACACACACACACACACACACACACACACACACACACACACACACACACACACACACACACACACACACACACACACACACACACACATACACACACACACGCTATACCTACGGCCTAGTCCCCTCACACACACACACACACACACACACACACACACACACACACACACACACACACACACACACACACACACACACACACACACACACACACACACACACACACACACACACTATATACCTACTGCCTAGTTCCCTCACACACACACACACACACACTCTATATCTACTGCCTAGTTCCCTCACACTCTCTATACCTACTGCCTAATTACTTAACACTCTCTATACCTAATGCCTATTTCCCTCACACACACTCTATCCCTACTGCCTAGTTCCCTCACACGCACTCGATACCTACTGCCTAGTTCCCTCACACACTCTCTATACCTACTGCCTAGTTCACTCGCACACACTCTATACCTACTGCCTAGTTCCCTCACACACACTCTATATCTACTGCCTATTTCCCTCACACTCTCTATACCTACAACATCCAGATCTGATTCTAGAAATGTAAGGGTAAGGGTATATACTTCAACATGGACAAAATAAATATGTGACCATCAAAATAATTTATCATAACTGTGAATTTTATTCAGATATTAGCACTGTCGCCTCCTAACCTCCTTTCAGGATGAAACGGTTTAAAACAAAACGCACAGTAATTGTTAAAATGACGAGTGATTTATATAACCCCAAGTTACATGGCTACTCACGGGTGCCAAATAAACGTATAGACCAAATAAAAGTATAGGGTGGCAAATCGGTCAAATTTAAAGTAGCATAGTGCCGAATAAGAGAATAGGGGGCAATTTGTTTTCCAAAAAAGTGCGAAAAAGTCACTAGTACATTTGTCTTTTTTAGCGCCGAAACAATTTTTTACTTGACGTGAAGCCCACGACGCGTCCCAAGAAAACTACGCGGATCGCGGAGTATTTTTATTTGTTTTCTGCCGAATATGCATAAATTGTATACGTATTCGCGTCACTGCCGATATAGTAACCGCATTTTATATCTGCGAAAAACCGGGGAATTTTCCGTTTTTAAATGGACATTAAAGTTTTATTAAATTGAATAGGCAATCCCGTTTCAGGGGAAACCGCCGTCAGCCGGTTAAGACCGGTTTGAGGTGCTGTGCACGGCGGCCATTTACAGCCAGTTAACGCGGTGATATTATATTAACTAATGATATACCATGTTGAGCTCATGAGAACTAAGGGTTATGACCGATTCATCTAATCATGGAAATGTAACGGTCTAATGCTTTGGGATCAAAATCTAGGATCCTCAGAAGCACGGAATCCCGCTAAATTCACGACTGTCGTTTGAAAGGAAGAAAATTTAGCCATCAGAGGGAGCCACATGCAGCCCTAGTTGGGAGCAAGATGATTGATTAATGCTAGCAATAAGGAGTGAGAGCGATTGCTCTCCTAAAAATTACACCCTGCATAATTTGCCACGATTATCGGAGAAAATAGGCTGGCACAAATGTTTAAATTTAATAATAGGATAGTACCAAATAAGGTGCGTATAGGGTGGCATTTTTCATCAAATAAATACGCGTATAGGGACGCTTATTAGGCACTCAAGAGTACGCCTATAGATGCTGTCCACAGGAATTCCAGTTGCCTACACTAATAGTAATGTTTTCTCTACCTTTTTACCTGAAAAAAACCGTTATTTATTTATAATTTCTAAACTTTCATTATCAATGATTTATCCAGTTTCAGTAATATACTAATATGTTATGTAGATTGAGCTGGGGCGGCTTGCGTTCAAATGAGTTTTAAGATAAATTAACCATGTCTTTTACACATTGTAGTTAAAATACTATATAATGTTCCAGTTTAGTAATTATTTATTTATTTATTTGGTTATGTTACAATATTTTGAAACAAAATAACCACACAATGCTAAATTATATAGTTTTGAAAAATCCCCAAAGAAATAAATGACATGCATATAAGCATGGCAGTAACACTGATAACTTTAAAAGGGAGATTTTAGTTAACATAAACGAATTACGTCTGCTACACCATGAAATAAGCAAAAGTTGAAAGACAAACTAAAGTGGCAGTGTATTTTGGACACAAACCCTTCACCAATCGTAATTCAAATTCGCATTATGTTGCCTACAGGTACGACGCATTCGTATGCCAAATTGCAGAATCATAAGTGTTGTAGTTTTTTTCTAAAAATAATTAATTAAGCATTGTTTCCTTGTTATTAATGAAAACACACATTATCCGGCGGGGTCACCAGGTCGGAGTCAAAGGCCATTTCAGTTACCAGTTCAAATGCAACATAAACTACGTTAGCTCTGATATTTATTGGTTTAAGGACATGATTAAGTTAGGTAAATATAATACTGGTGTACTGAAATTACAGTAACCTGATAATATGTTCCGCTTTCACGGCGAAATAATATTATAGCTGGTTCAAACATCATAGCACACGTGGTCGTTACAAGATTTAACAAGATTTGCCATCCAAGCCAAACGCCCAGATGGCAAGTGGACAAGGAAACCATTGGCTTATGGAGAGTTCACACACTTTTCATTTACGTATAATCCGCACTCCTGAGATGTGTCAACCTAGTTTTTAAACAAAGTCACGTTGCTAGCAGTTATACAATCCATATACAATATGTTCCATTCATTTATTGTCCTCTGTGAGAACAAGTACTTCCTGATATCCAATCTACACTTATCCTTTACTAAGGTAATCTCTATTAATGCGACAATGGGGGGGGGGTACCAATTAAGAATACCCTAACAACCAAATTGAGTTTACTACAATAACAATCTTTTATTTACACAACAGTACTGATAACACATTCCAAACATTAAACCAACTGGCTCACCCCAAACTGTATACAGCTAACAATAAACCACAACTACCATAACACTATCTGACAGACTCCATGGCCAGTTGTGACACTGCCTGATTACAAACCAGCTATTCCTAGGCAATCGCTCCTGCCTCCCCACAACTCTCAGAGTCTCCACTCTACCTAAACTTATATTACCCTTTGACAGACCCCAGTAGTGATGAATTAGCCAATGGGTATCACCCATAATTCCAGCCAACCTCTGGATCATCCTTCTTTGGCTGTAAATGATTTGAATAGATAACTGGATTTCCTTCAAGAGACGGTGTCAGGTTGTAATGTCTTGTTTGTGAAATTGGTGACTCCAAAGAATCAGTGGTCATTAATCCTGCACTAGGATTAATGACCACCAGGCTTATCTACTATATACATCCGATAAAGGGTCCAGCCATCAACCTGTCACAGCCCCTCAAGGGAAGAGATGTTAGCCACCTGCATGTTTAACCACCATCCTACCCTTCTATATAATTATATAATTCACATATATATATATATATATATATATATATATATATATATATATATATATATATATATATATATCATCTGTAGGAGTTATGGGTAAACTGTAGGAATTATGGGTCACAGCTCATTTGCATAAATTTCCCTAAATTAGCAAAAATTGCACCCTTTTGTGGTGAAACCGTCACAAGAGGCGCAACGTGTCATCCCCTATTATCGCCCGTGAGGCATTGTTTTGCGGTAATATTGTCGCTAGTAGGCGCTACGAGTCCAGTGTGTCGACGGTTCTGATGGGTCGAGAGCCGTCACGTGACTTATGATGTCACAGCTCCTCCCCTATTATCTGAAATGAGGAGATTTTGGGGCACTGTTTTTGCGATGATGCGAGTCTGCAAGAACACCGCGAGGTCAAAAGGTCAAGGTCAAAAAAAAACACCGCCGCTTTCTGGAATGTTCGAACGAAGTCAGGCCTTTTCACCCTGTTAGCAGACTGAAACCTAGCGGACGAATGTTCGTGCGTGCAGCGGGAAAAACGTAGCCGTGCATGTAAGCTATACGACGCATATCGCATCATTGCTTTATATCGAGAATTTTTCGACGTACGCCGTTTCGCGTCGACACGTACATATCGCCTATAATGATACGAGTCTGCATAAACACCGTGAGGTCAAAATGTCAAGGTCAACAATAAAAACATCGTCGCTTTCTGGAACGTTCGAACGAAGTCATGGAATTTTCCATAATCAACGAGAGGTCAAAAGGTCAAAAGGTCAAAGTCAAACCAGTTTTTCCCGCGAATTGTTTCTAGGCACATTGAAATTTCATACGTCTCGACGTTTCTCAAATTTCTCACACACTTATTTTATTTCATTTTGTCTATACTGCCAGGCTACAGGAAAAAACGCAGAAAAAGTGCATCGCCAGCAAACTTTCAAGGTAAACTATAGGAGGTATGGGTAAATTGTAGGAATGATGGGTAAACTGTAGGAGGTATGGGTAAACTGTATGAATTATATATATATATATATATATATATATATATATATCATCTGTAGGAGTTATGGGTAAACTGTAGGAATTATGGGTAAACTGTAGGAGTTATGGGTAACCTGTAGGAATTATGGGTAAACTGTAGGAGTTATGGGTAAACTATAGTAGTTATGGGTAAACTGCAGGAGGTAATAATGTGACATGCATGGAGACATTGACCGTCATGTGACATGCATGGATACATTTACCGCTGTGTGATATGTATGGAGACAGTTGACACCATGTGACATGCATGGAGACATTTACCACTGTGTGATATGCGTGGAGACATTGACCACAATGTGACATGCATGGGACATTGACTGCTATGTGACATGTATGGATACATTTACCGCTGTGTGATATGTATAGAGACATTCACCACCATGTGATATGTGTGGAGACATTTGACACCATGTGATATGCATGGATACATTGACCGCCATGTAACATACATGGAGACACTTGACACCATGTGACATACATAAGGTCATTGACCATCATGTGATATGTATGGATACATTTGACACCATGTGGTATGCGTGGAGACATTGAGTGCCATGTGACATGCATGGAGGCATTGACTGTCATGTGACATGCATGGAGACATTGACCACCATGTGACATGCATGGAGACATTGATCGCCATGTAACATACATGGAGACATTTGAAACCATGTGACATGCATGAGGACATTGACCACCATGTGATATGTAAGGAGACATTTGACACCATGTGGTATGCATGAAGACATTGACTGCCATATGACAAGCATGGAGAGACTGATTGTAATGTGACATGCATGGAGACATTGACCGTCATGTGACATGCATGGAGATATTTACCGCTGTGTGATATGTATGGAGACAGTTGACACCATGTGACATGCATGGAGACATTTACCACTGTGTGATATGCGTGGAAACATTGACCACAATGTGACATGCATGGAGACATTGACTGCTATGTGACATGTATGGATACATTTACCGCTGTGTGATATGTATGGAGACGTTCACCACCATGTGATATGTGTGGATACATTTACCCCTGTGTGATATGTATGGAGACATTTGACACCATGTGGTATGCAGTAAGACATTTACCACTGTGTGATATGCGTGGAGACATTGACAACAATGTGACGTGCATGGAGACCGATGTGTGATATGTATGGAGACGTTCACAACTATGTGATATGTGTGGAGACAATTACCCATGTGTGATATGTATGGAGACATTTGACACCATGTGGTAGGCATGGAGACATTGAATGCCATGTGACATGCATGGAGACATTGACTTTCAAGTGACATGCATGGAGACATTGACCAACATGTGACATGCAAGGAGACATTTACCGCTGTGTGATATGTACGGAGACATTCACCACCATGTGATATGTGTGGAGACATTTGACACCATGTGACATGCATGGATACATTGACCGCCATGTAACATACATGGAGACATTTGACACCACGTGACATGCATGAGGACAATGACCACCATGTGATATGTATGGAGACATTTGACACCATGTGGTATGCATGGAGACATTGACTGCCATGTGACATGCATGGAGGCATTGCCTGTCATGTGACATGCATGGAGACATTGACCACCATGTGACATGCATGGAGACATTGATCGCCATGTAACATATATGGAGACATTTGACACCATGTGACATGCATGAGGACATTGACCACCATGCGATACGTATGGAGACATTTGACACCATGTCGTATGCATGAAGAAATTGACTTCCATCTGACATGCATGAAGACATTGACTGTCATGTTTTGGAAGTCTGCAAGTTGGAAGTTTGTGCTTTGGAAGTTTGCAAATTGGAAGTTCTCCACTCCACTCCACTCCACTTTGAAAGTTTATGTTATGAAAGTTTGCTTCAACGCACACACACATTATTTGAAAGTTTGTGTTATTAAATTTTTTTTGGAGACGTTGACTGCCATGTGACTTGCATGGAGACATTGACCACCATGTGACATGCATGGAGACATTTACCGCTGTGTGATATGTATGGAGACATTTGACACCATGTGACATGCATGGATAAATTTAACACTGTGTGATATGCTTGGAGACGTTGACCACAACGTGACATGCATGGAGACATAGACTGCTACGTGACATGTATGGAGACATTTACCCCTGTGTGATTTCTATGGAGACGTTCACCACTATGTGTGGAGACATTTACCCCTGTTTGATGTGTATGGAGACATTTGGCACAATGTGATATGGGTGTAGACATTGACCGTCATGTGACATGCATGGAGACATTTACCGCCGTGTGATATGTATTGAGACATTTGACACCATGTGATATGTGTGGATACATTTACCCCAGTGTGATATGTATGGATACATTTGACACCATGTGATATGCGTGTAGACATTGACCGTCATGTGACATGCATGGAGACATGTACCATTGTGTGATATGTATGGATACATTTGACACCATGTGATATGCGTGGAGACATTGACAGCCATACGACATGCATGGAGACACTGACCACCAAGTGATATGCATGGAGACATTTGACACCATGTGATATGCATGGAGACATTGACTACCATGTGGCATGCATGGAGACCTTGACAGCCATGTGACATGCATGGAAAAATTGACCGCCATTTTTGTTTATGTTTATTTAAGTTTATGTTATGAAAGTTTGTAAGTTTGAAATTTTGGAAATTTACTTCACCGCACACACATGTTTTGAAAGTTTGTGTTGTGAAAGTTTGTAAGTTGGAAGTTTACTTCACCGCACACACACTTTGTGTGAAGTTTGCGAGTTGGAAGTCTGCAAGTTGGAAGTTTGAGCTTTGGAAGTTTGTATATTGGAAGTTCTCCACTCCACTCCACGCCTGCGAAGTTGTGTGAAGTTGTGTGAAGTTGTGTAAAGTTGTACGAAGTTGTGTGAAGTTTGCGAGTTGGGAGTCTGCAAGTTGCAAGTTTGTGCTTTGGAAATTGGCACATTGGAAGTTTGCTTCACCGCACACACATGTTTTGAAAATTTATGTTATGAAAGGTTGTAAGTTGGAAGTTTGCTTCACACACATGTTTTGAAAGTTTGTGCTGTGAAACATTTGTAAGTTGGAAGTTTGCTTCACGTCACACCCACACACATGTTTTGAAAGTTTATGTTATTAAAGTTTGTAAGTTGGAAGTTTGCTTCACCGCACACACATTTTGTGTGAAGTTTGCGAGTTGGACGTCTGCAAGTTGGAAGTTTGAGCTTTGGAAGTTTGCATATTGGAAGTTCTCCACTCCACTCCACGCCTGCGAAGTTGTGTGAAGTTGTGTGAAGTTTTGTAAAGTTGTACGAAGTTGTGTGAAGTTTGCGAGTTGGAATTCTGCAAGTTGGAAGTTTGTGCTTTGGAAGTTTGCAAATTGGAAGTTTGCTTCACCGCACAAACATGTTTTGAAAGTTTATGTTATAAAAGTTTGTAAGTTGGAAGTTTGCTTCAACGCACACACATGTTTTGAAAGTTTGTGTGATGAAAGTTTGTAAGTTGGAAGTTTGTGATGTGAAAAGTTTATGTTATGAAAGTTTGCAAGTTGGAAGTTTGCTTCACCACACACACAAGTTTTGAAAGTTTGTGTTGTGATGTGTGAAAAGTTCACGTTTTGAAAATGTATGTTATGAAAGTTTGTAAGTTGGAAGTTTGCTTCACAGCACACACAAGTTTTGAAAGGTTGTGTTATGAAATTTTTTAAGTTGGAAGTTTGTGATGTGAAAATGTCACGTTTTGAAAGTTTATGTTATGAAAGTTTGTAAGTTGGAAGTTTGCTTCACCGCACACACATGTTTTGAAAGTTTGTGTTATGAACATTTTTAAGTTGGAAGTTTGTGATGTGACAAGTTTATGTGATGAAAGTTTGCAAGTTGGCAGTTTGCTTCACCGCACACACACGTTTTGAAAGTTTGTGTTGTGAAAAATTACTCCTTTTTCCGTACGCTCCCACTCGCCTTGTCTTTTTGACATTGGTCAGCCACTGTTGACATACTTTAACTTGTACGCTCCCACTCGTCTTGTCTTTTTGACATTGGTCAGCCACTGTTGACATACTTTAACTTGTACGCTCCCACTCGTCTTGTCTTTTTGACATTAGTCAGCCCCTGTTGACAGACTTTAACTTGTACGCTCCCACTCGTCTTGTCTTTTTGACATTGGTCAGCCACTGTTGACAGACTTTAACTTGTACGCTCCCACTCGTCTTGTCTTTTTGACATTGGTAAGTCAATGTTGGTAGAATTTGACTTGTGCGCTCCCACTCGTCTTGTCTTTTGGACATTGGTCAGGTACTGTTGGTGGACTTTGGCTTGTGCGCTCCCACTTGTCTTGTCTTTTTGACATGGTATGCATGAAGACATTTGACACCAAGTGATATGCATGGAGACATTGATCACCATGTGACATGCATGGAGACATTGACAGCAATGTGATATGTATGGAGACATTTGACACCATGTTACATGCATGGAGATTTGTACTGCCACGTGACATGCAAGGAGACATTTGATACCATGTGACATGCATGAAGACATTGACCACCATGTGATATGTATGGAGACATTTGACACCATGTGGCATGCATAGAGACACGTAGGTTTATACAACCGACAACAGGTTGGGGTTATACAACCGACAACAGGTTCGGGTTACACCTTTTTCCGTACCGCCGAAGCCACTGCCGACTGTTGTCGGTTGTATAAACCTACGTGGAACCCCAACCTGTTGTCGGTTGTATAACCCTAGCCGCCACGGCCAAAAAGGTGTAACCCCAACCTGTTGTTGGTTGTATAACCCTAGATAACCTGCGTCGAGACAGTGCTCTTTGCCAACCCTATCATCACATAGTTGTTGGCTCATAGATAACCTGCATACAATTGCCAGATAGGGTCAGGGTTAGGGTTATGAAAGCCGTGACGTGTCTAAAAGGTGTGATTAAGTGTCTGCATACATATCACACAGTGGTAAATGTCTCCATGCATACCACATGGTGGTCAATGTATCCAAACATATCACACAGCGGTCAATATCTCCATGCATGTCACATGGCGGTCAAAATCTCCATGCTTATCACACCGTGGTAAATGTCTCCATGCATATCACATGGTGGTCAATGTCACCACGCATATCACATGATGCTCAATGTCTCCGTGCATGTCACATGGCAGTCAAAGTCTCCATGCATGTCACTTGGTGTCAAATGTATATATACATATCACATGGTGGTCAATGTCTTCATGCATGTCACAAGGTGTCAACTGTCTCCATGCAGGACACATGGCGATAACATTTTCAAGACACAAACTTTCAAAACATGTGTGCGCGGTGAAACAAACTTCCAACTTACAAACTTTCATAACATAAACTTTCAAAACATGTGTTTGCGTTGAAGCAAACTTCCAATTTGCAAACTTCCAAAGCACAAACTTCCAACTTGCAGACTTCCAACTCGCAAACTTCACACAACTTCGTACAACTTTACACAACTTCACACAACTTCGCAGGCGGGGAGAGCAGTGGAGAACTTCCAATATGCAAACTTCCAAAGTTCAAACTTCCAACTTGCAGACTTCCAACTCGCAAACTTCACACAAAATGTGAGTGCGTTGAAGCAAACTTCCAACTTACAAAGTTTCATAACATAAACTTTCAAAACATGTGTGTGTGTGTGTGTGACGTGAAGCAAACTTCCAACTTACAAATGTTTCACAACACCAACTTTCAAAACATGTGTGTGCGCTGAAGCAAACTTCCAAATCTTCAAACTTACAAACTTTCATAACATAAACTTTCAAAACATGTGTTTGCGGTGAAGCAAACTTCCAATTTGCAAACTTCCAAAGCACAAACTTCCAACTTGCAGACTTCCAACTAGAAAACTTCACACAAATACACACAACTTCGCAGGCGTTGAGTGGATGGGAGTGGAGTGGAGAACTTCCAATTTGCAAACTTCGAAAGCGCAAACTTCAAACTTGCAGAATTCCAACTCGCAAACTACACAAAAAATGTGTGCGATAAAGCAAACTTCCAACTTTCATAACATCAACTTTAAAAACATGTGTGTAACGTGAAGTAAACCTCCATCTTACAAACTTTCATAACATAAACTTTCAGAACATGTGTGCACGGTGAAGCAAATATCCAACTTACATAACATCAACTTTTCACATTACAAACTTCCAACTTAAACATTTTCATAAAACAAACTTTCAAAACTTGTGTGTGCGGTAAAGCAAACTTCCAACTTACAAACTTTCATAACATAAACTTCCAAAACGGGAACTTTTCACACATCACAACACAAACTTTCAAAACATGTGTGTGGGTTAAGCAAACTTCCAACTTGCAAACTTTCATAACATAAACTTTTCACATCACAAACTTCCAACTTACAAACTTTCGTAACATAAACTTTCAAAACATGTGTGTGCGGTGAAGCAAACTTCTAATTTGCAAACTTCCAAAGCACAAACTTCCAATTTGCAGACTTCCAACTCGCAAACTTTACTTTAGCATGTAACCATTATTACATTCAAAAATATAATTGAAATAATTAAATATATAGAAATTGTCACGTTATTTTTGTAACCAATTTTATTCAAGATAAAAACACAATGTTACATGCATTAGATACAAAATAAAGAGGAAATTACTTAAACAATTTAGGTACTACACATGCAATTGTGGAGGAATCTAATATTGGGATGTCTTAGTTGAAGATGTCTTATACAACATGGCCCTACCCTGCCACCCCAACACAACACAATATGTCTTACACAACATGGCCCTACCCTGCCACCCCAACACAACACAATATATCTGACACAACATGGCCATACCCTGCCTCCCCAACACAACACAAGGGAGTAATTGGCTTGTTAGTCCTGCATTGTTTCATTGAGGAGGTATTTCTGAAGCCATGAACTTATCAATCTACTGGTCTTTTTACATTGTTTCAAATATGACTTAGCAATTGTTTACATCTTCCTGGGTGTTAAAGATATAGGATAACATAATAATAGAAGGAATATATGTAAAAAGGACTGATGACTTCCTGCTTGTACTTGGGACCTGGGCAACATAAATATGCACCAGGAATGTTTCATTGTAATCCTGATAACAATTCAGGCCTTGATATTAAGCGTTTGTACCCAGTGGCCCGTGGGGCCAGTATATGTTAAAAGTTACTGGCCCCAAAAAAGTTACTGGCTCCAACTGTTTTTTATTGATAGAAACCCATTTTTTGCAATACACCGCATTACAAGTCGAAGGATGCGAGTTTGGCCGTTATTTTTTTTCCAGTTGGTGATTTACTTTCATGCTTTAAGTCAGTATTCCGTATGGCAGACAATTTTGCTGCAGGAATCATTTGATAATCATATGCCCTCTGTCGAAGCCGCAGGCGCAGCAGGCCGGGTTTTGAGAACAACGGGTGCGTATCGAATTACAGTTAGTTATACTCGAAAATACGACGGGCGAACCAGACCTGACACTATATACAACTATGACTGTTACAATTGGGTTTATAATCGAATATAAATTTTTGGACTGAAGTACTAAGTTATGGTATACTTAGCTATCGGCGCCCTAGCGGGTCCTGGAATGTATGTTAGCCGTTATTGTGACACCTAGCGGACATAATAAAATTATGTGATATACCGATAATATATATATATATCAGTATAATATCGGTATATCACATAATTTTATTATGTCCGCTAGGTGTCACAATAACGGCTAACATACATTCCAGGACCCGATAGGGTTGTCCCGGCACTACAATTAAACACAATTTTCATCTCATCTGATTTTGCGTTGTTGCTTCGTATATTTGCCATCTCATTTTGATATACACGAGCCTCACAAAAAAGTCTGCATGACGTCGCTACTATTACTAGTGACGACGTGTGGACTTTTTGTGAATTGCGGACGCCTATATTTTATCAGGATTGCGCCGTATATATATATATATATATATATATATATATATATATATATATATATATATATATATATATACGGCGCAATCCTGATAAAATATAGGCGTCCGCAATTCACAAAAAGTCCACACGTCGTCACTAGTAATAGTAGCGACGTCATGCAGACTTTTTTGTGAGGCTCGTGTATATCAAAATGAGATGGCAAATATACGAAGCAACAACGCAAAATCAGATGAGATGAAAACTGTGTTTAATTGTAGTGCCGGGTCAAGCGATTGAAACGATGACCTGTGAATAATGGAATACAAATAATTTAAAACTATGTTGGCCTACTGGGCCAATACAATTTGGAAACTTGTGGCCCGAACTGGCCCGGCAGTCCAAAAAAATGCGCCGGGCCAGCGTGCCAGTGTTAATGTCGAGACCAGCAATTATTGTGGCAATGTAAGCGAGCATGATTACAGTAGTCCGTGCCTTCAGCGGACCCTCTGACCAGCAGACACCTGCTCTGTACGGACAGTTTCTCAATGTACGGACTGTTTAAAAAAAGGTAAAGGTACGTTCTTATATAGCGCGGTGTCCAGTCCTTGGGACTGCTCAAAGCGCTTTACACTTCACCCCCCGGCAGTCATGTTCGTTCCATGGCCATTTTAACTTCTCTTGGAAGCATTCAGCCATGCTGCAATTACTGCGCAAAGACTATTCGTTCAGATACCCATCTATGTATGTAGCCAGGTACTCATTTATACAGCTGAGTGAACTGTTGCAACGTGGGATGAACGAAATTGCCAAAGCTTCAAAATGGCAGCAAGAGGATTCGAACCCGGGTTCTCTCGATTGAGAGCTCGACGTTATCACCTCTACGCTACCACGTCCCACTACAATGTACAACGTGAACGTCCCTGTAATGAGTGGACACCTGTTAAACGTGGACAGCAGACACATTTTTTTAGTTTTCTTTCCTTGCTAAGGGAGACAATCAGATTTCACGATATTTTCTCGATTTTATTTTCAAAACAGCCAAACTATCTGATTATCTTCCCGTCACATGAAAACGAGAATTCACGTGTGAACTAATATTTTCGAAAAGCAACTGTGCAGTTTCAATTAGATATTTCGAAGCGACAAATGTGTTTTGCATCATGGCTAGTTCGTCAAAGAGAAAATACTGAGTCTCGAACAGCGTGTCGACGTACTGACGGGATTATACACCAGTCGGAGAGGGACGCCTTCACGAAAGAGTGACAGTCGGGTGGACGATGCCATATATTTAATATTTAAAGCGTCGCAAGACAGTGTATGAGGACCTCAACAATTTTTCTTCACATCAAAGTGAATGTGTCAAGGACCTGATGTGTCAATGTTTCATGTCCCATCCGTTGTGTGACACGGTCTCTCGGAACCTTTGTGTCTATTGTGTGACATGGTGTTTTTGGTGGTGGTATTGAGATACATTTTGTTTTTTATTTTGTTTGATTTCTAAAAGTGTCCTTTTTATTTTACTTATTTTGTAGTACCTCAGTGATATTCTTATTATGCAACCTGTGAACATCGTACATTGTTAATAGATGATGCTTGAACATAATTCAACCATGAACCCCTCCACACCGACGTATTTGTCCCTCTGATGAGAGGACACCTGCCTTGTAGGGAGACTTTTGCTTGGATACAGGTGTGTCCACTGAAGGCAGGGACTACTGACTACATTATTTTGGCGTTTTTATCAATGTAATTCAGTACGAGTACAGTTACTCCAAAATTATTGCAGATTACACAAGATTACCAAGTACGTTTATGCCATCTCTGGTGGTTACTGTTTAATCTATACATGTAGTAGCATTCACTCCCAGTATGTCTATTATTGTTTAAGTTATACATGTAGTAACTTTCACTCCCTGTATGTCTATTACTGTTTAATCTATACATGCAGTAGCATCCACTCCCTGTATGTCTAATACTGCAGCTTTGACGTCCACTTTTGGAACTTCTCTATTACATATACAGCCTTTCCTGTGAAGGATAACGAACCTGTACGGTACGCCACATGCACCAGACTGAACCATGGTTATACTGGAACATGGACTAAGAACGTTGCTGTACAAACGTATAATGCATGCATGTAGCACTACTTGGAAGACTATTGTGTGATATTAGGGACTGCTTACGTGGACAACTAGCGCCACCAGGCAGATTTGTGATAAAAACTAGGACATATAGGAAGTGGCACATATTACATAGGTTTATCGACCGCAATGGCGTGGATTACAAGAGATGACAAGTTCAACAACATTTTCTTAGTAAACCACTGGCATAAAATATTGTATTATAGTTGGAAATTGTTAGTTTCCATTAATTCTTTTAGGTGCATTGCCAACAAAATATACCTTTTGTTTCCCTTTAATTTCTGCTGACGTAGAATTGTGTTTACGGATTTCCTCATCTGGTTAGGGTTTTCATAATTAGTTGAGATAACATTTGTATTATTGTATGTATTTCGTCACCACATTCTTTCAATATATCAACAACGACGTCTCCCTAAAACAATTTCTAGAGACATCCATGGCGATGGAGGGCGAACTTGTAGACTTTTTGTTTGTTTTGAGATATGTTTATCCAGGAATTTACTTAATGTTTCATGATACTGATTAACCTTTACTTTATACAAAAGAGCAGAATTTGCAAGATCATCCTAAAGGGTATTTATATTAATGTTATTTATTAGTCGAAATGTAATACTTTTTTTCTAGGTTTTGACCCGACTTGTAATGACAAATCAATAATGACACAATGGTGATCTGATAAACCATCAGTAGGAAATATTGCCTTGATGTTAGTGTAAGTAGGTCTTGTAATAAACAAGTCGAGCCAATATCCATGAACATGTTTAGGAAATGAAACGTGTTGATGTGATGCATATGTTTGAAGGACATCCATGAATGATATAGTATTTAGACGCGGTAAATCAAGGTGGATGTTGAACTCGCCAAACATGTAGAGGTCTTCTTGGAATTGAAAGGTGGTTTCAAGAAAACCTGGAAATTCATGAAACAATGTATTTGTGCTTGCAGGAGGACAATAGATGGATACAAAATTAGTAGATATGGATGAACGTTTTATAAGAATACATATTACCTTAAAGCTTTGGTATTGAGGTGTACGAATAATTTCTAATCTATATGTTTCAGGTAAAAAAAGTGAATCCACCACCCCTACCTGAATCAATGGCGGGGGTGATGGCATAGACAAACACCTGATGTTTTACTCCACCTACTAACCCAATGACTCATTCTGTATCATGGTAATGCTATGTATATTTGTGTTGTATTTTCCATTATTCCATAGCAACAGTTTTAATGTGGTAAAAACAATGAACAGTACAACACATACATTCCATTTCTATCAATAAGACTACTTGTCTTGTAAATCATTGCTGCAAGTTTCGTCAATTTTAATATTACGGGCTTACCATATTTATTTGATATTTCCACTTCAGAGTGTCATCAATATATACACCCAGAACATTGGTTATATGTATTGTGGTTATATGTTGATTATTACTGAAGAGATTAATTTCAGTATCAAATGGACGGTTCTGGTATAACATTTGTCTTTGGCAGGTTCAATGATAATTTGTTCATAGCAAAGCATGCAGTAATTTTTTTAAGTACTCCATTTAGCATAGCTTGTAGTTTTTTTAAATTATTACTGGCACAAAATATATTTGTGTCATCCACAGAGTAATTTAACTAGTTATGAAACGCTACAACTATCGTTAACATGAAGTGCAATAATTTTGGACCTAAAATGTATCCCTGAGATACCCCACTTGTTACACTTATCAGCTCCAAGGCGCACCCATTGACTCCACACACACCACAGAAATTCATATTTGGGCCAATGTCCCCAAAAAATTACATTTGTTGTTGTAGCAGGTAAAAAAATGTATGTATTACTCAAAAAACGTAAGTTGTCTCTGGATCTGGAAGGTACTTGGCAAAGTCCTGCAAGGATATTGCGCGGAGATAACCACTTGACTGGTCATGTGCTATGCTATATGTACATGTGACTGGTCATGTGCTGTGCTATATGTACATGTGACTGGTCATGTGCTGTGCACTATGTACATGTGCTTAATGTAGGTTTTTATGTGCTAATTTTTTTTTCTTTTGGCACTCGGCATCTTTCCTTATTGTGTATGTGCGTTTTCGTTACTGGATAGATTTTGGTGGTTTAGTTTAGAATTAATGTGATATGAGTGTCGGAGTAAAGGACAGTATAATTGTGTCATCATTTGATATAATATAGATGTTATATATATAGTTGAGACAACATTGTGCACATCAAAACATTATCTTTGTGATGATTAAATTAAGCTGTAATTGAAAAAAAATATGGATACCAAAATTGGATATTTAAAAGTGCACTACATTCCAAACAGAATAAAGAATTAAAAGATAGATGAAACAAGCATTCTAACAGGTAAAGAAAAAAAACATGGTAACTGTCGTTACGGTTGTTGTCCTTGAGCGTAACAACCGTTATTAGGATTGGCTAGCAGTGAATGTAAAATCCCAACTGTTCATGTTATTAGGATTGGCTAGCAATGAATGTAAAGTCCCAACTGTTCATGTTATTAGGATTGGCTAGCAGTGAATGTAAAGTCCCAACTGTTCATGTTATTAGGATTGGCTAGCAATGAATGTAAAGTCCCAACTGTTCATGTTATTAGGATTGGCTAGCAATGAATGTAAAGTCCCAACTGTTCATGTTATTAGGATTGGCTAGCAGTGAATGTAAAGTCCCAACTGTTCATGTTATTAGGATTGGCTAGCAATGAATGTAAAGTCCCAACTGTTCATGTTATTAGGATTGGCTAGCAGTGAATGTGAAGTCCCAACTGTTCATGTTTATTTTTCTTTTTAATTATAGTGTCTGATCATTATTTTGATAACATTGTAATTTAAACTTTTATAATGGGATGTGATTAAATAAAATCTTACTCGCATGGTGTCCTGAACGTCACGACCGTTTCTTTTACATTAAGTAACGACTGTTACAAAATGAAGGACGTGTATTACAATGCAAGTTTTGTAAACTTAAAATTGCACAACTATCTTTTTTGCTGTTTCCTGTTATCATGAGGTTGTTGAAGAATCAAATAAAGCTATTACCTGCTCTATTTAGTGATTTAACATGTTGAGCTTCTTTGTCCCACTTTTGTGCACCAGTATTGAAAAGATGATGAGGTATATTTTCCATAAATATCAAACTCTAATATGATTTATTTTTTTATAACAGTTACATGAAGTCGAACATGGTTTGTATCATGTGCCCAGCATCACCGACAATTATTTACAATACTACATACAATTTGAACATTTCAAATGACATGGACTCAGGAAAATCTTTGTGATTTATCTAGTATACATGTCAATAAAAAAAGAAACAATGTACACCATGACATTTGCCTTGGACACATTGTTTTTTCTGTCATTGTTACTTTGGTCATAGTGTCTGCATTGCTTTTTTCTTGGATATACCTTCTTTCTCTTATTAAAGTTCTTTCATAAACGTGTTGTGAATTTTGTTCGACACAAAGTCAGTAACTTTAATAAATAATATTTGACCGTAGCATCTGCTGTATATGTCCAGGGGTTGTAACTTGACAAAATATGAGCTACACAATGAATGACATTGGTGACACAGGACACAAAATATATCTTCAATAAGGCTATAGCATTATCCTTCATCATTAAGTAGAAAATGTCCAGGAAATCTACTTAAAACATGTTGCGTTATTTAACCCTATACAACCATGGAGTCTTTGTTTTTTTTATACATATTTTACTTCACACAATTTTATTAATTTAACATGTTTTTTTTTAAATATTTAATCTCAAATCGTTTGGGAGATAATTGATGTAAACTCATGTAATGCTCGAATGTCAGAGTTACAAAGTGTTGACCAAGCACGGTATAATTTACAATAAATCAACAAATAGCGTTTCAAACTAGGCATCATTTGACTTTTTAACAACAGGTGACGCTGAACAATCTGCGGTGACACTGGACACTGGTTGGACAGAACTGACCCAAAGATAATTGTGTTTACTTACAAATCATTAGAAGTAAGACATGATGATGCATTTGTGAAGGCTTCTTCGCCTGCACGTGAGAGTGTAGACATCATAAAACTTTTATACCATGGAAATCGAGCCTCTATATCCCACCAGTGGCGATGTAGAGGCCACAGTTGCCTAACCTGGACAACCTGGCAGCCGTCCTTTATAAAGCATTCTTGGCAGCACGATGTTTCGTGCATTGGTAGCTAGTTGTTTGCATTGTTAGTGGTAGAGTAGACTGACATCAGACGTTAGTACATCTCCCACTCTGAAACCTCCTTATAAGCATGGTTCATGTCCTCATTACTGGCAAAGACATAGTGGATGACAATTATTTCTGCTTCTGCCAACGAGAAGAAGTATTGTGCACATGCGATCATACAACCCTGTTTCACAGCGTCATCTCTACTTCATTTGGTACAACTACAATTAACTAATAAATTTCCCAATTAAATTAACCTCATACAATTCCAGTCGGATGTAGAAGCTTCATATATTCATTGGAATTAAACGGAAATGCAATGTCACTATCACATCTGATTATCCCATAGTAGACCCATACTGCTCGGCTGCTGCTTGGTGGACAGTTAATTATTGGCTCAACGATAAGATGTTTTTCACACTTTTGGTCAATAGTGTGCAATCTAGCTACCAACTGAGAAAAACTCAGAAAAGTTGCTATAAGTACCTGGATTTTGTTCAAACATTACCCAGCATGGCAGGCTGGGTTGGGAAATGGAAATGACTGATTGATTGATTCAGATGTTACAGACAATATGTTTAGTGCTGGAAGCCTGGAACCATTATCCTGCTTCAGTGAATGAATGAATAGGCTTGTCAGCTTAACCACATGTCCAGCGTCACCATGGAATTTGAAGGCCACATTTCCCCAAATATGCTTTCCAATTTCACCGAAATTACATTCTAATGTTGTCCTAGCATCCCTATATTGTTTTTGCAATGTAAACTGAGAGCTGTTCCGCAACAGAAATGGGTCCTAAAGAAGGTTTATCTTGATCAGTAACCAGCAAGTGTCCAGCATCACCACGTTTTGTTTTGAAAATAATTATTTTTTTCTTTCTAAAGTATGTGTTGCATTGCTTTCATATATAGGAAGAGCAACATGTATCTGACCACTGTAGTTCATATATAGAAAGAGTAACATGTATCTGACCACTGTAGTTGATATATAGGAAGAGTGACATGTATCTGACCACTGTAGTTTATATATAGGAAGAGTAACATGTATCTGACCACTGTAGTTCATATATAGGAAGAGCAACATGTATATGGCCACTGTAGTTCATATATAGGAAGAGCAACATGTATATGACCACTGTAGTTCATATATAGGAAGAGTGACATGTATCTGACCACTGTAGTTCATATATAGGAAGAGTAACATATATATGAATACTGTAGTTCATATATAGGAAGAACAACATGTATCTGACCACTGTAGTTCATATATAGGAAGAGTGACATGTATCTGACCACTGTAGTTCATATATAGGAAGAGTGACATATATCTGACCACTGCAGTTCATATATAGGAAGAGTAACATGTATCTGAATACTGTAGTTCATATATAGGAAGAGCAATATGTATATAACTACTGTAGTTCATGTATAATAAGAGTAACACGTACCTGACCACTGTAATTAATATATAGGAAGAGTAACACGTATCTGACCACTGTAGTTCATATATAGGAAGAGTGACATATAACTGACCACTGTAGTTCACATATAGGAATAGTGACATGTATCTGACTACTGTAGTTGATATATAGGAAGAGTAACATGTATCTGACCACTGTAGTTCATATATAGGAAGAGTAACATGTATCTGACCACTGTAGTTCATATATAGGAAGAGTAACATGTATCTGACCATTGTAGTTCATATATAGGAAGAGCAACATGTATCTGACCATTGTAGTTCATATATAGGAAGAGTAGCATGTATCTGACAACTGTAGTTCATATATAAGAAGAACAACAGGTATCTGACCACTGTAGTTCATATATAGGAATTGTAACATGTTTCTGACCACTGTAGTTCATATATAGGAAGAGTAACATGTATCTGACCACTGTAGTTCATATATAGGAAGAGCAACATGTATATGACCACTGTAGTTCATATATAGGAAGAGCAACATGTATCTGACAATTGTAGTTAATATATAGGAAAAGTAACATGTATCTGACCACTGTAGTTCATATATAGGACGAGCAACATGTATATGACCACTGTAGTTCATATATAGGAAGAGTAACATGTATCTGACCACTGTAGTTCATATAAAGGAAGAGCAACATGTATATGACCACTGTAGTTCATATATAGGAAGAGCAACATGTATATGACCACTGTAGTTCATATATAGGAAGAGCAACATGTATCTGACAATTGTAGTTAATATATAGGAAAAGTAACATGTATCTGACCACTGTAGTTCATATATAGGAAGAGCAACATGTATATGACCACTGTAGTTCATATATAGGAAGAGCAACATGTATCTGACAATTGTAGTTAATATATAGGAAGAGCAACATGTATCTGACCACTGTAGCTCATATATAGGAAGAGTAACATGTATATGACCACTGTAGTTCATATATAGGAAGAGCAACATGTATCTGACCACTGTAGTTCATATATAGGAAGAGTAACATGTATCTGACCACTGTAGTTCATATATAGGAAGAGCAACATGTATCTGACCGCTGTAGTTAATATATTGGAAGAGTAACACGTATCTGACCACTGTAGTTCATATATAGGAAGAGTGACATATATATGACCACTGTAGTCCATATATAGGAAGAGTGACATGTATCTGACCACTGTAGTTCATATATAGGAAGAGTATCATGTATCTGACCACTGTAGTTCATATATAGGAAGAGTAACATGTATCTGACCACTGTAGTTCATATATAGGAAGAGCAACATATATTTGACCATTGTAGTTCATATATAGGAAGAGTAACATGTATCTGACCACTGTAGTTCATATATAAGAAGAACAACATGTATCTGACCACTGTAGTTCATATATAGGAAGAGCAACATGTATCTGACCGCTGTAGTTCCTGTGGTTCACTGTATTTTGCGCTCTGAACGGTCTTTATTTAGTTTTCACGTCAGTGATGCTGGATATGCCCCAAATCCATTTTTTTTGCCAAACCAGGAACTATTTTGAATATTGGTACCACCATCAAGGCAGTTGTATATATGAAATGCTTAAAAACGGTGTATCGTATTTTCTGGAGATAGGCCTTTCCGTCAGTAATGCTGGACACTTTTTAAAATGCTATTTCATAAGTTTGAATTTTAACATACCATATTTTCCTGATGTTTAGGCTTAGCCCCATTATTTAATTACATAATTCCTTCTTTAGCCCTGTATGAAGGGATTATTTATCTAAATACATATCAATAACAATCATAAATTAATACCATGTTCCCACATAACGATGACAATGTATACTCAAAAAGTGGTACTTAATAAACAATACGGTAAAATGTTATTTTACTATTTATACAGGATGTATACTGTAAACCCCCGACACATACAATAAATGCATTGAATACTCAGAAATAAAAAAAATAATAACGTCTTTTTGTGGTGCTGATTCCAATTTTGGAAACTTCAAATTGACATGCTATTTTGGCCACCTTTAATATTGATATATTGATTTGTTTAGGTAACAAAAGATACCGAGGATAACACTTTAAAGTGTAAGTAGACTTATTTCAAATGTTGTCCTCATGGTTTTTAAGAGTGTCCTTATCTAGTGTTAGTCAGTCCATCACAGGTTGTTTTCCATTACCCTGCGTGGGACAGAAGGGACCAACGGCTTTTACTCTCTCTTCCAAAAGAGACAGGCAAAGTGGTGTGAACGAAATTGTCCAAGTGTCAAAACGACGGAGGTGGTTTCGAACCCCGGTCCCGGCGCTCTACCACACAACCACCGCGCTACACACTGTTTCGAACCCCGGTCCCGACGCTCTACCACACAACCACCGCGCTACACACTGTTTCGAACCCCGGTCCCGATGCTCTACCACACGACCACCGCGCTACACACTGTTTTGAACCTCGGTCCCGACGCTCTACCACACAACCACCGCGCTACACACTGTTTTGAACCCCGGTCACGACGCTCTACCACACAACCACCGCGCTACACACTGTTTTGAACCCCGGTCCCGACGCTCTATCACACAACCACCGCGCTACACACTGTTTGTCTGTTTTTTTTACCAGTAGTAACATAAATGAGACGTGCAAACTATGTACGTCCGTTAAGCTCTTTATATTTGTAATCCATGTTGACATTTTATTATTTAAACCTAACAATAAAATTCTTAAACGAAATATTACAAATGTGCATGAGAGGTTTGGATATAACAGATATGACCTTCGCTACGTTATCCGTGCTATGCTTTCTTTTGGATACACATGTTCGCAGTATTAATAACCTTTTGCTCATCAACAGGTTTTAAATACAGACCGTTTCCAGTTCTACCTCCTAAATAATCATAGTGTTAAGTAATCATAATGTTTTTTGGCTAAATTTGAACCAACAATTGTAAATAACTTACTGAATTCACTTGCCATATTTGTATTGGTGGATAGTCTCTATTTCCACACATTATATGAATAGGACACTTGATTGTTGGGCATTGTTTACACATGACAATGTTCAATATTGCTAATGTTTCTTTAACGTTTCCTCTCTTTTCTGCTAGCAGTTCACTGTAATATGCCTTTTCAGCAGATCTTAATATATAAATTAGTTTGTTTGTGTACGTTTTGCATTGAGATTTGGAGCTTTCAGTTCTATGTCGAACAACTAATCTATAAAGTTGATTTTTCTTCGACATGCAATGTTTAAGCCGTTGGTCAACCACGTTTTATCTACATGTGCAATTGTCCTTAATCTTTACATTCTACGTTTGGCAATGAAGGTTGTACAATGTATTAACATCATCCGAATACAAAACACTTCTCCAATTTGTTTGCCTCAAACTTTCCATTAACATTAGTTTATTGTTCTCTTTCAAGCTCCGTACATTTCTAAATGTCTTAGAACAATGTTTTTCAAATTCATATTTACATAAGACAAATATCGGCTAGGAAGTACAAATGTTACTAAATAGTAACCCACTATTAGCAGAGTAGTTAATTTGGTTGGTAAATATATTATCTATTAGGGTGCAAGAGTTGATGGTAATTCGTCTCGGTCTTTCTTATTAAAGGATATAATCCCAAACCATACATACATTTTAGAAACCACTTTGTTCCAACATGTGTTTCCTGTTTAATTAGATCAATATTAAAGTCTCCACAAACAAAATAAATTGGGTTTACTTTGATTTGCAAACCTAAGTAACTGGTCCACATGCTCACATAATATGTCTGTCTGAGCTCATAGATCCCATAATTAAAATTAAGGCAGGTGGCCTGTCTGATAATAACAATGTGTGACCCATTGATATTGCCACAATTGATAGCGTATTATTTGAATCTTTAATATTATCTAGGATTTCCATTTTTAAACTACATATGTTAACCAATTTGAATTTAAAAAGCATCACTCAAATGAAATGCTCATATTTGCATTAAACAAATGTATTAGAAACTATATAGCGAATGGCTCATCTATGTATGTCACTACGTTGGAGGCCTCCAAGTGGGGGAACATTGATTTCAGATGTTGGTTATTTAAATTCATATTTTGATCCTGGACTGAAGAAGAAGTGAATACACATACGTATGATACTGGCCATCACGGGCACGAATAAAGGCATACAATGAACACACTGGCCTTGCACAATAATTCATTACATCACCACCTAAAATATTAGAGAGTACCCATTCAGGACACTAAGACTAGTACAACAAGCTATAGGAGAACATTGTGAAGCCTGACATCAGTGTATGTTGTTACGTACCTGTATAATTGGTGAATACTGTAGGTGGACCATGTCTCGGAGGGGTTGTGTCCAATGGTAACTTCAAGGCACGATTTTCTTGAACCAACAACAGAGCTCCAGGACAGAGGCTTCCAGCAGCTGGGAACAAAAATACAGTACTTACAGGAGATTTCACTTGCAGGTAATTCCACAACAATATGCTGACATTTATCAAAGTACAGATCTGACTAAGAACAACTTGCATCACAGAATATCTTATTTATACGATGACCTATTAATTAAACAAAATGTTCCTGATAAACAAGCATTTGTTATAATATTAATTATTCTGCCAGTGTTTTCTGTTGTAATAATATATATATATATTATTTGATATAGCACTAGACCCAATATTGTTCGGTCCTACCCCATTTGGTCTGCATCCATTTTGTCTACTGTTTTACCCCAATTGGCCTACTTTTGTTTTCAGTACATAAATCATTTGGTCTACTGTTGGTCTCAAGGCTTCATTGATCTCATGTGCATCCCCCACATATCGAATGGCTCATCTATGTATGTCACTATGTTGGAGGTATCCAAGTGGAGGTGGACATCAATTAAAAACTTGGAATGTTTCATATTTCCTGGTATTAAAATACTATCACCGGCGTCGTTTTTGTCTCACGCCAGATTTGGCCTCATTTTGTGATCTCGCCGGATCTTAAATTCCAGCAGGTATATTTCCGTCTTTCGATATTGTTCACTCAAACCAACTTTTCTAACATCTTGTTTGTACTCGACAAATGAAATAACTGGTAATTGTTTCGAATATTGATGCAATGTTGCATACAAGTTTTTTTCACTTTTTTGTGAAAACAGCATATGACAACTTATGGCACAGCCAGAAGTAATGTTATGTCTTGTGATGGATGGTGCCATGATCCAAACCCGGTTACATCCTAACACCCCTATGCCACGCATGTGGAAGTGTCCAGTCCAGAGCATCTTGGGATAGCTAGCCCATGCAGTTCAGACCGGGTTTGACAATTACTGAAGTAAGTTGTATTGTTTTGAATTCGCTTGTATCTTGCTTTGATTCGCTGTGCTACGTTGTATTTTTATTTTATTTAGTTTGATACGACCCTGTCTGGTTGGAGCAGCATAGCTTTTGTTACATACGGTAGTTCTACCCGTTTCCTTTTACGTCGATTTCATATATTGTTTTGTTGCGCGACCTATATTTGTGCGACGGATTTTTCCTACTCCGTTGTCTCGCATCGACATAAGGATCACGCATGATGGCTATGCGTGTTAACGATCTCTCAAGAGATATTCCTCTCGGGTGTACTAGCGCTACACGTGTATGTTTTATCGGCGATAGTTTCGCTACCCGCTTCGGTAAATATTGTTCTGCACATGCCATCGTCAATGGCGGATTTGACCTAGATGTGATTTTTTGGTCTGTGATGGCGCGAGGCGGCGCTCGATTGAGTTTTGCTCGCGACGCAGCCTTGGATATATCCCGGTTAAATGCTACCAAAGTTATTCTCCAGAGAGGAGGCAACGATTTGAATAATCATTGTTGTCAACCTGAGCAGCTAGCTCGGGATATACTCCACATCGCACGGCAGTTGATACTGCACGACGGCGTGACGAAAGTTGCCATTTGTCAACTGTGCCACCGCTACCCTCCCTCCTATCAGCGTTCACGCAGCACCGCTGCTCTCCGTCATCCCCTCCGTTGTGGTTACAACGAGTTGGTGGATACCGTGAACGTTGAATTACGGCGCTTGATTTCTTTCTTTCCTAAAATCCATTTCTGGAAGCATCGCGGAATGCTTTTTGTCTATCAGTCTCTCGTAAGCGACGATGGCGTACATCTTTCTCCGGTAGGCGACCGCTTGATCTACAGGTCTATCCGCGGGGCGGCGCTATTTTTAAGTAAACACTGATTCATTACAACGGTTTGTCGGTGACAATGTTGTCCATGACTTTGCTATGGCTTCCGTCTTCGTCTGAGCATACGGACAATCTATCCGTGGCCTCTTCCGCTCGTTTACTATCCTTACATGTTATGTTTGGATTGCCTTACAATGAGATGCTTAATTTTACGTAGATTCCAGATCGATTGGCAGCCTCAACAAAAGCTATAGATATACTGGTTCCTTCTCCATTATGGCAGTCATGTTATGTGTGGATTTGTCCTCCGATATTTATTAAATTTTTACTTACACGTTTTGGTTGATGTTGGATTCATGTCCAATTATATGCATCATGGCGAAGTAAATCCCCGTTCGATATTAATCTATTGATAGTCTCAAGTTGTAGATTTACTGGTTTGTACTTCATTATCTTTACATGTATGGATTCGTCCACTGATATTTATTTTTTGCACACGTTTGTTGATATTGGATTATTGTCCCATTACATGCATTGTGGTTAAGTAGGTCCCAGTTCGATATTGATCGATTGTAAGTCTCAAGTTGTAGAGATACTGGTTCCTACTTCATTATAGCATTCATGATATGTCTGGATTCGTCCATTACTATTTCATTTTACCACATGTTGGCTTATAGTGGATTCCTGTCCACTTATGCATAATGGCTAAGTAGATCCCAGTTCGATATTAATCGATTGATAGTCTCAAGTTGTAGAGATACTGGTTTGTATTTAATTATGGCATTCACGACATGTATGGATTCGTCCATTGATATTTATTTTGTCCACATGTTTGTTGATTTTGGATTATTGTCCAATTACATGCATTGTGGTTAAGTAGGTCCCAGTTCGATATTGATCGATTGTAAGTATCAAGTTGTAGAGATACTGGTTCCTACTTCATTATGGCATTCATGATCGTCTGGATTATTCCATCGATATTTATTTTTACCACATGTTGGTTTATAGTGGATTCTTGTCCAATTATATATTATGGTCCCCACGATTTGTGTGGGTTAATCCTCTGATATTTACGTTTTCCCCACTTTTTGTATATATTGGTCCCTTGTCCAATTATATACATAATTATTCAGTACATTACACATTGCTATTTCTAGATATACTGGTTCGTACTTCATTACTGCTGTCATGATATGTGTGGAAGCTTTCACAGATTTTTTTAACAACTTTGTTTTTCTTGCATTTTTGTCCAACCATATGCACTAATATGTGCAGTATATCTATTTTTTACCATCTTGCTGTGGTGGACTTGACAATTTTGCAGATGCCTCCGCAAAAGAGACTAGCTATGTAATACGTCACAAGGACGCGCACCGGGAAGTTGCCTCGTCGAGTTGTGAGCATCGCTGCACAGCCAACACCAACTGCTTCGGCATCCGCTACCGAGGCGCAGTCCACACCAGCTGCTTCATCATCAGCTAACACTGCAGAAGCGATTGAAGCGGCGGTCATGCGTCACCTCGAGCAGTCAGGTCGCCTACTGCCAGTACCGCCAGCGACGGTGCTGTCACCACGTGTCGATACGCTGCCTGCGATGCCACCGTCTCGAACAAGCCGAATCCCTGTGCCTACATCTTCCATGCCGTTGACCAGCACGACTATCGCTTCGCACCTACCTGCTCCAATTCCATCGTCTAGCACCGCTGTACCAGCTGCACCACCTCTGGTGTCTGACGAGAGTGACAGTGATTTTGACGCTTTGGTCGGCAATCTCCTTGGTGGTGAGTCTCACACACCAATGCCCACCTATAGCGTTGTCAACAGGCCACTGGGCGCCAACTTATCTGATCTCCTTAAGAGTAACACCAGGAAGGGTGATTATGTCAACTTGCAGCATTTGCTAATCGATGATGATGTCGCTGTCGATGATTCGTATGAGCAGCAGCAGCACAAGCGTCTCACTTTAGAGGTTACAAACATCGGCCAGCAGGATGCCCTATCTCTAGTGACACCATCACAGCCCAACCGTATCACAACCATCGGCCAGTGGTTGTCTGCATTCACCATCTATGCAGCTGTTCTAACTGAACATTCCCCACAGCTAGCCCCAGGCATATTTAAACACATATCTGATATCATAGAGATGGCACGTAGGTTTGGGGGGTTGGCATGGAAACGCTATGATGAGTCATTCCGTAGGGACATGAGAGCTAATCAGTTGAGCTTTGGGCAGGTTAACTGGGATTTGCGGTTTTGGAGTCTTGAACAGGCTGTCAACAAACCAGGTTCTTATTCCTTTCGCGGTACAAACACCCGCACCCCTTACAACCGAACCCGAGGCGGTGTCTCCCTTGGGTCAAGCTTTCCCAGTAGAGCTTTCCAGAAAGGGCAATGTTACCAATTTGAGCAATTCGGCTCTTGCCCCCGGCCTGCCTGCCAATTCAAACATGCGTGCGCCAAGTGTTCCGGACAACACCCCACTCATCGCTGCAGCTTGCGTCCAGCCCGCCCACAAGGGGTTGGACGTGCGGGAGCCATTCGACCCTCCAACACCAATAAATAGTAAGGCCATGGCCAGATATCTGCTGTCTTATGACAAACTGGATGCATATATCCTTTTAGACGGGTTTTCTATGGGTTTCCCTCTCCACTGCGATGGGCCACAATGCATGCGTTTTTCAGACAACCACCACTCCGCATTGCTGACACCACACCTCGTCGATAAAAAAATCCAACACGAAATTGGCTTGGGTCGGGTTGCACGCCCATTTCAGGAAATCCCCTTTCCTAATGTTCAGTCTTCCCCGCTTGGTTTGGTACCAAAACACGAAAAGGGCAAATTCAGACTCATTAACGATTTATCCTTTCCGAAAGGTAACTCCATCAACTTTCACACATCCAGAGAATGCACAACAGTACAATATGAATCTTTAGATAGAGTGGTCGAATTGGTCAGAGCTTGTGGCCATAAGTGCTTAATCGCCAAAGCAGATATACAGGAAGCTTTCAGACTAATCCCTATTAGACCACAAGACTACCCATTGCTTGGTTTCACCTGGAAGGGTTTGTTCTACTACGATATAATGCTTCCAATGGGGGCAATTGTTTGAAAGGTTTAGTCGAGCCCTGCAATGAATTCTGGAGACGCATTTTTAGATGACTTCATTTTTGTGGGTTCTGCTAATGTGGTAACATGCCTATACTCGCTTCTTGCATTCGAGACGCTATCCCAGGATATTGGTATTCCACTAAATCAGGATAAGAAGTGTCTTCCACATACGTGCCAAATTGTTTATGGTATCGAAATTGACACTGCAACAATGCAACTTCGATTACCTGAGGACAAACTAGCCAAGGCTACATTACTAATAAATCGCATGGCCAAATGTCGCAAAGTGCTTTTACGGGATTTATTATCACTCATTGGCCTACTTAATTTTGCTTGTCTGGTTGTACCACCAGGACGGGCATTTCTCCGCCGTTTGATTAATTTGACAGTTGGCATTACTCGGCTACACCACTTTGTTACATTAAACTGCGAGGCTCGTGCAGATATATACGCTTGGCAGATATTTTTGCTATCGTTTAATGGGAGGAGTATGTTTCTCGACCAGAAGTTTCTGTCATCATAAACGATTAAGTTGTACACAGATGCTTCGAGCGACATAGGTTTTGCAGCTGTTTTTGGAAAGAAGTGGGTGGCCGGGACATGGCACAAGCCCTTTACTTCGGCAGACATAACCTTACTCGAGCTGTACCCCTTGGTTCTCGCAACAGAGTTGTTTGGAAAATGTCTGGCCAACCACTGTATCATTTTCATGACTGACAATTCTGGAGTAGTGGATATCATAAACAAGTCCTCGTCCAAGAATCGGGCTATCATGAAGCTCGTCAGGAAGTTAGTGCTAGTATGTTTGAAATATAATATCTTATTTCGATCCCGCCATGTCCCCGGTAACCATAATATCATAGCAGACCATCTTTCTCGATTTCAGATCGGAAAAGCCAGACAGATAGCACCTTGGCTCAATCCCACTCCAGCAGTCATACCACCGCCATTGAAACCAGAAGTGCTGTTAGGCTAGAGCATGAACTCATAAGAGCATCATTAGCACCAACAACCCGCGCGGCTTATAGACGCAGTGTCAACATGTTGCGTAGGTATGTCACATCTGTCTGTCCTGGCACAAGGACCTTCCCTGTATCACGCAGTAATCTTGCAGGTTTTATTACCCACATGTTCGCAGCTAACTATGATTCCTCAACTATTCTATCTACCGTGTCAGCTGTGTCTTTCAGCCACAAAATCGTTGGGTTGGCTGACCCAGCAGATAACTTCTACATTAAGAAATTGTTAGTAGGAATTCACAAAAAGTCCAGCACAGTTGATTTGAGGCGACCAATTGATCTGCATATGCTAGGTCAACTTGTCAGTGCAACTATAGCAGTAATTCCTGACAAATTTACACAAATATGTGTGGCTGCAATGTATATGCTGGCATTTCATGGATTTTTGAGAATTGGGGAAATTACTGTCCGGGCGGGTGTACCGATCGAGAATGTAATACATAGGAATGACATAAGGATTGTGCCAGGGTACGTCGGCAGGAATAAACCCTCCCTGCGTCTCACAATCAGGCATGCCAAACACCAACAAGTTAATAGGCCCGTTATGCTTGAAATAACTTCCCAATCCACAAACTGCCCAGTGGCCCACATATGTCGCTATTTACAAACTCGTGGCTCATCGGCGGGACCGCTCTTTGTCTTTCCCAACAAGACTCCTATGTCCAGAACATATTTTGCTGCCCAATTGTATGCATGTCTTGAACACACAGGTTACGACCCTGGCCTTTATAAGTGCCACTCATTTCGTATCGGAGCTGCAACAACTGCTGCTGAAAGGGGTTTTACAGATAGGCAAATACAAACTATGGGCAGATGGAAATATGCAGCCTTTAAGCGTTATATTCGAATTCCTATGATACAACTATACATTTTCCATTTGCTAATGCTGCTGCTGCTGCTTGTCTCGGTTTCAGGTGTACAATATCGTATGTTCTGGTCTGGCTTGCTCAGCCGGGTCTGGGAGTCGGGCTGGTCTGCCGATATTGTATGCTAGACATTTTCGGTAGCTTGTGCGTATATTATACAAGGCTTCTGAAGTGTACTGGACTAGCTTGCTCAGCCGGGTCTGAGAGCGAATCCGGTGCATTTAGGAAGGATTGTCTGTGCATTGCATGTGCAGCCTAATCTATGCATTATTATTTTTTCTTATCATACTATGGTCCGTGGCTATACAGCAATCATGTGGTGTACTGGTCTGGGAGTCAGGTTAGTGCAGCAGCTAATGCTTTATACTGCTAGTGCAGCCATTATATTATGTCGATGTTTGGTATTTAATTTTTGTTTCGCTGAATGAATATATAGGTTGGTAGTGTGTTTACCCTAGGGTGGTGTGCATATTTGCAACTGCGTTTCCAATTTATGTATCATACTTAATCGATTGTTTGTATTTCATTGATGTGGCCTTGGGTGGGGGTGGCGCTCCTCATTACGAGTAGCACCCGCGGCAGATTGCCCCTCACCTTTGATTTCATGTAGAGTAGCAGTTTCATGCATTGTATAGATATATGTATATATTTACTGTTTGTCTTTGTGTACATCAGTAACTTTACATTGCCTTGTTTGAGCTAAGGCTCGTGTATACAATGCTTTATATGTTCATTTTATATTCCTGGTATGCTTGAAGTGCATACCAATTGGCAATAAAATATGCCCATTACCAACCTTTATACACCATCGTTTCCTTATTCATACATCAAACGAGCTTCGGCCACAATAAATGTCTTTACTTTCAACCCTCCATGACAGATGACAAAAATGACAACTTATGGCACAGCCAGAAGTAATTTTATGTCTTGTAATGGATGGTGCCATGATCCAAACCCGGTTACATCCTAACACCCCTATGCCACGCATGTGGAAGTGTCCAGTGCAGGGCATCTTGGGATAGCTAGCCCATGCAGTTCAGACCGGGTTTGAGAATTACCGAAGTAAGTTGTATTGTTTAGAATTCGCTTGTATCTTGCTTTGACCTCCACCGCCCCTCCTCCACACTATTTTTTTTACAAATAATTGTCAAATGTCTGTAATTTGTACAACAATACCTTTGCATTGTTTCAGCAAGGCTGGCATATTGCATATTACCTTTAATATCATTTATATTAGCAGTGTCATGTATTGTATTGCGGCAAAAACCACACCAACCAGTATTCACATGCATTCACCAAGTACGGGGACCATTTCACTAAGATTCTTATCAGCTCATTAACATAATTTCGCTTTAAAAAATCGAATTTGCTCCTTATAGCTATAATCGAAACAGAAAATTGTGCTAAACTAAGAATAAATCATAAAAATGCTCACAGAAACACCCTTAAAATGTTCACAGAAACGTCCTTAAAAACGCTCCTTATTAACGATGAGGTCAGATCGCGCATAACTACACACACCAAAACATATCCATCATAAACAGTCAATTTTACCTAACTGCATATTGTCTTGACTACAGTTTTATGCAGAGATCCTGTTTTTCAGTTATATAAATTTTCAAAATGTAAGCGATAAAAAATGTACACATTGTGGCTGTTTACAGCATGTGTTTTACAGCACGGTGCCACCGACGTTGACAAGTCGTTGTGGCTATTTACAGCACGTGTTTTACAGCACTGTGCTACTGACGTTGACAAGTCATTGTGGCTGTTTACAGCATGTGTTTTACAGCACTGTGCCACTGACGTTGACAAGTCATTGTGGCTGTTTACACAATGTGTTTTACAGTACTGTCCCACTGACGTTGACAAGTCATTGTGGCTGTTTACAGAATATGTTTTACAGCACTGTGCCACTGATGTTGACAAGTCATTATGGCTGTTTACACAACGTGTTCTACAGCACTGTGCCACTGATGTTGACAAGTCATTGTGGCTCTTTACAGCATGTGTTTTACAGTACTGTCCCACTGATGTTGACAAGTCATTGTGGCTGTTTAAAAAATGTGTTTTACATCACTGTGCCACTGATGTTGACAAGTCATTGTGGCTCTTTACAGCATGTGTTTTACAGTACTGTCCCACTGATGTTGACAAGTCATTGTGGATGTTTACATAATGTGTTTTACAGCACTGTGCCACTGATGTTGACAAGTCGTTGTGGCTGTTTACACAAAGTGTTTTACAGCACCGTGCCACTGGCGCTGACAAGTCATTGTGGCTATTTACACAATGTGTTTTACAACATTGTGCCACTGATGTTGACAAGTCAGTGTTGGTGTTTACATAATGTGTTTTACAGCACTGATGTTGACAAGTCATTGTGGCTGTTTACATCATATGTTTTACAGCACTGTGTCACTGACGGTGACAAGTCATTGTGGCTGTTTACACAATGTGTTTTACAGCACTGTGCCACTGACGTTGACAAGTCGTTGTGTGCACTGTCAAGGTTGCCCGCGAAACGTTTGCTATTCAATTTTGAGTACATTTTCAGCTGGATATAATTAAAATGTACACCCCTAACCTTCATATTGCTATACTCTATGACACAACTTTGGTTAACGTTGTCGGCGCTCTCCGTGATAAAAAATTGTCAATACGCCGTCACTGTGTAACACAAATAGGGCTTACTGTATTCAGCGCACTGGCGCGTTGAATACATGCAGTTAATGCCCTGGTAGTTCGGATAAGCAAGTGTGATGTGAACGATTAGTTCATATACTACCACTATTAGATACAATGGAAATTGTTACCATAGATGAATCATGCATCAACATGAAAACTGTACCTATAAAATTGTAGTTATATATTTAGATTTTTTATATATGCTCCACATACATTTTTTTTCTCAAATGTAGACAAGATTTTCATTTAGTATGCTGTGCCATAATTTTTTTTATTAGTATAGCACACTATTTAGAATATTAGTTCATTACCAGGTCCAGATGTTAGTGTAGCATACTACTGAGAATATTATTTCATTACCAGTTCCAGATGCTAAATTTCAGGAGGCTAAATCTTACTATTTAGGACCATTAATTGTAACTCCAAAAATGGTTGCTAAGAAAATAAAGGCAATGAAGGATAATAAATCACTGGGAGTGGATGGAATTCCTCCAAAACTACTAATGTAAATAGTATAACAAATCAGTATACCACTTGCAAGAGTGTTCAACTTATCATTAAAAGAGGGAGTTGTTCCTTTTGAATGGAAAGAAGCAAACATCATACCATTATTTAAAAACGGTTCGACAAATAAGTCAGAGAATCACAGACCAGTGAGTATAACGACAGTGATTTGTAAATTATTAGAAAGGTTAATTAAAAACCATATGGTGGACTTCCTTGTTAGACATAAATTATTAAATTCATCTCAACATGGATTCCTAAAAGCGAGGTCATGCTTAACAAATATGTTATGTTTTTTTGGAAGAAAACATTAAGTGGATAGACGAGGGATTGCCAGTAGATATTATCTACTTAGATTTTCAGAAAGCTTTTGACAAAGCGCCACATCAAAGATTACTACTTAAATTAAAAGCCCATGTTATCGGGGATGGTACAATTGACTGGATAGAACTATGGCTAACTGACAGAAGACGGCATGTTGTAGTAGATGGAGAAGTTTGAAACTGGAAATCAGTTTTGATTGGGATACCACAAGGATCAGTATTACGACCTTTATTATTCTTAATATATATCAATGACTTGGACGACAATATAACAAGTACTCATATTTGCAGATGACACAAAAGTGTTACAAAAGTCAAAAGTGCTACATACATACATACTTACATGCATGCATGCATGCATACATACATACATACATACATACATACATACATACATACATACATACATACATACATACATACATACATACATACATACATACATACATACATACATACATACATACATACATACATACAGCCTCAACATTTACACTGGCCCATATTTTCAGATCGTTTTTATCCCATTAGTCATAGGTCATCATTTCAATCGCTTGTCCTTGCCATCCATGCCTACGATTAAACACATCTCATCTGATTTTGTGCTGTGTCACTTCCTATAGTTGCCATATTGTTTTGATATGTACAAGCCTCACAAAAAAGTTGTGATGTCGCTACTAGCGATGACATGCGGTCATTTTGTGAATTGCGGACGCCTATATTTTACTAGGGTTGTGCCATGTTACCAGTATATCGGTATATCGCAGCATTTTCTTCTGCGTGATACGTATCGGATATCGCGATACGCCTTCGACGTACCAATTTCATATAAAGCCACTGGTTCACGGATTGTCCGCTAGGTGTCACGACAGCGCCTACCATACATTCCAGGACCTGCTAGGGTGCAGATAGCTAAGTATACAGTAACTTTGTATTGTCCAAAAGTTTATATTCGAAAGAAATAAACCTAATTGCAAGTCAAAGTTATATACAGTGTCAGGTCCGGTTCGCCCTTCGTATTTTCGAGTATAACTAGCTGTAACTCAATACGCACGCAGTGGCATCACCTGTCGTTCTCAAAACTGCTGCGCCTGCGGCTTCGACAGAGAACATGATTCTCAAACGATTCGTGCAGCAACATTGTCTATCATACAGAATACTGACTGAAAGCATGAAAGTAAATCACCAACGGCAAAATAAATAATGGCCAAACTCACATACTTTGACTTGTGACGCGATGTATTATAAAAAATAGTGGGTTTTTTAAATCAATAAAAAAATTCGGGCCAGTAACTTTTTTGGGGCCAGTAACTTTTAACATCTACTGGCCCGATGGGATGCTTGGTACAAAAGCTTAATGCCACAGCCTGTATCAGTTTCGTGGTTGTATCTTAATTAGTTTTCATGCTAGAGCAATTTAAAGACATCCCTCGTCCACATTTGTGGCCTATTTTAAGTAAAAAAGTCTACTTGGCCTAAAATAGATAAATGTTAACGTTAATGTAATTTTTTTTTTACACAAACTGGAACTACTGCATTTTCTCAACCTACAGGTACCATACTATTGTAGCGTCATTATTTTGCCTGCAACAGTGTTGCAAACATTGATAAAGTGACACATTTTACCACATTATATAGGACCGTGTTATTGAGACTTAAATTCGATATATATATATATATATATATATATATATATATATATATATATATATATATATATATATATATATATGTATGTATGTATGTATGTATGTACTGAATAATGGCTTGTTCACATGCTATACACACACGTTGTGTTGTCTGTGCTGTTGCGTCTTTAATAGTTGTATATGAAGTGGTTTTGGTTACATTATCCAACAAGAAGGAATTTAAAAGGACATTTTGGAGGGAATGGTTGACGATAAAGCAAAGTTTATGTCTCAGAATTTGCCTAAATTTTAACCAATAAATAAGTAGCTATACTTGAGCTCTTCTGCCAAGAAAATGCACTCATTATTTTGATATTGTTTCAGATGCGTCTGAACCGTGTATAACTAATCAATTAAACATTCTAATTTGTGGCGCCATTTTCTATATACATGTCTTCTCCGTGAATCCCAGTGAATTTCGTATTTGCGATAATTATGAAATTTTCACCTTCAATAAAAATAAGAAATAAAACCCGATGTATATCAGCATAATGTTCGATGATTCAGCTTCACTCTACAGGCACATGCACACATTTATCATAGGTGTACATGTCAGCTGCTATGGACCGTAATAGGTAGCTTATTATAAGAAAAGTTGCTTTGAGTGAAAAACTAACAAATATTTATTAGCTCTGGTTGAATTTAGGAATGGGTTGACTTTGACGCCGGTGATTATAGATGAAGGAAATTGTCTAGGCTGTCTTGCAGGAGTGAGCAGAGTGCTTGGATGAATCTTGAAAGTGCTTGATAGGTAATTGTGCAGATCTTAAAATAATGCGATATTACACATACATTGCGCCGCCAAAGAGTCGAAACATTTCGTGCCATGACACATCATTGGCAAATTATTTACATTAAATGTAGCATCCCCAGGAACCAGAATTGTTTATTTTATTAGTATAGTTTTATTAGATCCAAAGATATTACACTTTTAATATGTCAACAGTTCGACAAAATTGGTACCTCGTATTCAGAGAAAATACTCTCATTGTTGTGTTTTCTTTCAATAACTTTTTTTAATGCCATCACTTTTTTATTTGTAGAAATATTTTAATAATTTGTTCAGGGTTTCAAAATACCTTAATTAGGTTCATAATTATACATCACCCAGTCATTTATCATTAATAGTAACTCAATTAATGCAATTAAAAAGTCAACATTGGCTAATTAGCACGCAAAGTCAGCAGACTGACACATTTCAATAAAAAAACATAACTTCCATGATTATGAAGATATTTATATTTGTTCATGGTTTGTAAACACAGTAATTGGGGTCATACAAATATATTACAGTCATTCCATAACTCAACTGATAAAGTAAACAAATTAATATTGGCAAATTAGTGTTCAAAGTCAACAGACTGACACATTTCAACAAAAGGCCATAACTTCCATGATTATGAAGGTATTTGCATAATGTGTTCAGAGTTTACAAACATATTAATTAGGGTCATAAATATACACCACCCAATAATTTAATATTAATGCCATAACATGTTTTATATATATTTTTTATAATTTGTTCAGGGTTTCAAAACACATTAATTAGGATCATAATTATACATCACCCAGTCATTTAGCATTAATAGTAACTCAATTAATGTAATTAATTTAAGTCAACATTAGCTAATTAGCACACAAAGTTAACAGATTGTTAAATGGTTTTTCATAACCCAGCCGTCCTTAAGATAAGTGTGGAAATTCACATAATATATTAGGTTACAAACAAAATACTGGAATATTTGGTCTTAAGAGATATAACTATAAGTTTATACGCCAACTTGGTGTTGAGAGGTATAACTGTAAGATTATACACCAAGTTGGTGTTGATAGGTATAACTATAAGTTTCTACACCAACTTGGTGTTGAGAGGTATAACTGTAAGTTTTTACACCAACTTGGTGTTGATAGGTATAACTATAAGTTGATACACCAACTTGGTGTTGAGAGGTATAACTGTAAGTTTATACACCAAGTTGGTGTTGATAGGTATAACTATAAGTTTATACACCAACTTGATGTTGAGAAAAATAACTATAAGATTGTACACCAACTTGGTCTTGAGATGTATAACTATAAGTTTATACACAAATTCTGTCCAGTGGCAGCTTGTCACAAAATATCCTTTTGTAGTTCAATAATTAATTGTAACGGTTTTATAAAATTAGTTTTACTAAACTTTTTTAACAATTAGTTTGCACTCAATCAATAAAATAATTAATTGTTATTGTGACTTAGAATATAAATATCTTGCTAATTTTTTTCATATTTTTTAATTATTTTTTAGGCTCTAGTCAAGGCCCAAACAACATAACCATTAATAATATAATATAAAACAGATGGTATTGGCTTTGCACTGAATTCAATTCAGAGAAAGTTAAATAAGTCATGCTTTGCATATCTCTAAAACCACATTTCACATTTCGCGGAAAATAACGATTTATCCCCCACATCCTAACTTTGACCTATAGAACACACTAGAAACAATGACAATGTTCCGAAGAATTTAGTAATTTATGCTACTTGCATTAGAAATACACATATGCCATAAAAATTCGATAAGAAAAAGACGACTAAGAAAATGCTTTCCAAGGTACCATCAAAGCTGATGAAAATGAATGGAACAGCCGAAAAAAACATGAGGCAAAACAAAACGTGCACGGAATTCCAATAATCGCCACGGCATTGATAATATTCATGAACGGATTTTCGCGCAAAGGGAATTATTAGGCGCCATAGCGGACAAAAGGGTGATGAAATGGCAAAACCTGTTGAGTTCTGCTATAACCGTAAAGTTCTAGCTGCGATTTGATCGAGTTCTGCAAGAACCGTCAAGTTCTGGCTGCGATATTGATCAAGTTCTGCAAGAACTGTTGAGTTCTGCAAGAAGCGTCGAGTTCTGCAAGAAGCGTCGAGTTCTGCAAGAAGTGTCGATTTATGCGAAAACCGTCGAGTTCTGGAAAACCGGTTTTGGACAGGGCAGTGGGAAAAACCAGGAAAAACTGTCATAAACCGGGAAGAACTGCTATAAACTGGGAAGAATTTTTAATTACTGAGATTAACATTGTCTAGTCCAATGGGAAACATAGTTAATATTCATCTTAAGCAAACAGTTGTACTAAATATCAAACATAAGCAATAGTTGTACTAGTTACCATGTCTGGCTATATAATGAAAGTGTCATTCTTCAGTTAGCCATAAAATGCCTTTGTTACTCTCACAAAGACAGTGCCAAGTATTGCTAGTGGAGTCTACTTCTGAAGAGGACTGCTGGCGACTCAGGTCAGACAGGCGGCACCAGTATTGTCTGGTGGCAATTTGCAGTTTAGTTAAAGTGCAACTGGGTTATTGAGCCCTGGACATTGTAAATAGTAGCTTGGTCAGTATGCCTGCCAGCATGTATTCTAATATGGGCTAAGGAACTACAGACAACTATATTATTATTATTATGTTGTACTTGTAACAGAGTGTTAATTCTGTAGCTGTTTAGTGGTTAGATTTCTGAATTTATTGTTAAACAGGACAAAGTTCCTCAGAATTTAAGGTTATTGTATCGGCAGCATGTAGTAGAGTATGTAGACAGCTGACTGCTCCGTCACAATATATTTTAGAATGTCATTTATGTAGCTGTTTTTTAAGTCAAATTATATTATAATTGACCATAATCAATTATATATTCATTATGGTAATGTTACATTAGCTTTTATTGCAATACAATTTCAAATTTAAGTTTTTCCAGGTTTTTCCAAATATTGTTTTTTTTCCAGGGCGGTATTTACCACCCGGTAAAAACCGGGGTGGGAAAAAACGTGCCAGCCCTGCAATTAAGACGACAATGTCACAAGACGGCCTGTTGAATAAATAACAAATTTAGTGTACATTTACATGTTAACCGTCGCGGCTTAATGGCAGACCGTTCGCTTTATGCGTGGAAGCCACACTTAGAAATAATTAGTACCACACATGTATTGCCAATCAGCGAAATTAAACAAAAGTGAATATTGCACTAAATATAATTGATAAAATAATAATAATAAGAACATTAAGCGAGAATAAAATGTCAATCAGACACACCGCAGATTGAAACAGAGACCCTCCAAGCAATAATCACCTCTGTGAGAAAGACTTTGTGAGCGATTCATGAAAAAATATGAAGTATAGATTACTCTGTTATGGTAACTCGAGGGACTCGACAGTTCTCGCAGCTAGAACGCGATCAATATTGCAGCCATAACTCGACGGTTCTCGCAGCGCTCGACAGGTTTTGCTATTTCAGGGTGTAGGTCAAAAGCCCTCTAGATCAAAAGTCCCTAGGTCAAAAACCCCTAAGTCAAAAGCCCCTCACTCAAAAGTCCTCACTCCTTACTTTAAGAAAGGTCAAAAGCCCTCACATTGAGATTTGTTATGGAACCAATTGAATTGTATTAATATGATAAATGATTTTAATTTGGTGAATGATATCAAGCAAAATAATACATTTTAGTAATTAATTTGTGCTTTGTTATTAGACATTGTATAAGGTGGAAGTGAATTTCTATATACCATTCGTAAGGCTACAAAACAGCTACAAGAGAAGCTTTTCAACATATGCACTGCTTGCAAAAACAAGGAGAAGACCTTGAAGCAAGTCCTGACTGGCATTGGACATTGTATAAAATGGAAATTAAGTGAATCTCTATATGCTATACAGTGGTACTGAATGAACATGAAAGTGAATGACTATTATTTGAATCAATTCATGACTATGAATGTGAATGACTATTATTTGAATCATGACTATGAATGTGAATGAATGTACTTTTCAGGTTCAATATACTCCATGGAAATAAATGTTGGTAAATCAAAATGTTTATGTTCATTACACTTCAATGTAGCTATTCAATACACTATATAATAAGAGGGCTTTTGAGCCCAGGGGTAAAATATCAGATAAATATATATAAAATGTGACGTGAAAGCCTTTGACCAAAGGGGCTTCTGACCTAGAGGACTTTTGGTCGTATCCCGCCGTTTCATCACGCTTTTGTCCGCTACGGCGCCTCATACGAAACGAGCGAGACAGCGCATTTTGTTGAAATACCTATATTCTAATAAAATCGTCCCCGAAGCGACCCGGAACCGCCACAATCACTCCATGTGCACACAAGACCGTTTGACTGCTTAGTTTTAGGAGTGTTGGTCAGTATTCTACACAAGACACGATGCAATAAGACGTCTCTAACACGAGTTCAACCGAGAACGAGGTATAATTTTTTTGCAGCTCGAGTGTAATTCGGTTGACAGTATCAGAAGTATGAAGTGCGAGCGTAGGAACTACAACAATTATCATTGGCATAGCCATTACGCAGAATCGCCCGCCCCGCTTTTGAGCAACAGCCAAATAGAAATAAATTGTATGGCGATTGACTTTGCCTACATTGGCATGTGTACGCTAACATTTTCATTTACATGATTATATATATCATGTGAGGTGATACAATGGGGCAAACTTACAAAAAGCTCTGCTTTGCCTTGGCTTTGCACGATAAATCGACACGCCGGCGCCGTCTCACGTTCCGTTCGGCTTCCACTAATTTCGTAGTACCGAGAGTACAAGTATACGATTCGCTAATATCATCCACAAATGGAGCCATTTTGAACGACATAGCGTATATTACATTTAATTAGCGGTTGTTTAATTTCGGGGGAATAATTCATGACATAGTGCAAACATGGAGTTTGCGGTATTACCAAGTTTGCTATAAACATGAAATAGCCTCGACGCGCTCGTCATCGGCTGGTTCTCGGCCCACCGTGTGGCGCCACTGTTGCGAAACACCCACTGCTTGAGGAGAATGGTCATGCAATCACCACTGGTCACTATATTAACGTGTCTAGTTAATGTGTGGTTTGGTTCAAGAAATTAAATTACTAATAAGTAATATGGCACAACTTGATGCAAAATTAAAAAGTGGGCTAAAAGAGTAGGAATAAACCCTGTTACCATATACGCCTTTTTATGTGATTCGAATCTGCGACAAAAGCTGGCAGAAAGTTATGGTTTGGATAGCTAAGTAAGAAGGCTAGCATTCGGTCGAGTACATTAGCGGATCGGAGATTTATCGATAAAATATGTTATGCGCTGAATACAATATGCTGACCAGGGACATTTACAATACCCTGACCATTGATATGTTTATATAAAATAAAAAAAATAACCGCTCAGTGTTAAGAAATTGGGCTTACTGGTGGCCCGGGTGCATCATTTATTAATAACACGATAGCAGCTGTCTACTAATGGGACTAACACATGGGCCGATCCAGGCGGTGTCCATCAGGTGCCCGTCAATCTTAAAATTCACCATTATTCCAAACAAATTTTTTTCATCGCGTCAACATTAGACAGGTTTCTCTGGTGTAAAATCAACCAACCCTGCAAATACAGCATTTATTAACATGCTAGCAAACCCGTGTGAGAGAGACAATCGCCTTAAACTGCAGCCTGTAATAAAAGTGATTGTTCTCTTTGAAAAGTAGAATCTTGCCTGGAGGAGCCACCGTGACGATGTCACCGATCTTGACACTGATGAGAATCACGGCAATTTGAATGTTCTCCTCAACGAGGCGCACTTTGCGATGCAATACAGGATAGATATTACAGAACGAACTGAATGCCGTCATCGGGGATCAGATCCAACTGAAGATTAAATGTTCTCCTCAACAGGCGACACAATACCCGATAGGTGATACAGAACGAACTGATTGCCGTCATCGGGGACCAGATCCAGCTGAAGATTAAAATGTCCGAAATGCGATTTTGTTTATAGTTTTTCTTCTACACTTTGTAATGAAGTTCGGCTTCAACTTCCGAAATATACATAATCATGTATTGAACGTGTGCATAGAGGAGGCTTCCGGCTTTCGGCAGTTCTAGTTTCTTTTTCTCCCCAAAGCGGCAACAGAAGCGCGAAAGCATGACCAAATAGTTGGCGTCCGAGACCAGTCGATCAGCGCAGTAATGTCGATTTCAGCTGCATACCCGCACTAATAAATCTGTTTTTATGAGCAATCTAGCAGATTCGTTCGCCAAGTGGAAGCGAGAGCCACAAATAATACATGGCTGCCTTATAAAAAAAAGAAGGCGAATGTCACCTGGGTGACGATTATTCTGAACTGTGCTGGACCGGACTTTATCACAGTATATGATAGAAGAAGACGACAAGGATTGCCCAGGGAAACTACTCGAGAAATCAGAAAAGTACTGTGTCATGGTAAATTAGTACGGTTTTGGAACGCCCAGGGAAAGGAACCGTTTGATGTGTTCCTGACCGTACTCCGTACAACTCCAGCGGTATGCGAATCATAAAACAGAATCCATCTTTCAATTTAAGGAGCGTTGTCAAAATGCGTTTCACAAATATGCTCTTTAAACCACCACCAGCTAAATATCGTAATTTCTGCTATAAGCCCCACAATGTGTACAATTGCATGGCAAAATAAATAGAAACGTTGATAAAAAAAGTGGCTGACGATGCATTGTATAATAATATCCACACAAAACGTGATACCATCGTAATCTTAATATTTTAGAAATTTAGCGCTGATATAAAATATGCTGATTTTACAACACATATAGAGATCGCTGTACGGCAGTAAAGGGCAGGCTAATCAATCTGAGACATAACGTGTTTAATTAAGACATTTAGTTATCTGTAAAATTCCGTTTCATACAATTTCTGATAGTAAACATACTGCAGCAACAAAGATAAAAACGAAGTGTTACAACGTAAATGTTGATGACAATAATTGGGGCATTTTAATTGTACAATACAATACAATTCAATAATACTTTATTCGTCCGACCAGGAAATTACAGTGCCGATTGCCACTTACAACACGATAGAAAACAAACTTGAACATTAAGTTTAGAGTTGGCACATGAATTGAAATACCAGAGGGTAAAAGAATACTTGTTGCGGTTTTGTCTTGATGTTATGGAGTAAAAATCTGCTGCATCTGTGACTGAGCCTTGAATAAAATTCGACATGGATGGGGTGTGGGGGGTCTTGGAGTAGTTGACTAGCTTCATGTAACACTTTCCCTCGATACAAAGACTGGAAGTTGTTTATCTGTCTACCAACAATACGACTCGCTCTATCTACGACTTCATCCATCCTCCCCTGATCATGTTTTGAAACATTCCCACCGCAACAGACTGCCCCAAAAGAGATAGTACTGGAAATGACTGCATTATAAAACATCAGAAGCAGATTTAACAAGATTCGCCATCCAAGCCAAAGGCCCAGATGGTAGGTGGACAAGGAAGCCATCGGCTTATCGAGTGTCCAACAATATTCATCTACGTGTAACCCACCCTCCTGAGATATATGTCACCTTGTTTTTAAACATATTCACGCTGCTAGCAGTTACACAATCCGTAAACAATCTGCTCCATTCATTTCTTGTCCTCTGCGAGAACGAGTATTTCCTGGTATCCAATCTACATAGATTCTTTACTAATTTTACCTCATGTCATCTGGTTCTACTTTCTTGAGTGAGAAAAACATATTTGTATCAATATTTCCTTACCCATTCTGTATCTTAAAAACAAATTTGATCTCCTCTTAACCTCTTGCTTCTAGAGTTGTTCAACCACATTCTTTCACACGTTCTTCATAATTAAGGTCTCTCAGTTCTCGAATAATTTTAATTGCTCTCCTGTACAGTTTTCTAAATGAGGTCTAACTATTGTTTTATACAGAGGTATAATTAGTTTTTGTTCCTTGTATTTTATATATCTCCTAATCAACCCAATAATTTGATTACTTCGACGCTGCGATACCACACTGTTCTGAAACTTTCATATCAGCACTTATTGTAACTCCTAAGTCCTTTTCTTTTACAGTAGTACCAAGAACAGTATCTCCCATTTTATAGTTTATATCCAAGTTCCCGGTCCTGTATGTAAGCCTTTACATTTCCCAAATAAATTGAATAACATCTGCCATTATTAACTTTTAACTAATTTGTCTAGATCGTTTTGTAAATGTTGTTTATCGCCATCAGCGTTAACCTTTGTAAACACTTTTGTGTCATCCGCACATTTCAATACTTTGCTTGTTATATTGTCGTCCAAGTCAGATATTATCTATTTAGACAATAATATACTTATTAACTATGTCCCGTATAAGCCAAAAAAAATGCCTGCCACCTAGCGAGTACGGAAAACACTGTGTAAACAAAACAATTAACTCAGACTCCAAATTTCTTGACTTCCCGAGATAGTACATCATTGAATTGTATTTGTTCATCATGCTCTCAGTGTTCTCGTCCCATTTCAGTTTTGAACGAATAACAATGCCCAGGTATGTGTAAGTATCATCTCTCAGCACATCTTCCCCGTAATACAAACAGTTTTAGGAGGTGTTTTCTTTCGCTTTATCCTCTATATATATATATATATATATATATATATATATATATATATATATATATATATATATATATATATATATATATATATATATATATAACAGAAACCACTGACCTCGCAGCTGGCGGCGCCCATCTTTGCCAGTTGAGTCTGATCATGACAATGATTAGGGTTTACTATTACCAAAACACTTTCACAGTTTAAATATAACAATCGATTAATATAAACTGTTTACCTTCTGAGTTGGTAGCCCAGAAGCAGACCCATGCCAAGAGCAGAACTCGAAGCAGAAGCCCGGGTGTCGGCAGAGGCGGTGGACGAATCGGCTTGTACGAACAGCGCCGCGGCATCTTCGCTATTCAGCTGGGATATTCGCACAGTCTCATAGGATCACTCCTGATGCAATCGGATGATACATCGCCAAAGCAACGTGTCACTGACTGACGTTCTGATACTGCGGGCAGTATTTTATACGGAAACATCGCATTATAATATCGATAAATGGCGTCACGAAGCAACTTGGCATTATGTGATAGGCCATTAACACAAGTGACGTCGAGCATTTGCCCAATGAGTAGCCCGTGGTTTGTTATCCATTACATATGCATGTCAATCAAACCATCGGGATTGCCTCTCTCTCTCTCTCTCTCTCTCTCTCTCTCTCTCTCTCTCTCTCTCTCTCTCTATCTCTCTCTGTCTCTATCTCTCCCTCCCTCCCTCCCACTCCCTCCCCTCCCCCTCCCCCCCTCCCCCTCCCATAAATATAAAGGTGGTGTCGCCATATATGTACGTGATAACAGCCAATACGGTCTTCGTGAATGACTTATGGTCAAACTTCATTCGTAGGCGAGACATACCGCATTCAAATGTTACAGCTTCTATTCAACGATATGAGTCAATACTAAATACAGTTCAAAGCCGCATAATCAGGTAATTACTGGCACTGATCACAATTTTGACTACATAAAGATTGAGTAATTTAAATCATCACCTGGCCTACTAGATATACACCTAGCTGCTAACGCCATTCCCACGATCATTAAACCAACACATATCACCCGTACATCCGCTACCCTCATTGATAACATTTATGTACGAAATACAGCCCCCTAATTCACTCTGGTAAACGTTATAGTGACATATCTAACCATCTGCCTATATTCTGTTTAATTGGAAAAAGTAAACCTTCCGCAAAATCAAACGAAGAACCATATCTGATATATCATTTCGTTACATGATATCTGCTCTCTACGAAATTGATTGGACGTATCTACATCAGTTTGATATAGATAATGCATCCAATGAATATACTAACCAACTGAATTGTGTATTTGATTTTTGTCGCACCAGAAAAAATCAATCAAAGGAGTAGTGACATCTTCCATAACCGCCAACAAACTTGATCGAAAATGTATCGGCACATCAAAGACACATTGTGCCTACATCTGTTATGTTAACTGTATAAATAATAGTATATATAATATGTTAACACACATTGCTAAGACTATGCTAATCAAATAAACACTGTTCAGAACGATTCTAAAAATACGTTAAAATATTATTTAGAAGCGTGATTGGAAAAACAATCATAAATCAGGCATTACAACATAGTTTATTTATAATAACGATTTAATTAATTTCGAAGAAAGCATTCTGTATGTTAACATACATTGGTCCAAGTCATGCAAACGCAATCCCTGAGCCTAAAAATAAGTTACTTGATATCTTCAGAATAGTCCTACCAAAAATAAAAAAAATTGTTTTATGAGCCAACCGATGCAACCGAAACCAGGCAAATTATAATGTCTCTTCAACTTAAGAAAACTTCTGGTTATGACAATCTTAGTCAGTACCTTCCCAAAGTAGTCGCTGAGCAAATACCTTTACAATATACGTTTTGGAACATAGATCTATTGTTGAGGGAGTAGTACCTGATGAATTAAAATTTGCAAAAGTAATATATTTAAGTTGAGTTTTCCGATTATATCCTTTCCAAACTTATATCATTATTACCATCAATTAAACAAATATTGGGAACAGTTATTCATAGAAAGACATATGATTGTGTACAAGGAAATAACACATTGAACACTGACCAATACGGATTCCGTGAGACACACTCAACCATCAATGCTATAACCCTCTTACAAGCGATATTTTAAATGCATTAGAAAAAGACTCAGTCCTCAGTGTTTTTATTTTGTAAATAAATGATACTCCACTCAAGTGGAGTATCCTTTTTATGACAATATTGTTTGACTTTTAATAGGAAAACTGCACTATCTCCAGGGACGCGTTATCTTCGCTCCACTAATGGGTCCCACTAAATCACCTGTTGTTCTAGCTATTAGTGATGCAAACGCAACGCAAAGCGTTGGCTCGGTTTCTATTAACATAATTAATAGTATTAATGATGTTTATGATGGGGGGCATTTTTTGTGGATCTAAGTAAAGCTTTCGGTACAATTGACAAATCCTACTACATAAACTTATATATATATATATATATATATATATATATATATATATATATATATATATATATATAATATATATATAATGGAATAAGGGCTACTCCACTCAAGTGGTATTATAATTATCTAACAAATATACAACATTTATTTTATTCTCTCCTATTCAAAATGAAGAATTGTGTCTAACAATGTCTAATTCAGCACACAAATGATGAATAATGTTTATATACCTTCATAGAGATGAAAGCCTTGATTTACAAGAACACACACACATTTTGAAATGTGAGCTGTCGTAGCTTAGTGGTAGAGCGTTCGTTTTGTGGAGCACTATGCACCAGGATCGCCTCAATGCGTGGGTGCTACTTTATATACACAAGAATATCAATCTCGACATCCAAGCAATTAAAGAATGCTTTTAAATAATCATCTGAGCTCTCATTGAATTGATGCAAACTAGCATGTACACTAGATGTACAATTCACTAATGCATTAAGTGTTTCAACGTGTTCCTTGATCTAATTTTGTTTTGTTCATTTCATTAATGTTATAATACAATTATTCATGGTGGTTCACAAATTATATATCAGAGGTATGAACATATGTCTACGTAATACCTCGGAAAACACCATTTCAAGTAACAGTAAATACATTCCACAGACCCCGTTGCACAGTTGGCTCCGCCCCCCGTTGGTCAAATCCTAGATCCGCCCCTGACATACATTGTCAATCAGCGAGACTAAACAAAAGATAATATTGCACTAAATATAATTGATAAATAATAACAAGAACATTAAACGAGAACAATTGTGTAATCGTACACACCGCGGATTGAACACGGGAACTTCCACGGACAAAGCGAACGGTCTACCGCTAAGCCGCGACAGTTCACATGTAAGGTTGCATTGGATTCGTTATGTATTATGCAGTTCGTAGCATGACATTGTCGTCTTTACTGTCAATTTTGTTTTTAAGTATATTTAGTAGGTATATTTGGACATAAAATAATCGGATTCGCGATAGGCTAAATCAGTTGCGAATGGAGTAGTATGCTATTGCCCCGTGCACATAAATGGCACAGCTGCCTAGTGTTGTATTTAATTGACTCAATAATGGCGACAATATTCTGACGTTGATCGCTCTCACTGAGATGCTGTTAGTGCACATGCTGTGGGAAGCTTTCCTGACATGCCTGTATGTTGATCATATATGACACCTTACGTTATTAAATGCTGAAGCAAATTAAGATTATTGCACTTAACATAGTGTTTCCTATTTGTGAGATAGCCCTTAAACCACTTTAGTGGAGCACCATTTATTCCATAGAATTCACGTTTATGTAATAGGATTTGGTGGTCAATTGTATCGAAAGCTGTATTAGATAACACAATCCCCACTTCATAAACATCACCAATAGTATTAGTGATATTTATGGCAACCGAGCTAACGCTTTGATATATCACATTACTCTTTCGTTGCATACAATAAAATTAATGTGCTTTGCAGACAACACGTTACATTTTCCATAGCAGTCTGTCGGCATGTTGCATCACTAATAGCTAGAACAAACAGGTGATTTAGTGAGAAACACTAGTGGACCGAAGATAACGCGTCCCTGGAGACAGCAGCATGATTGTGCAGTTTTCCTATTAATTTTCAAATAATACTGTCCTATTTATTATATATTATCATATATTATGTCTTATATATTCTAAAGCCTTCCAAGATGCACTTTGTTGACCATTCATTAATAACTATTAATTATGTTTATGCCCCTATGCAATATATACAATCGTATTCTATGGTATATAGCATCCTGTTTTGAAACAGGTAAACCATGGAAAACAATCGATTAAAGTAAATCATGGTAAACCATGGTAAAATATCATGATATGCCATGGAAACCATGGTAAAATACTGGTTTTTTGAAACAGGTAAACCATGGTATACCATACATTTACCATACACAATATATGAAAAAGCATGATCTATAATAGTTTTCCATGTAATATAAAGAAATATCATGGTATACCATGTGATTACAAAGAAGAAGAAGATAGAGATAACTGGGAGAGAGAGAGGTGGGAGGAGAGAGAGGGGGAAGAGAAGAAAAAGAGAGAGAGAGCAACGTGGAAGAGGGAGGGGAAAGAGAGGGAAATAGGAGAGAGAGGGCTGGATGAATGGGAGCGGTAGAGAGATGGATAGAGAGTGTGATAGAGTAGGGAGAGATAGGGAGATAGAGAGGGGAAAGGGGAGATGGGAGAGAGAGGAGGGGAGAGATAGGGAGAGAGTAAGAGTGAGACAGGTGGAGACATAGAGAGGGAGGAAGATATGGAAGGAGGGAGAGAGAGGGGAGGGAGGGTGAGACATGGAGAGATAATGAGATGGAGAAACATAGGGAGGGAGACAAGTAGGGAGAGAGAAAGAGATGGAGAGAGAGAGAGAGAGAGGGAGGGAGACAGAGGGGAGAGGGGGAGAGGGAGACGGAGAGAGAGGGAGATATGGAGAGCGGGAAATAGAAAAATGTAGGAGAGAGAAGGGAGAGAGCGGGAGGAGAGAGACATATATGGAGAGAGAGCGAAATGGAGAGAGAAAGAGAGAGGGAGGTGGATGGAGGGGGAGACATAAAGGGGGAGAGGGAGAGAGAGAGAGTGTGAAGAAGGGGGATGTTGAGATAGGGATAGAGAAAGAAATGGAGGAGGGAGAGGTCGAGAGACGAGAGAGGAAGGGAAGAAGAGAGGGGAGAGAGAAATGTGGAAGACAGAAGTGACAGGTAGAGACAGATAGAGAGGGATGGAGAGAGAGAGAGAGAGAGAGAGAGAGGATGGAGGGAGGGAGAAATAGGGGTGATACAGAGTGATGCGGGGGGAGGAAGGGAGAGAGGGGGTGAGAGGGGAGAGAGAGTTATGGGAGAGAGAGAGAGAGGGAAAGAGGGTATAGAGCGGGGATAGAGAGAGGGATATGGAGAAATAGGGAGCTGGATATAGCGAGGAAGGAAGGAGTGAGGGAGAGGGAGGTGGGTAGGGAGAGAGAGTGAGAGAGATGGAAGAGGAGAGCGAGAGAGTGGTGAGAAAGAGAGAGAGAGAGGGGGTGGAGAAGGGGAAGGGGAAGGAGATACGTGGAGAGAGAGGGGAACGAGAGAGAGGAGGGGAGATATAGGGAAACCGAGAGAGAAAAAGAGAGAGAGACAGGTAGAGACGAAGAGAGGGAATTAGGGAGGGACATAGGTAGAGAGATGGAGAGTTAGTGGGAGAGAGAAAGGTAGAAATAGAGAGAGAAGGTGAGAGGCGGAGAGTTAGAGAGTAAGAAGCGGAGACGGAGATAGGGAAAGGTGGAAATGGGGAGAGAGAGAGGGACGAGGAGAGAGAGAGAGAGGGGGTATAATGGGAGAGAGAACGAGCGAGAGAGAGAGAGAGAACGAGAGAGAGAGGAGGTGATATATAGGGAGTGGGTGATAGAGAGAGAGAGAGGAGGGGAGAGTTAAAACAGAGAGAGAGAGAAAGAGTAAACATGTAGAGACGGAGAGAGGGAGGGAGGGAGAGAGATGGAGAGAGAAGGGGTGGAGGGAGGGAGGGAGGGAGATAAGGAGAGATAGGGAGGTGGATAGTGAGAGAGAGAGGGGGGAGTGAGATTAGGAAAAATAAATAAATGTGGAGAGAGCGAGAGGGGGGGAGTGGCGAGAGGGAGAGAGAGTATATTTTGGATGTTCATAACTCATGCATAAGATACAACACGTGTAACAGTTGGTAAAAATAAATGTAAGTAATCATCAGCAAAAAGGTCGCTGTCAACCACAATTATTATAACGTGTTGTTTGTATTGCGTAGTAATAACACAATAATCAGATAATCACAGAAAATCACAGATTCACTCACAAAGTCAATCTCACAGAGGACAATAAATGAATGGAGAAATGTCTGTAAATGTTACTAAGGTGAATATTTGTTACACCATATTAAGACGAAAATGTCACGAGACGGCCTGTAGAATACATAACGAATTTAGTGCAACTTTACATGTGAGCCGTCTTGGCTTAGCGGTAGACCGTTCGCTTTGCGCGTGGAAGACTCCGGGTTCAATCCGCAGAATGTGTGATTGTATTTTTTTTCCTTTAATGTTATTATTATTTTATCAATTATTGTTAGTGCTATATTCGCTTTTGTTTAAGTTTGCAGATTGACAAGGTTTAATTGTATCATCATATTACTTAAATGAACTAAACAAAATTAGATCACGAACACGTTGAAACATTTAATCCATTAGAGTAGTGTACGTACAGTTAGTGTGTAGGTTAGTGTAGTGTCCGTACAGTTAGTGTGTAGGTTAGTGTGCATCAGTCAGTAGCAGTTCAATGAAAGCTCAGATAAGTACATTGCAACAACAAAGCAAATGTATACCGTATGACAACAATAGTATTAACTAATAATACTAAATGTTCACTTTAGGTGGTGTGTAGTATTAAGATAATACATACATGTGGTGATGCCAGGCACCGGCAATAGTAGCACGTGTTAGAAGGAACAATTGATGTGTGCAACAAGACAAACACGGTGGAAAGTGTCATAGTTCAGGCTAAAACGCCGTATCCCCTTACAATGCCTTGAGTGATGCACAACAAGACAGGCACGGTGGAAAGTATCACAATTCAGCTAAAGCGCCATATCCCTTTACAATGCATTGAGTGACGCACAACAAGTCAGACACGGTGGAAAGTATCATAGTTCAGTTAGAGCGCCACATCCCCTTACAACACATGCCTTGAGTGATGAGACAAAACTTTTTATTTTGGGTTTATTTTGAATGCTAGGTGGAATTATATTCCATTTTAACAGGCCTTAATATAACAACGTTTTTGATGATCTTACAGTAGAACTGATGAAAGGACATCACATTATATGTGAGGTATGTCTTGTTTCGTGAATATCATGGGTAAATTTGAAAATATCAGATAAAGTATATAGAAGGCTTCCATGGAAATAATAATACATACATTTTGCAACTTCAATTTGATATATATCATATGATTTCATTAAATTTATGCATGTAAAGAGGGTGTGAGGTTGTTCATAATAACCTATTTTAAGAATGGAGCGAACAATTTTCTTTGCATAATGAATAATTTTGTAATATGAGTTTTACATGTGGATCCCCTCAAGATGATTCCATATGTCAATTATAATAATAATAATAGGCAGAGCGTAGTCTCGAAGAGACGATGCTGATGCGCCCCGTTGTCAATTTGTCGAATTTTCAAATTTTGGCAGCGTCCACTGTGGCTGTGAAGGCCGATTCTTGAGTGGCAGTCCTTGCCGCAGCCAAAGCAGACGAAACAGGATGACATTGGTGGTAGGGCTGCTTTTTGTTTTCGCCGCATCCTCTTCTCAGCGGCATGCTGGTGTTTCGTTTCATCTGCCTTTTCAATGCCTCTGTGTGTTGCCTGCCGCCAAGCAGTGCGGTCTTCGGCCACTGCTTCCCAGCCTTTGGGGCTGATGTCACAGGCCTTCATGTCACGATTGCAGGCATCCTTGAATCTGAGGGCTGGGCGTCCCACTGGACTCGCGCTACTGGTGAGTTGTCCATAGATGATGTCTTTCGGCAAGCGACCTTCCTCCATGCGCCGTACATGGCCCAACCAGCGCAGGCGTCTATGGCTCAGCAGTGAATACATACTGCGGATCCTGGCACGGTCCAATATGTCGCTGTAGGGAATACGATCCTGCCAGGTGATGCCGAGGATACGCATGTGGAAGGTGTTGAGATGGCGCTCCTGGCACATGTATGTGGTCCACGATTCGCTGCCATAGTGGAGGTGCTCAACACACAGGCTTGGTAGATTATCATCTTGGTGTTCTCAGAGAGCATCTTATTTTCCCATACTCTTTTGGTCAGCTTGGCCATAGTGCATGCGGCTTTTCCGATGCGCCTGTTCATCTCCGTGTCCAGCGAAAGGTTGTTGGAGATGTTTGATGTCAATTAGGAAAACGCTAAAGTGTAATACGTCGTTTTTCTTGCGCTTTTGTGAAAACAGTATTTTCCCTTTTCTATCAAAAGCGCCACAAAAACTCCATCATAAAACAACCGATGTAAAACGGGTACGTGGATGTGGGCTAATAACTATGCATGGGGGAGTTGACATTATTGGGGTCATATGGTACATGGCTGGTACACAGTGCCCCATGTTTGTACGTTTAAAATGTCTTGCTTGACAACATATTTTTAACAAGATCTGAAGCAAATGCAATTTCGGGCCTCTTACTGCGATAATCGGTCAAGGAAATTGTGTACCTCTCGGCAGCTGGTACAGAGTAATCAGGACCGACAAAATCTACACCCAGTTTTTTCCAAGGTCGGTCAGGTTGTGTGACTGGCTGCATAGGAGCCACTCTAGTAACTGCATACATGTCTGCCATTTGACAAGTTAAACAGTGTTTAACCGCTTTCGTCACTTGCCACCAATAAAGATCTCGTAATCGCAGTTTTGTACCGACAATGACCTGGTGGCTTTCGTTAGCAAAATTCACGAGACGCGAAGTAAGTTCAACAGGGACTTCTGCGCGTTCACCACGAAAAACGAAACCCTCAGTTCATGTCTGATCAGAAAGTATGGCTGCACTGCCACTGAAAATAGTTTCTTTGCTTCAGGCCACCCGGTATTCAGGTACGTCAGAAGCTGAGTGCATACAGCATCCTCATTTATAGTATTCTTCAGCTCAGAGCGTGTAGCAACACTACAAGCTTGGTGATCGGTGCGGAGAATGCAATGTCTCCCCACAGGTAAGTATGCCATATTTCAGCAGCCCAAACACAGACAAGTGCCTCACGTTCTCCAACGGAGTAATTACGTTCTTGTGCCGTCAACGTTCTGGACGCACATGTCACCGTGACTTCCGAACCATCATTTTCAGTTTGAGTAAGCACCGCCCAAAGTCCGTACCCACTGGCATCTGTCGTTACGATAACTTCGTTTATGGGCCAAACAATGCCAGACCCGGACTGTTCACGATATTGGATTTCATGTCGCGAAACGCGCTATAGGCATCTTCAGTCCAGTAAAATGGTTCTGTATTTTGCACTTCTCTCATCGTGCTTACTTTGGTTGAGAAGTTGGGGACAAACTTCGCATAAAATCCCGCGAGACCCAGAAACGATCTGACCTGCTGCTTATTTTCAGGAACTGCAGCCTCAACAATGCCAGTCACCAATTCGTCGTTAGGACGAATAACGTGTTCATCTATAACTCGCAGTTGTCGTTTAGAGTATTGCCTCTATCTTGCAAGCGTTGAAGTACGGAGAACAGTGCTGTATCATACGAAGCCTTGTCACGATCAAAAATTATGATCATCGATAAAGCATTTGTTCTAACGGACTTTATGCTTTAAACTTAGAATGATCGACATCATTATTTGGAAGCACGAAGGCGCGGACGATAACCCGAAACAAACTTTGCGAAAACGAAAAACTCCTTCATGTGTTATGAAGGCTGTAAGATCTTGGCTTTCTGGATCTAGTTCAAGCTGGTGGTACGCCGATTTCAAAGCCAGTTTAGAAAAGTGAGTAGCGCCATGCATCTCACTGAGCATTTCGTCAACTGTAAGGAGTGGGAATTTATATTCAGTAACAACCTCATTCGGCTTTCTCAGATCTACATATACACGAATCTGACCACTGTTTTTCCAAGCTACTACGATGGGTGAAATCCATTCCGACGCGTCGGTTCGCTCTATGATACTCGCTTCTTCAAGACGTTTCAGTTCCGCAGAAACTGCATCGCGAACCGTGAACGTAATCTGCACAACTTCTGTTGAATATGTTTCACATGGTAACGAATTTTAAGACGGTGAAAAACCCTTTCACCTTTCCCAGTTTATCAGAGAACAAGTTACGAAATTCTGATGTTATCTTTGGGGGCACAATGGGCTGGGGGCACGCTCTTCCCTACTCCTACTCACAGCTGATGTAGAGTTACCTGTCGAATCGTAAATCTGACACTTTCCCTGCAGTAGTAGTACATGTATTTGTTGCAAACCACGACAGTGTGTTCCCCTTTACGTTAATACCAAGGAATTGGATTAAGACTTTGCCCATCAAACTACTACTTTTCTCTACCACATGGAATTTGTCAGAAGCATAGTTATCTTTATATTTAACATTAGCATGGAAACAACCAACAGTAGCTATTTTGTGAGACGTGTACCAAGTTATTGAGACTGGGCGTGGTTCTAATGCCTCTCTGACAAAGCTTTTGTCAAATAACTGTAATGACATGAGCGATACATCCGATGCAGTATCGACAAGTAACTTCATGTCAACAGAGTTCACAATTACTGCACACTTCACACATGTCTTAGAGTTCTTAGTCTTAGAGCACAGAACTTGTACATCTGCACCAACTGGTTGGATTTTCCCCCAAGCCTACAGACAACGTCGTAGTGGGCTTTGTTCCGCAGGCTCTACAATCTTACTTCTTGCCGGACATTTTGAAAAGTTTCCATATGTTGTTTCGACCCACAGAGGTAGGGAAACTTGCACGAGCCCGCGCGTTACCCTGATCACGTGACTTCTGTTTTTGTCCGAATTTCGAATATTCCGGTTATTTCCTTCCATAATTGGATTGAAATTTCCCGTTACGCTTACAGTTGTCATCTGCATACACTCGACTCTCATCTTTTCTGGACATGGAGTTAACTTCTTTTATGGCCGTTTCAACCAATCGGGCTAGTTTACTGGCCTAACCAAGTTTCAAGTATGCCTCAACTAAAAGTCTCTCTCGAATTCTAGCACTGTTAGTTTTTTTAAATAGTTGATCTTTCAAAATTTCATTTGAGAACAAACCAAAGTTACACGTTGACACCAGTTCCCTGAGAGCTGCGATGTAACGCCAGATATGGTGTTCGATACAGAAGTAATTCGGTACAGAAGAAATTCAGGACCGTATTTGGCTTGAAATCACCGTCTATTTATGTGTAGACCACATAGCTATACTCATCTACACCAGTACTCCTGGCGTCACATAAACGGTGCAATACCGTATGCATAGTCAGGAGAAGTTAACTCCATTATGTCATGCACTAATATGGTTTTAATAGGTCCGGTTATACCGTTCTGTTGACCTTAGGACAACGAAAGCTACAGCACTGCTTCTTTTATTATATTGCAAACGCTATGATCAGATAACATTGGGAACAAAACTCATAGTTTCGGTTAATCGGACTTAATTGTTCCAGTGAGTTTTGTGGGACGCGGTGGCGTAGTAATTAGAACGTCAGGCTCGAGTCCTTTTTTTTGCCGGTTCGAAGCTTTGGCAATTTCATTCACCCCGCGGTGCCACAAAAACGGTGAATGGTTATAGATCTAGGTGGGTGAACGAATAGCCTACGCGTAATTGCAGCGTGGCTGAAAAGCCTGAACACATGACTGAATTAAATTTCTTTATTCCGGCGAAATAATTATTTGCATGGAACATACAGAATCATCCGGCTAAAATATTATACATGACATCATTTTCCAATATTTAAACAACACGAACAACCGGTAGTTTAAATGGCTACATATATTTTCGCAGACGTATCAACAAAATATCGTTCGTTTTTGTTTGAAATTAACTAACATCATCATACCATGCACTTATATCATTTTCAACTGTAATCAGGTGCGAAACCGCCAGAAAGGGTTAGAGTAGAATAAAACAGTGCGGTTAATGTCGTACTTGACTGAAGCAAACGTTTGACGCCAGTTATGGATCTGACATAGTTGGAGCCAAATAACAAATGTGGACAAACGAGCGAGCATGTCGTAGTCGATACTAGATAGGTTCGATATTTCTTTAAATAAGTCAAGAGGAGACGAACAGAAAATATAATTGAGGGCCCATATTTACCATTTCCAAACGGCATGTAATATGTGTTTTAAATGGACATTAAAGGTAGCCTTCACGATCATTCCTCCATTTATCTCTTCCTGTGGTTCAATTAGGTTGTATGCGTATCGGGCTGGTTAGTGTACCTTTATCGTAATAAGGACATCTTGAAACTTCAACGTGTTCAAAAGTGTTTGGCAATGGTAGTTACGAGGTCTCCTTTTTTCTCTCACTCATTACCACTTCATAAAATATTGCATTGACTCCCTGTCCGATATCACATTATTTTTACACAATTACCTATCAAGTATTTTAATCGAAGCAATCAGCATATTTACATTTGCTGCTCACTCCTGCTAGACAGCTTCGATCATGCAATTCTAATTTACCTTTTGTTCCCAGTGTTAAGACAAATTCCAGAACTAGTGTTTTTCAGTTGCTGCACCGACTCTGTGGAACACACTTCCTGTTAGTGTATGTTGGAAAGTCTGTAGGGAATATAACAACATTTCGCCGTAAACAAGAAACCCACCTGTTTAAAATTGCTGACCCTCCATAGCTCCCCATATTTTACCACACTAGACGTATTTTATATTGTATCACTTACTCACTCATCCCTTAACCGGGCCAATCGTAGGGTTGCGCGCTTAGAGGCTTCCACAGTGATATGTCTCCACCGGGGACGATTGTGGGCAGCAACACATCATTCCTGTGGCTCCAGACACGTCCACTCTCGAATGTTTTCTATATACATTGTTGTGGTCTTCCTCGCTTTCTGCCGCCTTAGATCGTACTTTGTAGTAGTTCTTTGAAAAGTGTGTTGTGTTTGGTTGTATGACCGAACCATTGGAGTTTTCGGCGTTTTACTGTGGCCAAAAGCGGTTCTTGTGGTCGTGCGGCTTCGGTGATAGCTTGCATTACTGGTATCTTTGTTATCTGGTCTCTGTAAGAAGTGTTCAGGATCCTTCTGAAAAATTATATCTCAAATGCGGTTACTCATCTTTCGGACTCCGCATCCGTATGTCAGCACTGAAACAACCAGGCCTTAATAGAGTCGTATCTTTGTTGCCGTGTTGATGCTGTCGTTGCTCCATATCTTCTTCAATGTTGATATCGCTGATGTTGCCAGTTTTTTCCGTATGGGTATTTTCTCTGTGGAGTCGCCCTCAAAGGAGATGATCGACCCGAGGTACTTGAATGATGTTGCTACTTCGAGGCTTTCTCCATTCAATAATATAGTAGTTATTGGCGCTTTTCTGCTGTTGGCCATGATCTTGCTCTTTTCTACACTTATTTCCATTCCGTAAGCACGCGCTCTCCTTTCCTGTGTTGTTGTAAGTTCTTGTAGTTCCTCCTCTGTTCCAGCGATTATGTCAATGTCATCTGCGAATTGGAGGTTGCTGATCTCTCTTCAATTCATCGATATCATGCCATTTTTAAGGTATAGGTTGAACAGCGCTGGCGACAAGAGGCTTCCCTGGCGTACTCCGACCGATGTTCGAAATTATTGTCCAATTTATCCTTTCTGTAAAACTGCACTCGATGATGGTCCATATAGCGATTCGAGTACTGTCACGTCCTTCGTTAATGTTATATTGTCGCATTACTCGCCAGAGTCCTTTGTGCCACACATTATCAAATGCCTGTTTAAGTGATATAGGTCTTGATGGTGATCAACGTGTTTCTCGATTAACAGTCTTATGTTGAAGATTAATTCGGTTGTGCTTCTTTTCGGCCGGAAGCCTGCTTATTCTTCTGATAATAATGTTCTGCTTTCCTCTGAGTAGGTTGAATATGATTATTAGTATTATTTTGCAGGGATGGCTGATCAGACTTATTTAACAAGATATAAAAAGATTGCCATCCCAAACAACACGTTCCAGATGGCAAGTCGACAAGGAAGCCATTGGCTTATAGAGAGTCCAACAATGTCCTCATATATATGTAGCCCGCCCTTTAAATTATCTGTCAATTATATTTTTAAACATATTCACACTACTAGAATTAACACAATTATTTGGCGCTTTGTTCCATTCATTTATCACTCTCTGTGAGAAAGGGTAATCTTTCATGTCCAACCTACACTGCTCCTTAACTAATGCTGCGTTGTGTCCTCTGGTTCTACTGCCTTGTTTAAGTTTGAAAAATATATTCGTATAAATATCCCCATAACAGTTCACTATTTTAACCACTTCTATTTGGTCTCCTATTAGTCTCCTGGTATCTAGTGTTGTCAACCCATATTGTAAAGCTATTAGAAAAATAGTGTTTAAGTAAACTATGTGGAGGGTTTATTTGAGTACCAGAAAGAATGAAGACTATGCAAATTAAAAAGAGGCACTTAACCTAGCTACAACTGAAATGAGAAAATCTAAAAGAACCTTTGAAAAAAAATTGGCAGGTAATATCAAAAATGACAGCAATAATTTTTATGTTCATGTAAGGAGTAAACAGAAAGTTCGAGATAAGGTCGGACCTCTGGAAAACAACAGTGGAAACATAATTTCAGAGGGGTTTCAAATGGCAGAGGTCCTGAATTAGTATTTCAGCTCAGTTTTTACCACAGAATATATCAGCACAATTCAATATATATATATATATATATATATATATATATATATATATATATATATATATATATATATATATATATATATATATATATATATATATATATATATATATATATATATATATATATATATATATATATGTATATATATATATATATATATATATATATATATGTATATATATATATATATATATATGTATATATATATATATATATATATATATATATATATATATATATATATAATATAAACCATGGTTTACCATGGTATACCATGGTATTTTAACATGTAATTCGTAGTTGCATAATCTCATATTGGAGTCCTGGCTATTTTGTAGACATTGACGGGTATTTCACATGGAGGCATGTTAAAAGAGCTGGAAGTTTGTGACTTTGACTATATATCAAGTTGTTCAGAGTGCCATTGACATGATGTCAGTGACTGTGAAGAAGTTTCAGAATTTGTGATGGTTCAGTTTTCTTTTAATCAAACAAAAGGTTAACGTGGCCATACATGAACTTATCAAGAAAAGCTATGGAATTTTGTGACTTCTACACAATTTTGTCTGCAAAAATCCTATGCAATATTATGTAGAAATTAGATAAATTGTGTTACTAAGGGAGACAAAATAAAGCATTTTGGTCTAGTTCTAGACAATCTATCTAATCTATAAATCAAAATGTCAGTCTGTCTGTCTGTATGTTTATCGTGTCTTCTACATTGCCGCATTTGTGGGCCGATCCGGACGAAACTTTGCAAGGCAACCCTTCTGACGGACATAAGGGGTCGGATGTGGAACCATATCCACGGGGCCCCCGGGGGTGGGAGTCACAATTTCAAAAATGCCTACACATGTTTTGTCGCTGGATGTATGCAGCGATTGTGAATACTTTTCATGCTAATAAAATTTGTCTGTACCACATACAGGTGTTTATGGATAGAAACGTCTACACATAGCATAACAAACACTAGCTATATCACTAGCTATATCATAGTAACATTGTACCTACCCAGAGCCGTTACTTCGAGAAAAAATTTTTTTACACCAGGTAACTCTGTTGGTAATAAATAATTCAAATTTAATCGAAGCTACGTTGTCGTTGGACCCGCGAGTGTCGGCTGTCGCGCAAGATCAGTTTCATCACAGAAATGTCAGTGAGACTGAAATGTCAACGACATTGAAAAGCCAATTACTCTTGAAATGTCAACGACAGCATTCACTTGTTGCTGACATTTCTATTCGGTACAGTTGCACTTTTAGCGTGGAAAGTTAAAAGCGTAACCAAGCATAGACATAATCACACAAGGGTCCAGCGTCGCAGCGATCTAAACCGTCATGCGTCGATTCTCTCTTCCCAACAATGTCACCACTCAGCATATAAATACTGTCACAACTTGATTATACATTAAAAATGGACAGTTGCGGAGTGGTATATAGAATTGGTTGGCTGGGCAACGTCAATGTTGTTTACGTCATTGCAACTGTGCACTTGAGTAACGTAAAATTGTTTAAAAATGAAAGTTTTTATGTTTCTAGACACATTTTTAATAGAACCGTTATCCACAATTGTAAACTACTGTAAAATTAGGACCTTGCCAAATAAAATAAAAATATGCAGAATCTGCACATCATTGTCCTACTTCTGTGTAATCGCTCTGCAGCGTCCAGCACCAGTCGTGAGGCCGTTGAGACACAATTATGTCGGCCTGACTGGCTCCTTTTGGCAGGCGCCCCTCAGGGTTACTTGACAGTTTGTGAAGTTTTGATTGGGGGTGCGTTGACCAAGCGTCTCTTATGCAACTGTGTGGTTAGCCAACCAGGGTCATAACAGCATGAAGGAAACTATTGTTGGAATAGTTTGTGACGAGGCCTGCTTGGTTCTTTCTATTTGTAAGAACGATGCCCTTCAGATATCCTTGCTAGAGCTGCCAGGCCCTGGCTGTCTTCTTTCATTCTAATGTCATATTCCTTCTTCTTGTCATCTGTCGTATTCACCACCGCACATGTGTTTGAGTACAACATACAGATACACTGAAATAAGTTAGCATCTACACCAGTACTCCTGGCGTCACATAAACGGTGCAATACCGTATGCATAGTCAGGAGAAGTTAACTCCATTATGTCATGCACTGATATAGTTATACCGTTCTGTTGACCTTAGGACAACGAAAGCTACAGCACTGCTTCTTTTATTATATTGCAAACGCTATGATCAGATAACATTGCGAACAAAACTCATAGTTTCGGTTAATCGGACTTAATTGTTCCCGAGTGTTTTGTGGGACGCGGTGACGTAGTCATTAGAACGTCGGGCTCGAGTCCTTTTTTGCCGGTTCGAAGCTTTGACAATTTCATTCACCCCGCGTTGCCACAAACACTTTGAATGGTTATAGATATAGGTGGGTGAACGAATAGCCTACGCGTAATTGCAGGGTGGCTGAAATGCCTGAACACATGACTGAATTACATTTCTTTATTCCGGCGAAATAATTATTTGCATGGAACATCCAGAATCAACCGGCTAAAATATTACACATGACATCATTTTCCAATATTTAAACAACACGAACAACAGGTAGTTTAAATGGCTACATATATTTTCGCAGACGTATCAACAAAATAACGTTCGTTTTTGTTTGAAACTAACTAAATCATCATAACATGCACTTATATCATTTTCAACTGTAATCAGGTGCGAAACCGCCAGAAAGGGTTAGAGTAGAATAAAACAGTGCGGTTAATATCGTACTTGATTGAAGCAAACGTATGACGCCAGTTATGGATCTGACATAGTTGGAGCCAAATAACAAATGTGGACAAACGAGCGAGCATGTCGTAGTCGAAACTAGATAGTTTCGATATTTCTTTAAATAAGTCGAGAGGAGATGAACAGAAAATATAATTGAGGGCGCAGATTTACCATTTTCAAACGGCATGTAATATGTGTTTTAAATCGACATTAAAGGTAGCCTTCACGATCATTCCTTCATTTATCTCTTCCTGTGGTTCAATTAGGTTGTATGCGTATCGGGCTGGTTATTGTACCTTTATCGTAATAAGGACATCTTGAAACTTCAACTTGTGCAAAAGTGTTTGGCAATGGTAGTTACGAGGTCTCCTTTTTTCTCGCACTCATTACCACTTCATAAAATATTGCATTGACTCCCTGTCCGATATCACATTATTTTTACACAATTACCTATCAAGCATTTTCATCGAAGCAACCAGCATATTTACATTCGCTGCTCACTCCTGCAAGACAGCTTCGATCATGCAATTCTAATTTACCTTTTGTTCCCAGTGTTAAGACAAATTCCGGAACTAGTGTTTTTTTCAGTTGCTGCACCGACTCTGTGGAACTTACTTCCTGTTAGTGTCTGTTGGAAAGTCTGTAGGGAATATAACAACATTTCGCCGTAAACTAGAAACCCACCTGTTTAAACATGCTGACCCTCCATAGCTCCCCATATTTTACCACACTAGAAATATTTTATATTGTATCACTCACTCACTCATCCCTTAACCGGGCCAATCGTAGGGTTGCGCGCTTGGAGGCTTCCACAGTGATATGTCTCCACCGGGGACGATTGTGGACAGCAACACATTATTCCTGTGGCTCTAGACCCGTCCACTCTTGAATGTTGTGTATGTACATTGTTGTGGTCTTCCTCGCTTTCAGCAGCCTTAGATCCTACCTTGTAGTAGTTATTTGACAAGTGTGTTGTGTCTGGTTGTATGACCGAACCATTGGAGTTTTCGGCGTTTTACTGTGGCCAAAAGCGGTTCTTGTGGTCATGCGGCTTCGGTGATAGCTTGCATTACTGGTATATTTGTTATCTGGTGTTTGTAACAAGTTTTCAGGATCCTTCTGAAAAATTCCATCTCAAATGCGGCTACTCTTCTTTCGGACTCCGCATCCGTATGTCACCACTGAAACAACCAGGCTTTTATAGAGTCGTATCTTTGTTGCCGTGTTGATGCTGTCGTTTCTCCATATCTTCTAGAATGTTGATATCGCTGATGTTTCCAGTTGTTTCCGTATGGGTATTTTCTCTGTGGAGTCGCCCTCAAAGGAGATGATCGACCCGAGGTACTTGAATGATGTTTCTTCTTCGAGGCTTTCTCCATTCAATAATATAGTAGTTATTGGCGCTATTCTGCTGTTGGCCATGATCTTGCTGTTTTCTGCACTTATTTCCATTCCATAAGCACGCGCTCTCCTTTCTTGTGTTGTTGTAAGTTACTGTAGCTCCTCCTCTGTTCCAGCGACTATGTCAATGTCATCTGCGAATTGAAGGTTGCTGATAACTCTTAAATTTTTCGATATCGTGCCATTTTTAAGGTATAGGTTGAACAGCACTGGCGACAAGAGGCATCCCTGGCGTACTCCGACCGATGTTCGAAACGATTGTCCAATTTATCCTTCGTGTAAAACTGCACTCGTTGATGGTCCAAATAGCGATTCGAGTACTGTCACGTCCTTCGTTAATGTTATATTGTCGCATTACTCGCCAGAGTCCTTTGGGCCACACATTACCAAATGCCTGTTTAAGTGATATAGGTATTGATGATGATCAACGTGTTTATCGATTAACAGTCTTATGTTGAAGATTTATTCGGTTGTGCTTCTTTTCGGCCGGAAGCCTGCTTGTTCTTCTGATAACAGTTTTTCTGCTTTGCTTTGAGTAGGTTGAGTATGATTAGTAGTATTATTTAGCAAGGATGGCTGATCAGACTTATTTAACAAGGTATAACAAGATTTAACAAGATTGCCATCCCAAACAACACGTTCCAGATGGCAAGTCGACAAGGAAGCCATTGTCTTATCGAGAGTCTAACAATTTCCTCATATATCTGTAGCCCGCCCTTATCATTTATCTGTCAATTATATTTTTAAACATATTCACACTACTAGAATTAACACAATCATTTGGCACTTTGTTCCATTCATTTATCACTCTCTGTGAGAAAGAGTACTCTTTCATGTCCAACCTACACTGCTCCTTAACTAATGCTGCTTTGTGTCCTCTGGTTCTACTGCCTTCTTTAAATTTAAAGTTAACAGTTCACTATTTTAAACACTTCTATTTGGTCTCCTCTCAGTATCCTGGTATCTGGTGTTGTCAACCCATATTGTAAAGCTGTTAAAAAATAGTGTTTAAACTATTTGGAAGGTGTATGGGCGTACCAGAAAGGATGAAGACTATGCACATTAAAAAAGGCACTTAACCTAGCTACAACTGAAATTAGAAAATATAAAAGAACCTTTGAAAATCATTGGAAGGTAATATAAAAAATGACAGCAAGAGTTCCTATGCTTATGTAAGGAGTAAACAGAAAGTTCGAGATAAGGTCGGACCTCTGGAAAACAACAGTGGAAACATAATTTCAGAGGGGTTTCAAATGGCAGATATATATATATATATATATATATATATATATAGGGGTGGGGGCCAAAATAGCAATGTTACTATAATGAACCTAGTGTTATGCTACGCATAGACAGGCGCTTTCTATCCATAAACACTTCTATGTTGTAAAGCAAACTCTAATAACTTGAAAAACATTCATAATTGCTGCATGCATCCAGCGGCAAATGTGTAGGCAAATTATTAGCTTTAGTATGGTATAGAAAACAAAATAATGCCACGGTTGTAACTGCCCCTATAGCCTTTTGTAACTTCTACACAATTATCTGCAACAATTATATGCAATATTCTGTAGAAATTACATAGATTTGTTTTACTAAGGCAAAACAAATAAAGCATTAGGGTCTAGTTCTAGACAAACTATCTAATTTATAAATCAAAATGTATTTATGTATATATATATATATATATATATATATATATACACTCACACAATTTTGTCTTCAAAAATCCTATACAATATTCTGTAGAAATTAGATACATTGTGTTACTAAGAGAAACCAAATAAAGCATTTGGGTCTAGTTCTAGACAATCTATCTAATCTATAAATCAAAATGTCTGCTTTTATGTGTGTCTGCCTGTCTGTCTGTTCATCGTGTCTTATACATGGCCGCATTTGTGGGCCGATCCGGACGAAACGTTGCAAGGCAACCCTTCTGACGGACATAGGGGGTCCGATGTGGAACAATATCCCCCGGGGGTGGGAGTCACAATTTCAAAAATGCCTACACATTTTTTTGTCGCTGGATGTATGCAGCGATTGTGAATACTTTTCAAGCTAATATAATTTGTCTATACCACATATAGGTGTTTATGGATAGAAAGCGTCTACACATAGCATAACAAACACTAGCTATATCACTAGCTATATCATAGTAACATTGTACCTATCCAGAGCCGCTACTTTACACCAGGTAACTCTGCTGGTAATAAATAATTCAAATTGAATCGAAGCTACATTGTCGTTGGACCCGCAAGTGTCGGCTGTCGCGCAAGATCACTTTCATCACTGAAATGTCAATGAGACTGAAATGTTAACGACATTGAAAAGCCAATTACTCTTCAAATGTCAACGATGGCATTCACTTGTTGCTGACATTTCTATTTACTACAGTTGCACTTTTAGCGTGGAAAGTTAAAAGCGTAACCAAACACAAACATAATCACACAAGGGTCCAGCGTCGCAGCAATATAAACCGTCATGCGTCAATTCTGGTTGGCTGGGCAACGTCAACGTTGTTTACGTCATTGCAACTGTGCACTTGAGTAACGTAAAATAGTTTAAAAATGAAAGTTTTGATGTTTCTAGACACATTTTTAATAGAACCATTATCAACAATTATAAACAACTGTAAAATTAGGACCTTGCCAAATGAAATTAGAATTTGCACATCATTGTCCTACTTCTGTGTAATCGCTCTGCAGCGCCCAGCTTTTACTGATATTTCAGAGAGATCAAGTGATATGACCCCCACTCCACAAGGGACCTCAGCGTGCGGACATGCCTCAACGTGCGAAAATGCATCAGCGTGCGGACATGCCTCAGCGTGCGGACATGCCTCAGCGTGCGGACATGCCTCATCGTGCGAAAATGCATCAGCGTGCGGACATGCCTCAGCGTGCGGACATGCCTCAGCGTGCGAACATGCCTTAGCTAGCGGACATGCCTCAGCATCCGAACATGCCTCAGCTTGCGGACATGCCTCAGTGTGCGGACATGCCTCAGCGTGCGAAAATGCCTCAGCGTGCGAACATGCCTCAGCGTGCGGACATGCCTCAACGTGCGGACATGCCTTAACGTGCGGGCATGCCTTAACGTGCGGGCATGCCCTACCTTCCCTTACGGACGAAGCGTAGCTCCGTGTTCGGCCACATGCTACTCATGCCCCTGGATGTCCCCAACTATTTATGTCGCAGCCACACTAATCATTCATTCATACTGTATAACGTGTGTGTGTGTGTGTGTGTTTGTGTGTGTGTGTGTGTTTGTGTGTGTGTGTGCGTGCGTGCGTGCGTGCGTGCGTGTGTGTGTGTGTGCGTGTGTGCATGCGTGTGCGGCATGGTTTATGTTAGAATGCGGCAGTGGCATGGCTTATGCAAGACTGCGAGAATGGCATGGATTATGTAAGAAACATTTTTGAGTGGCAGGTCTTATGTAAGAACCCGGCAGTTGCATGGTTCATATAAGAGTGCGGGAGTGGCATGGCTTATGTAAGAGTGCTGGAGTGGCAAGGCATATGTAAGAGTGCTGGAGTGGCAAGGCATATGTAAGAGTGCGGGAGTGGCAAGGATTGTGTATGAGTGCGGGATAAGCAGGGCTTATGTAAGAATGCGGGAGTTGCAATACTTATGTAGGAATGGGGGAGTGGCAAGATTTATGCATGAATACAGGAATGGCAGGGCTTACGCAATAGTGCGTGGGTGGTATGGCATCCATTAGAGTGTGGGAATGGCAGGGTTTATGTAAGATAAGAGCTCATGTATGAGGGTTTATGTAAATGAGAAAGTGGGAGTTGCAGAGCTCATGTAAAAAGGCGGCAGTTCCAGCGCTTATGTTAGAATGTCGGGGTGGCAGGGCTTATGTAAGAGTGCGAAAATTACAGGGTTTATGTAAGAGTGCGAATTTGGCTGGTCTTATATAAGAGTGCGGGATAGACAGGGCTTATATAACAGTACAGGAGTGGCAGGGCTTATGTAAGAATGCGGGAGTGGCACGGCTAATATACGAATGCTGTAGAGGCGTGCGTGAAAATGCGGGTGTTGCAGGTTTAGGTAAGAATCCGGCAGTGGCCTGGTTCATATAAGAGTGCGGGAGTGGCATGATTTATATACGAATGCGGGAGTGTCAGCGCTCATGTAAGAGGGCGGGAGTTCCAGGGCTTATATAGCAGTGCAGGAGTGGCAGGGTTTATGCAAGAATGCGGCAGTGGCAGGGTTTATGCAAGAATGCGGCAGTGGAAGGGTTTATGCAAGAATGCGGCAGTAGTAGGGCACTAAAAGCACCAGGACGAGACGTTGTATTCGCGGAGACGTTCAATTCAGGCGGCAGTGCACTCAACAAAGTTCTGCTGAACCTCGTAAATCTTCACAAACCAGGGGCGCATTTAGGGGGAGGCCTGTGGGCAATGACCCCTTGATTAAATGTTTATCCGTTGCGATGCTACATGTTCGCTAACCTGATGGGTAATTAATCTTGCCATTCCCCTCCCCATCCCCCTCCCCCTCCCGCTCCCCTCCCCCTCCCCTTCCCCTTCCCCTTCCCCTTCCCCTTCCCCTTCCCCTTCCCCTTCCCCTTCCCCTTCCCCTCCCCTCCCGGGAGTGGCAGGGCACTAAAAACACCAGGACCAGACTCCCCCTCCCCTCCCCTCCCCCTCCCCCTCCCCCTCCCCCTCCCCTCCCCCTCCCCCTCCCCCTCCCCTCCCCTCCCCTCCCCCCTACCTGGTGCATATCATGTTCTGTGCAACCGCATAACCCGTTACCCCACCGAAGCCCTGTTTAGTATCACCAGTAACCCCACCGAAGCCTTGTTAAGTATCACCAGTAACCCCACCGAAGCCCTGTTAAGTATCACCCGTAACCCCACCGAAGCCCTGTTTGGTATCACCAGTAACCCCACCGAAGCCTGTTAAGCAGTCAAACTCCGTTATAGACGGGACACGTTTGGTCATACAGTCGATCAGAGAACAACAATGGCGTAGTCTGCTTCATCATTTTTTCTAAAGTGTTCGACTCGATATACCAACGGAAACTATGGGTTGCTTTGAGCGATTTCACCTACATCAACTTGCTGCATTTTGGTAAAACTGTTCATAATTTGCAGACGCGCATCAGAACAGATATCGATAACACCAGCTGGAGCCTAGAGCATAGTCTCCTCTCGATTCTCCGAGGCGTTGGCATGTTCTCATTAGTTAGACTCGCGTGGAATGGAAAACAAGGAATGGTTGTTATGTGTAATACCAATAATCATTCGTACCGTGACGTTGATTTCAATTCATATGTCGAGATATATTTTAATTCGGCGCACTTCATAGGTCCTTCCGAAATTCGGCGTGCTTTAAAAGTCCTTCGTCAGCTCGACGTACTTTAAAGGTATCTCATGAATTCGGCGTACTTTAAATGTCCCTCGTCAATTCGGAGTACTTTAAAGGTCCCTCATGAATTCGGCGTACTTTAAAGGTCCCTCCTCAAGTCGGCGTACTGCGAAACAGCGGAGGTGGAATCGAACCACCGTCCATTCGATCGACAGGCGGGTTCTCGAACCAACGTCCACTCGATCATCAGGCGAGTTCTCTAACCACCGTCCACTCGATCGTCAGGCAGGTTCTTGAACCACCGTCCACTCGATCATCAGGCGGGTTCTCGAACCACCGTCCACTCGATCGTCAGGCGGGTTCTCGAACCACCGTCCACTCCATAGTCAGGCGGGTTCTCGAACCAACGTCCACTCCAGAGTCAGGCATGTTCTCGAACCACCATCCACTCCAGAGTCAGGCGGGTTCTCGAACCACCGTCCACTCGATCGTCAGGCGGGTTCTCGAACCACCGTCCACTCCAGAGTCAGTCGGGTTCTCGAACCACCGTCCACTCCAGAGTCAGGCGGGTTCTCGAACCAACGACCACTCGATCGTCAGGCGGGTTCTCTAACCGCTACCCACTCATTATATTGCCGTAATTATACTCATTCTAGTCCTCCTCTTCATCATTATTATATAAGCGGTTGATTATTACATGACGTGTTGACTATTACATAAGTGGTTGTGACACACGATGTAATGACGATGGTTTGATTCTGGCGAGAGAACCAAATTTACTCGTGTCGTAGATATAATCAGACGCTGCAACGGATCATTCCATTTCAAAGGTGGATTTTTCAACTCTACCAATTTTACCTCTCTACCAATTTATAAAAAATGTGTTGTTGCTGTTTTTAGAGCCACTCCCACAAACGTTCGCTTCCAGAACTCTAGAGCAATGCTTCCAGTGATAATTCTAATCGAACGTTCCCAGACTGAAACGGCTGCAGAGTTTCTTACATGCCGATGACTATTACAATACACAGTGAAACGGCCTGAGACCAACACAGCTACAAACACGTGTCTTCTTTGTTTATTCCAACAGTATGGAGGACCAGGTAAATAGATGTATTAAATGTTGACGGAGGGCACGCTGCCATATATCTAATATAACATTATATTTTAATCACGTCTGTGGTGAAATAATGGGTTGATGTGGCTGTGTGGTAGAAGCTAGAGTGTCGGACTGTCGGTCGAGGGGACCGGGGTTCAAAACCGCCTGCTGCCGTTTCGAAACTTGGGCAATTTCCTTCATTCCACTTTGCCTGTGTTTTTCTGGAAAGACCGTTGGTCCTTCTTTCTAACATGGAAATGGGGAAAACGTGAACTCACAGAGCTGAGCTAATCTCACAACTACCTCCCAGTTAGGTGTTGTCAGCTGATTGTTTGTAGACTCTTTCATTAAGCAAGTGGCAACTTCCATTCGACTGGCAAATTGACACCATATAATCCTCGGGGACAAGAGCGCCGTGTCGCAGATGTGTCAAGTCATGCATAAAACCCCGAGAACGCCACAGTTCCGAATACAATAGAAACATCTGTCGTGACGAATGGAGGCGATGCATTGTTCAACTTACATCCTTTGCGTGTGCGGAGTCGCATTCGCTAACTTTAAATATTAATGGATTAGATATTTCAATTAGCAGATTGAAACTAAAACGCCGCTCCCTCGAGCATTGGCTTCCCTGGTATGGTCACAATTTCCACCTGTGTATGCAGGCAAGCATTACAGTAAAACAATCATTTACCACTGAGCTTTTGGGGCTGCACAGTCCCTGCCATACTGAAGTTTCGCACATTACCACCAAGTGCTAACAGTCAGTGCAGCCATGTCACTGTCCAAATCTTTCTTACTGAGCAAATATGCCAGATCACTCAGGCCTGATCTCATTGCCTTTCTCAGTTGACAAGGTTTATTTACAGAGATTGGCCAACTAACTCACCTGCCTGCTAATTACCTTTGTTTGAGATTGAAAAAAAACATTTGAACGGAATGCACCCTCGAATGAGAGACCAAGTGTTCAATGTAAAGGTATAAATAAGTAAATAGATCACTTATGTTGCTACGTTACGCTGTTATTATTACCATTATGTGTATGTATGTGCATTTGTACGGGTTCCCTAATTTGTATAACAAAATAACATGATTTTTGGGGTCCAGGCCCACTCACGGTAGCCCATTCTCGGCCCAAGCCCGAAGTGTTTAATGTTTTCAGCCCAGTCCTGGGCCAGACTCATAAATTGTACACCCAGGCCCAGCCCGGCTACTTGCGAAACACCAATCTTGCTTGAGGGAGAGACACTGGAAGAGGTTAAAGATTTCAGATATCTAGGCAGCATAGTGGATACGCATGGAGGGACAGAGGCTGACGTAAAGAAAAGGATCAGCAATGCAAGGGTATCTTTCCACCTGTTGAGAAATGTGTGGAAGTCAAAGGTAATTGGAGAAACCACCAAAATACGCTTGTTTAACACAATTGTAAAGTCTGTGTTGCTGTACGGAGCGGAAACGTGGCGAATAAACAAGACCACGCTGATAAGGATCCAGACATTTGTCAACCATTGCCTGAGAAGAATTGGATGGACAGGGTGAGCAACAAAGACCTCTGGGATAGAACACACCAAGCCCAAATAGAGATAGAGGTCCTTAAGAGGAGTTGGGGATGGCTTGTCCACACCTTGAGAAAGCCAAGCACCAACATAACCAGACAGGTCCTGACGTGGAACCCCCAAGGCAAGAGAAAGAGGGGGAAACCAAAAACACCTGGCGGCGTGACCTCGATGCAGACATCAAGCAAACAGGGAATGGCTGGCAACAACTGGAGAGGATTGTCCAAGACAGGAGGCGCTGGAGAAATGTTGTGGATGGCCTATGCTCCAGGAGGAGTTAAGGGCCTAACACATAACACACCAATTTGGTCAATAGTCGGTCGCGATTTTTAAGCAGTTGCCAATAAGCGACTGCCTCGACCGATAGCTGGTGCACCCGTCGTGACCTTTCATCAACTACACATATAAGCGACTGCCGCGACCGATAGCTGGTGCACCCGTCGTGACCTTTCATCAACTACACATATACGCGACTGCCGCGACCGATAGCTGGGGCACCCGTCGTGACATTTTATCAACTACCCATATTATTGGTAACCAATTAATTTCATCACAATTAATTATGGTAAATGATTCTACTTCAGGGCTCTCTTTAGTCTCATTTATCCGACTCTCGCTCGTGAATTCGCCGAGAAGAGAATTTTTATTCAGAGGCGTGGTCTCGTTGTTACCCACTTCCCCACTGTTTGCGTTGGCGTTCACGTGAAGCGCCAGCAGCCAATCAGCGTTATTATCTAGCGATTCTACACTATAAAAAATCCTGATTACAATTTTCAGTCTGACAGTCGTGTCAATATAATCAAAGTTTAAAGTTAATTCAAATTGCATCGTATAACTGATACAAGTTCATTGTTATTTTATGAATTAGCCACATGTCCGAATGATATCGCGATTAGCTAACTATGTAATATATAATTTCCATCACAATGAAAAGTATGCATTGCATCCACGCGTTGATGTGTGCGACAAACGGTGGCGCCACAGCACTGAGCCTGGATCGAGGCTAGACTCTCTTTCGAGTGACACACGGTGGCGCCACGTAATGGAATCTGGATAATCGAGGCGAGGTCCAATATAAACGCGAAACACTATCCATTTCACCACTGCTACAACTGGCATTTGAAGGGCAGGTTCTGCGCATCTTTTCATTTAGTAAACTCCAAGTTTTGGCATGACATTTCTCAGTTTCAGTTGCATACAATTGTTTATTGCATCTGCATTGGTGCCTAGAAACACAACAAGATTCGTTTTTTGTTTGAAACTTTGTTACGTTACTCAATTATCTTTTGCAATGACGTAATAAGTCGTAAACAACAATTACGTTGTCCAGCCAACCATTTCTTTATACACTCCGCAACTGTTCATTTTGAATTTATAATCAAGTTGTGGCAGTCACGCTAAGTGGCGCCACTGTACGGGAGTGTGCATAAACTCATAGCGGCACAATACGTAATGCCATCTAACGGTACTTTAATCATAATTTATTCGTCGTCAGAAGCCGCGTGTAGCGTAAGCATTTGTTCTTGAATAAACAACATACAGTATGGATGAACAAATACTGACCTCGCGAATTACCACAACTATGTAGAACATCACATCACCAAAAAGAATAACGATCGGCACAACTGACTATGTATTGAAGGATGGCTTTATACGTCGCCGACTCGGGATATATTTATATGTGACTTTATTTCGAGAGGATAGGGTACGGAAAGCAACGACGGCTTTCATCATGCTTATAAAAATTAATTATCCACAGAAGTTCACATAAATGTCAATGTCCATGCTACGGATGTATAACTCAAATGTTAAGGATGTGGTAACGCATGAATCAGATACGAAGATAATTGTTACGATAAGGTGTGCAGAAGCGTTATGCACTATGGGAAAGAACAAACCAAACACCACCAGAATACGACGTTAAAAGGACAGAGTAGACCTGGATCAGCCACACTCAATGGCCTATCCAGGAACTAAATGGCTAAACAAATTGAATAAATAGAGTTTACGACCCCTATACAAATAACATTTATCAGTAGATAACCCGAAAGCCACAATGGAGCTCGAGTCGGCTACTTGTAAAAACTACTATGTATGTCTGTCGTGAACTCTTATTCACAGTAAACAAAAGCGCATTTTGCGTGGTCGAAGGAGTCTCTCACACTTGGATCACATCGCTACCATGATCATGTGATGAACGTTAGCGTCCTCTTCTCGAGAAGGTCTGGCGTTGTGTTGTGCAGCAACTGGAAAGTACGCAACGCTTATATCATTGCCTTTCATTGCTTGTGAATGAGAAACAACTATAGTGTCAGGTGAGGTTCAAACAGGACCGGCATTAAATAGCATGTGCTCATCCCCTTAATTTTGTTTTAATTAATTTCATTGTACACGTTCATGGTAAAACACCCTTTCATTTGCTTTTCACGTCCTCTTCGTTATGTATGTCTGGAATGCGGTAACTAATCATAAGGTCAACGTTCAGTTTCTGATAGCAATATTCCAACAACTTATATCATATCAAACCTCTTCCGCCCACAATATATTTGCGTAATACATACATACATACATACATACATACATACATACATACATACATACATACATACATATATACATACCGACCGACTTACCAACCTACTTGCATACGTACACACACACACACACACACACACACACACACACACACACACACACACACACACACACAAACACACACACATACACACACACACACACACACACACACACACACACACACACACACACACACACACACACATACATACACACACACTCATGCACACGCACATGTGCACATATAAACAAAACATAAAGTAATCCACAAAACACATAATACACACCTTGGGCACCAGCTCCTGATACGATGTCCTTACAACAACTTTTAAGGAACCACCACAAACACACCGCACCCACGAGCAAGACGAGGAGCCCGATGCCTGTTGCCACTGTAAAGAAAAACAATGTTCTATGTCAAAATATAAAATGCGTGAATTCGTACAACATACAAAACGTTTATGTATATTTCAAACACCGCAATGACTGGTGAGACTGGTTTAACGGGAAATAAAATTGAAAAGTGGAGTGTGATGATAGAAACAAAAATAACTGATTAAATCGTGACGAACGTGTTTTCACGAAAGATATGTTTATGCCTTGACGAAAACCAGTCCGTATTCAGGAAAATTAGTGTAGATGTTCATACTTTTGTACCACGCAAATCGTCATATGCATACTATGCTGAATGTTACGTTATCGATCGGTTACTACATTGTCTCTTTTTACATTTCCGTTTGACCTTAACGTTATTGATATTATTTTTGAATATAAATAAAAATGGCGGCTACCCGGTGTCTCAAGCCGAAAGTTTCCCCCTTGCCAGAAGTAGGCGTATCCGTTATTAATAATAATACTACGTTTTATTTGTTCAAACATAAGTAGAATACACACACCATGTTTGTATTGTATAAATGAAATACTTATTATATCAGAAAAGGGCATACTGAAGAAAGTTCTTATAGTTGTATACCCCTGTACAGTATTATACTAATATTACATAGTATACAATGAAATGTTTTATAATACAAGGTAGTCTTCGCATTAGTGTTTGATTTATGGTACGAAATATTGCACAAATACCCTGGAAATGCAGACAAGTACTTGCATTACCAGTATGTTAATTAACAATAATTATTTTAATGCAGTATATTATAATACAATCATAATTCATTTGGACATTTCCCCAGCCATTTATCTAGGGACAAACGTTTTTTAGTTTTTTATAAGTATCTGTTGAACATCCACTTTTAATCTGTTAATACTCAGGTGGTTTGTACCAACGATACGCTTTTAAGTTTACGATTGTAAGTGTTAGTATACACGGAATAACGAGAACTTGAAACAACCTTGTGTGATTATTTGCAAAGCAACAAAAATACTGTGTGTCACTTGAACACGTTATTTTCACGGCGTTGTATATTCCACGTCAAACAGTGAGACTGTCTGCAGCGCTATTCATATGCACAGTGCGTTTTTTTGCTAAAAATGTCCACCCAATCATTAGTTACTGTCGAATCAATTTACTTTTAATTGAAACACGGAGGCAATGGTACTTCAAGCACGCCAGCAAAATCAGCGGGGTCACGGGAGGTCACGGGAGGTCACTCTACTTGTGACTTGCAGCATTGCAAACACTACTTTTGGCACGGCGGCAAAACCAGTGGGGTCACTTGAGGTCACGTTGCTTATTGCGCATGCGCATTGTTCACTGCGTTTGCGCGCTTGTTTGCGAAGTACGGGTCTGCATACTTTTGGCACGGGGATATTTTAGGCCAGTGACACCGGAGCAGCCCATCACCTCTCGGATTAATATCATAATTATTAAAAATCCATATCATCGTAGCTTCCAAAAGAGTAATGACAATGCAAGCCCCACCAAATCACATTAATTCGACGTTGATCCCATGATGCCTTGCTAAGCACTTTCACCATTTACCGCTGATAAATGGCGCTATTTTAGGTAGCCTTCGTTAAAATATTGACAAAGAAATATTAACGTACAGCTATGGTATAGCTATCGTATAGCTACGTGGATTTTCCTTTTGACATCTTACCTGCGGTCACAGTCGTCTTACTGGAAGGAGCAGTGTCATCTGTGGTTGTTGTTGGTGCCGCAGTGGTCGTTGTGAATACTGAATGTGAAACCAATATATCTTAGACAAAGGCGAGGCAGTTACGTGATTATACCAACAGCATAATTACATATTCAATCGATGATTTGACTCCATGAATGCATTTCAAAGCTAGATGTTTTTTCAGGGATATATATATATATATATATATATATATGTATATATATGTATATATATATATATATATACAATGCTCCAGAGAGGCATGTACACTCATTATATATATATATACATATGTATATATATATATATATATATATATATATATATATATATATATATATATATGTGTGTATATATATATATATATATATATATATATATATATATATATATATGTATGTATATGTATACAATATATATATACATATATATATATATATATATATATATATATATATATATGTATAATTATATATAGTGAGCGTATATGCCACTCTGGAGCATTGTGGCTGTGTGTTAGATGTACACAACAAAGACAAAGCAAAGGGGGTGAACGAAATTGCCCAAGCTAGACTAGAATCACGGTCATCTCCATTGACAGTGCGACACTCTAACCGCTGAGCCACCGCGCCCCATAAATCTGGCTACGTCGTTCGGGTAAGAATATACCTTTGATCTGCTGTACACAATCCACAGTCTTTGTGCATTACAATTTATTCAAATTGTCCATTCAACAATGTCAGCACGTAGCAGGTGAAAGTGCACATATATTTGACCCGACTACGCGATCCGACCCCAGTCATACATCTACAATCACTCTGGTTACGAAATCTATCGTTATTGTAACTGTGAATATCAATACGCATTGACAGGTTACGTACCGACGTTGCAGTTGGTACCAGACCACCCGTAGGGACACTGACAGACGTACCGGTGATCTCCGTTGACACACGTAGCGTTGTGGGCACATGGATTGTCGCTGCATGTTAAGTTGCCTGAAACATCAACACTTACTTACTGACCATAACTTCCAGTATGAAGCAAACTATTTAACGTCCAGTGGCATACAACCTTTATAATGTTTAATATTTATATTTTACATTTAGCATTTCGTGTTGTCTATGTACATACTTATTTATGTTTCCCAATATGCATAATTCGCATTGTGTGACAGTAGTAATAATTATAGCAGTGGTAATAATAACATTATTATTATTATTATACGTGTGATTACAATTACAATAGTAATATTAATAATTATAATAATCATTATTATAAGCAGTAGCATTTGTAGCAGTGGTAACAGCAGTAGTAGCAGTTGTAGTAGTAATAGTAGTAGTAGTAGTAGTAGTAGTAGTAGTAGTAGTAGTAGTAGTAGTAGTAGTAGTAGAAGCCGTATTTGTTGTAGTAGTTGTTGTTGCTATTATTATTATTGTTGAAGTAGCAGTAACAGTACTAGTAGAAGCAGTAGTAGTAGTAGTAGTAGTAGTAGTAGTAGTAGTATTAGAAGTGGTAGTAGTAGTAGCAGTAGTAATACTACATTTTGTAGTAGTAGTAGTTTTGGTAGTAGTAGTAGTAGTAGTATTAGAAGTGGTAGTAGTAGTAGCAGTAGTAATACTACATTTTGTAGTAGTAGTAGTTTTGGTAGTAGTAGTAGTAGTAGTAGTAGTAGTAGTAGTAGTAGTAGTAGTAGTAGTAGTAGTAGCAGTAGCAGTAGAAGTAGCAGTAGCAGTAGCTGTAGAAGTAGCAGTAGGCCTAGTAGTAGCAGTAGCAGTAGTAGTAGCAGTAGCAGCAGAAGTAGCAGTAGCAGTAGAAGTAGCAGTAGCAGTAGTAGTAGCAGCACAACAGCAGTAGCAGTAGTAGGAGCAGTGTTAGTAGCAGTGACGGTGACGGTGGTGGTGACGGTGGTTGTGACGGTGGTGGCGGCGGTGGTTATAATAATTACAGAAACTATAATAATTATGATAATTATAATCATTATTAAAAATATTGATAATTATAATAATTACATTAATTATAATAATTATTATAATAATTACAACAATTATAGTAATTAGAATAACTATAATAATCATTGTAATGATAATATTTAAGGTAATTATAGTCCTTATGTTAATTGTAATAACTATAGTAATTATAGTTATTATAGTTATTATACTAAAGATAATATGATAATAATGCTAATACTGATAAAAATGATGCAGACAACTATTACAGTCATTGCAATTATTACAATACGTGCATCCATTACACCCATTACAAGGATTACACTCATTGCAAACATTACAATCGTCAATAGCAATAATGAAAATAGTTACAAGCATTTTAGTCATTACAATTAATACAGTTAATACAATCGTTACAGTTGTTAATCGTTATCGCTACAGTCACTACAGTATCCACATTAGCAACAATCAATACAACAATTACACTCATTACGCCCTTTAAACTAATTACACTAACTACACTAATAACACGCATTACACTCGTTATATTCATCACAGTAATTACCATCATTATGCTAGAATCATTACAGTCAGTATATACTACTGATGGTTCCCATTTGCAGTGATAAATGGTACTTACTGAATTGGCAGCAGTCGCCATAACCTTGATCTTCGCAGTTACAATTGCCTCTGGAATAGACGCCGAAGATGCATTCCTTTCTACAAGGTTCTTTCTGGATGATATCAGACACTGAGAACTTACACGCTGACAGGCATGTGGCAGCGTCCCAGTGCGGTTGGCAGCAGAGTTTGCGGATCCTCGTATGATGGCCCCCGCAGGATGAGTCGCACGAGCCCCACGCACCCCACGGGTCACGATTGCAGACACTGAATGACATGAACACAACACATATAATATGCTCCACTAATCATAAGCCTGTAAAGTGTGCTTCAATTGAACTAAACATTTAAAATGACACTCACACAAACACATTCCACACACTTCCCTGTACCTCCACATACAGGCGCTCACGCACACACACACACACACACACACACACACACACACACACGCACGCACGCACGCACGCACGCACATACAAATACCAGTGCGCATGTGCGTGCGTGTCTGGAGGGGGAAGAAACACTTCAGATAGTTCGACATTCTTCTAATTCTTCTACATCTAGATGTGTGATTGGGCCAAGACTTCGACGAAACATACTACGGAATATATGTGTCAGTTATTTTAACAAGATTAACAAAATTGCCATCCAAGGCAAGGGCACAGATGGCAAGTGGACAAGGAAGCCATTGGTTTATCGAGAGTCCAACATTTTAAATCTAAATCGCCCTCCTGAGACATGTGTCAACCTTATTTTTAAACATATTCACGCTGCTACCAGTTACACAATCTGTAGATATTTTGTTTCCTTCATTGATTGTCCTCTGTGAGAACGAGTACTTCCTGATATCCAATCTACACTGATTCTTTAATAAATTTACTTCATGTCATCTAGTTCTATTACCTTTCTTGAGAGATAAAAAATAATGTTATCAATATTTTCATATCCATTCAATATCTTAAGAACTTCAATTTGATCTCCTCATAACCTCTTTGTCTCTCGGATTGTTAAACAACATTCTTTTAGGCGTTCTTTATAACCAAGATCTCTCAGTTTTGGAATCGTTTTACTTGCTGTGTCTTTCTTCTTTCAAGCATGCATATATCAGTTTTGGAATCGTTTTACTTGCTGTCTCTTTCTTCTTTCAAGCATACATATATCTTTCTTACAATAATCTATCCAGGCTTGCATACAGTATTCTAGATGAGGGCTAACTACTGCTCTATACAGAGGTATGATTAGCTTTTTTCCTTGTATGTTATATTTCTCCTAAGCAACCTACGAATTGTATTTCCCTTTGTAGCTGCAATACAACACTGCTTTCATATCAGCACTTCTTCTTACTCCTATGACCTTGTTCTTGTACCGTTGTACCTAAAACAGTATCTCCCATTTCATAGTTTACTTACAAGTTTACGTACAAATTCCCGTGTCCTGTATGTAGGCATTTACATTTCTCAAAATTCATCTGCCATTTCTCAGACAATTTAACTTATTTGTCTAGATCGTTTTGTAAATGTTGTTTATCACTTTCATTTTAACCCTTCTAAACACTTTTGTGTCTGCACATTTAAGTACTTTGTTGGTTATATTATCGTTAAAGTCATCTATATGTATTAAGAATAATAAAGGTTCATATACTGATGCTTTTGGTACCCAAGTCAACACTTATTTCCAGTTCGAAACCTCCCCATCTACTACAATACGCTGTGTTCTGTCAGTCAGCCATTGTTCTACCCAGTTGATTATGCCATCCCAGATACCATGGGTTTTTAATTTATGCAGTAATCTTTCATTTGGCACTGTGTCAAAAGCTTTCTGGAAATCTAAGTTGATAATATCCTATGGTGATCCCTCGTCTGTCCACTTAGTGATCCCTTCCAAAAACATAACATATTTGTTACGCATGACCTCTCTTAGGAATCCATGTTGAGATGGATTTAATAATGTATGCCTAACAAGGAAGTCCACCATATGGTATTTAGTTAACCTCTCTAATAATTTACAAATCACTGATGTTAAACTCACTCTTTCTCGAACCCTTTTAAAATAATAATATGATGTTTGCTTCTTTCCATTCAACAGGAACCACTCCCTCTTTAATGAAAAGTTGAACACTCTTGCAAGTGGTACACTAATTTGTTCTACCCTTTCCTTTAGTAGTTCTAGAGAAATTCCATCCACTCCAGATGAGTGGATCCATCCTCTCTGGTAAACACTGAACTGGAGTATCAATTTAGGTCTTCCTCCATTAAAACAACTTGTGGTATCATATTTCCAACACTGTCTTCTGTACAACCTTGTCTCGTATGTTTTGTGTAGTCTTGTTGTAATTTTTATGTTACATGCAATTTTTGCTCATAGCTTCTTTTAAATTGTCTAATTTCATTCGTGCTGCATTATGTACCTCCTTGTAATTGGTGTATTCGTCATCATTTCTATAAACCCTCCACATAGTTTGCTTGTACGGTATTTTTCTAACAGTTTCTTTTGCCAAATGTTTCTTTCCTATGCTGTTTTCTTTGTTTTTTTTCAATGGAACAAATTGGTCAGTGATACTCTCAATTTCATATTTTAGAATGTTCCAACATTCAATTGTGGTATTATACCTCATTCTCACATCTTTATGTTTAACTTTGTGTGGACGTTTCTGCTCTATTTTTTATTTGTACTTTCTGATTTTACATTGATGTCAAAATGTAGTGGATTGTTATCACTGATACCCAATGGCTCATGTATTTTGTCCACAATTCATATCGTGAAGACAAAACTAAATATAATACATTCTCTCCCCGGTTGGCACATGTCAAGAAAATAAGCTATCCTGTACTAAAAATAGAAAATGATGGTCCTCACCCCCTGTACTCTTTAGACATTTCCATTGCATGTGTCTGTGGTTAAAATACCCCATCATGATACATTCCCCTTTACTCACTTCCTTTATAGCGTTTTTTTATTGTTGTGTTATCCTCTTCGTTTATGTTTGGGCTTCGGTAAACTAATCCAATAATTAATGTTGAAGTTGCTCTAACTATATTACACCAAACAGTTTCATCGCAATTTCCTTCCCTTTCTAATTTTATTTTGCAAGCCTGACTATATTCTTTAAAATAAAAAAAAACTCCCCCTCCCTTTTTCCTATTCGATCTCTTCTAAACAGTACGTATCCTGTCAGTCTTAATTCATCATCTGATGTGTCTTTTTTTGGCCCATGATTGGGTTATACCAATTATGTGAAGGTCAATATCTTCTACCATAATGTTTAATTCCTTTATTTGTTTGCTATGCTCATTGCATTTGAACGTACGCATTTATGATAAGCTTCACAAATGTTTTCCTCACATTTTGTTACTGGATTGTGTGTTCTAGTGGCCTCTTGTCCTTGATGCACCTCTATGTAACCCACTTGCGCTGCTAGTTTAAAAACTGTTTGCTACCAAAAATATTTGTTACGCTTCCCATGCCACTGTCGACTGCTGCTTACAGTTCATCAGCACACACTGCTGCACCCTTTCCACTAAGATGAATCCCTCATGAATATATCAGCCCTCCCAACAAAACATCCCCACAAATCCAATTTTCCCTACATATCTGCTGAACTAACGTGTTAATTGCCAACCTCCGGCAATGTTGGAATCCTTGGCCCCTGTTTCCCATTACCTGTAGAATCCCTGACAGAATGATCTGCTCAACTCGTGTGTACGATTTTTTCCACTGTCTCTGTGATAGTATTTTTGCCCCTGGAAAGCAAACCACCACGTCGCCCCCCTTGGTTAGCACTCTGTCAGTCTTCCTAACTATCAAATCCCCCACAAACACCCTCGCTGTCCTCCTCACCCCCACGTCACTACCCTAGAGTAGCCCTTGCGTCGGTTCCCTTATGTCGTGTTTTGTTATCTGGCAGTATGATGTCCATCTCCTTCTCGTCCATCAACATGTCACCTTTCCCTCCCGTTTCCTGGCTATATTGCGCTCCTGGTGCCTTCGCTCCCGTAGCCTTCGTTCCCATCGTCTTCCCTCCCGTTTCCTTCCGAACCGTTTCCTTCCGTCCTGTCTCATACCGTCCTGTCACCTTACCTCCTCTCAGCCTCCGACCAGGCTGATGTGAGTTTTCCCTATCATCTCTCTTATCGCCTTCCCCAACTTTATCATCCACTTTTCCCCCAACGGAACCACATGCACAAACCACCTCTTCCCTTCCCACCAATGCCGAACTGCCTCAGCCGTTTCATCTCCATTTCTAGTTCTTTCATCTTCGCACATCCCTTATACTCAAAACTAAAACTATTCGCCTGAAGCTCAGCCCAGGACTTCTCACACGCGGAGTTGACAAAATCTACTCAGTTGTTACAACTTCCGCTTTTTAAATGCCTGGTGGGGTTTACCTGCCGTTAGGACGGCACCATCACAGAATTTTTATTGTGTTAGATAAATGTTGTTTATATTGTTTTCACCGTGCTACTTTAGCCTGTTTCTTGTGTTCAAAAGAACACTTTATTACTAAATAATTAAATAACTGGATTATTTAGATTTTAATTTAATTTTGACTATAATATACTTGCTAACTGTGTTCTATCTACTAAACTCGCACGAAACAAAAAAGCGTGCCACCTAGCAAATACGCAGAACACTGTGTAAACAAAACAATAGGACAAGGTATATACACCAACTTACGCTAAGATCTTGCTGTTTGTTTTTACCGAAAACGTTTACTACAACTATGCCAGATATTACCTTATCTAACAATGTAAACGATAGTTTGAAACACCAATTTAATTCCCGAACTATAAACACACCCCTTTCATCACTCATTGAATTTGAGTCCGGGAATTGCTACCTCAAAAAATACTGCCTCTGAATAAATATTAACAAAAACGGATGCCTCTATAATAGGTTTATGTATACCATATGTGTAATAGTAATCATTATTCTAATCAATATTCCACTCTTTCTGACAATTCGCTGTGCTACCTTAATTATTGATCTATAAACAAACTCTATTTTTGCTCGATGACTTCCCTGTAAAACACTGCCCCTTACTAAATGTTAACAAACACTATTTCCTAATATATGTCTAAACAAAATGATGTGTAATACATAGGTAATAGTAAAATGTATTCTAATCAATAGTCTACGCTTTTTCTGACATTACACTACACCTAATTCAAAACACTGCTGCACCAAGATTCTTCCGCCAGTGCTTTTACATCAATAGAATACAGAAACTCGTGGTGATGAAAGTTTGTCGAACCTGTAGCAGTGGCCCCTTTTCGTCGAAGGCTCGTTTCCACTTTCCCACGTTTACAACGCAGACAAAACCTGGGTTGTCATCAACAGCGTCAACGAGGCAGTAAGAAGAACCCAAAATATCTTGTCCTCGTATGTGATTCAAGCGAATGTTGTATCTGCAAACGAATTTTCCATGAAAAGTTAAAGTTATGCTTAAAACTTTATAACGACTACGCTGCTATGCCCCCTAAACATAATAAACATACATGCTGCTTTTATTTCTCATGCTACATTTTCCTCGGTGATACTTAGCTAGCTTTACATACTACCATAATGTGAATAGTAGACAGCCCACGATTCATCCAGATCACGGGAGTGACCAGAGGGGGACAAGTCGTCCAAAGTGCAACGATATTTGGTCTATCCACCTGTTTCTAAACTCAACGTTACACCGTCCTTCTGCCACTCTCGCCAACCCTGCATAAACACCTCGCATCGACGCATAATATATATATATATATATATATATATATATATATATATATATATATATATATATATATATATATATATATATATATATATATATATATATATACACACACCTGTGCGTGTGTGTGTGTGTGTGTGGTGTGGTGTGTGTGTGTGTGTGTGTGTGTGTGTGTGTGTGTGTGTGTGTGTGTGTGTGTGTGTGTGTGTGTGTGTGTGTGTGTGTGTGTGTGTGTGTGTGTGTGTGTGTGTGTGTGTGTGTGTGTGTGTGTGTGTGTGTGTGTGTGTGTGTGTGTGTGTGTGTGTGTGTGTGTGTGTGTGAAAGATGTTCGAACAGAGAAAATCATTTCAGAACCAATAATAAACAACTGTTGCTAAACCTCTCGAAATGTTTCCATCACGCTACTCGTCAGTCTATTGACGAAGTGAGAAACGTCGCAGTGTTTATACTCTGTGTCGTTTTTAGCATACAATATATAGTGCATTTTCAGGACAGGATGTTCAACAAAATATATGTATAATGTATATATATATATATATATACTCGCCAAAACGCTGATAACGTCTACACAGAAATCTTCCGCACGCTGTGATTGACACGACTAGGAAAGAACCACAGTTATTAAACATCTCGCTGTGAGCGACGATTGGACCATAAAAATACACATACATGTGTTGTCAGTGCTGCTCTTCCTACCGGGGAAAACCCGGGTAATTTTCCAGCAGGGCACACCTATGGTATATTGGTGCACAGGTTAGTAAAAAGGTAAACCTTTGTGAGTGCGTTCCTGCTTGCATTCATGCGTCCCTACAAATTTGCACGTCGATGTGAGAGTTCAGACTCCGTTGACTTCAGATACCAGAATGGTGTCAGTGACATTGAAACTGCGTCAATATTTCACCTGTCTGTGTGACTGTAGCGTGACCGAAGTTGTAGTCATTGATTTGTTTAAAGACATCCTGGTGTATTTCCCCAAGTTGGATATAGTCGTATATTCTATGAAACATTCTAAAGAATATTCTAAAAAAATATATACAATATTTTCTTAATTCTACACAGGTGTGTCCGCAAAAGCCTATAGATTTTTTCTGCAAAGGATCTTTCAACATTGGGCCTGTTAAGGCAATGTTTCACTGTCCAATTTTTAACAGTATGCAGGCTGGTAGGTGCGGCTTCCAACAGTGTAAAATACCCTGTGGAAATGTGACGCGCAGACAAAAAAGGCTCACAGTCAAACAGTGACAAATCACACATTAACAGCCATTGTGCGAGAACGGCCTGTAGCGTGAATGAATGCGCTGTGAGGGAGACGGATGTGAGACAACTGCTACACCGTGTTGACGTCGATGTCGGTCAAACTTTGAACCCGGACGCATCATAATCATACAAGCAGTAATAATAATAATAATCATAATAACCATAATACATTTCTTATATAGCGCCTAATCCAGATACTTGTTCTGAGGCTCTGTCCATTGGTGTATCAGTATGGACAAATACACATTATAAATAAAATGACATACATTAAAAGTACTAAATTGCAAAAATATACAATTATTAGTAGTTACAAATCCAATAAATCGTACACGAAATCACGTCTTGTTAAATTAACTTGTTCGCTAACGATAGGTAGAGGAAAACAATAGCAGTAAACATCGCGATAAGCGTTATGCTTAAACACATATAGTAACGTCGACTGTATCACTTAATGCAAAGAGTATATTATGTACAGACTTATATAAGTGATGGACAACGAAGGTCGTAGTTATGATTTTAGCTTGAGCTTCCAGTATGCTCAATTGAAGCGACAACGCTCGGGTCACTTACTAGCAAACATAATAGTGAAACATTGCATTTCTGACAATTTAAAATTATATATGTTGTGTTTATACATTTAAGGAACATACGTATATTGGTCAATCTCCAAATAGCTTATGTGTTATTTATTTGCTGATTTGTTATCATTAGAGCATGTGTCGAGTTATGCATTTTTGGTGCGATGCCTCACATTAGATCAGATTAATACAATTTGAATTTTTTTTAACGATATATAAATGGCTTATATACTATAAGCCAATTACATACTTTTGTATGTAATTGAAAATAAATGTAATGCTTCTATCGTGAATTTGGGGGGGTTTGGTAATTTAATAGGTGTGGGCTATCTTGTCAATACGTGTGCATGGATAGCATTGGACTGTAAATTAGTTTGCCGAATTAGTTATAACTTTAACGTTATATGGCACTTGCGAAATGTGAATGCCCGTGGTGTGCTATGAATTGGGTATGCTATTAACTGTGCATTCGTTGATTATGTTGAATACAATTTCCTTCTGTATACTAATCCCTGGAAATCCATTACAGAAGTTATGTACGCAAATCCCCATCTTACAACGGTTGGACAGAAATAATCCGAGGACACGGAGGACACGGAGGACACGGAGGACACGGAGGACACCGAGGCCACGGAGGACACGGAGGACACCAAGGACACCGAGGACACGGAGGACACCAAGGACACCGAGGACACCGAGGACACGGATGACACCAAGGACACCGAGGACACCAAGGACACGGATGACACCAAGGACACCGAGGACACCGAGGACACCGAGGACACCAAGGACACCGAGGACACCGAGGACACGGATGACACCAAGGACACCGAGGACACCAAGGACACCGAGGACACCGAGGACACCGAGGACACCGAGGATACCGAGGACACCGAGGACACCAATGACACCGAGGACACCGAGGACACCGAAGACACCGATGACACCGAGGACACCGAGGACACGGAGGACAATGACGAAGACACCAAATACACCAAAGTAACGAAGGACAACGAAGACACCGAGGACACCAAAAACACCGAAGACACTGAGGACAACGAAAACACCAAAGACGCCGAAGACACTGAAGACACCAAAGACTCTGAGGACTTCAAAGACACCGAAGACACCGAAGACACGGAAGACAGCGAAGGCACTGAACACACCGAATACACCAAGGACACTAACCTGACGTGACTGGGCTTTGATCTTCAGGCAACTAGGTTTATCTACCTTATCAATCAATGTTACTGCAATGTAACTAGCACTGTCTCATCAACACAAGCCTTGCTCTTTACTTCTGTGTCTCAATAAACGTACGGCCACAGTGTAGCAAATGAGAAAATTTAAATTGAGAAAGCCGAGACAAAGGAAATTGTCTCCAATCTGGCGCGTTTTTGTTCAATGACCGTTGGCGTCTTAAATGTTATTGTCAGTAGTTTTCGCACCGTCGAGTCGAGTCACTGTTCTGCCACTGTCGTTGAATAGGCGGCACTCTCTCTCTCTCTCTCTCTCTCTCTCTCTCTCTCTCTCTTTCTCTCTCTCTCTCTCTCTCTCTCTCTCTCTCTCTCTCTCTTTGTGTGTGTTCCTGAATAGGCATAAATCAGGACGACCCGCTCAGTCGAGCGGCGGTTTCAATGACTTGTTGTCACGCAAAGGGTCATTAGTCATTGATAGGCCGACCTCCACAACTGGACGCCCGTGAATATGTTTAAAAACAAGGTTAACACATATCTCAGGAGGGCAGGAAAATTGTTGGACTCTCGATAAGCCAATGGCTTCCTTGTCCACTTTCCTTCGGATTGGACGGCAAATATTGTTCAATCTTGTTAAATACATACATATATACATACATAAATACATACATACGTGCATACATACGTACATACATACATACATACGCACATACATACGTAGTACATACATACATACATACATACACACATACATACATACATACATACATACATACATACATACATACATACATACATACATACATACATACGTACGTACATACGTACGTACATACATACGTACATACGTACATATGTACATATATTCATACAGGCATACATGCATACATGCATACATAGATACATACTTGCATACATACATACATACATACATACATACATACATACATACATACATACATACATACATACATACATACATACATACATACATACATACATACATACATACATATTCAAGCAAGCTGGATGTTACCGTAAACGTTAAGAAAATGACTGATGCTTTTTTATTTTTGACAAGTTCCAAAATGATAATAATAATAAGTTCCACATTCATAGCGCGCTGTATATCCATGCTTAAATGCATTAACAAGTTAAATGTGTAAGATAAGTAAGAATAAATTGAAAAAAATTAAGATAAGTTAAAACCAATTAAATAAGTTACGCTAAATTAAGATGATGTACGCAGCAACTACGTTAGCATCTCTCACGGCAGTAGTCAGGGCATTCCACGTCAGACCTGCTACGGAGAACGGCGTCCATAACATAACATTGACACACTTCCATCATAATACTACGTATCTGACCAAATCAATGGTGAAGTGCGACACGAAGGGTTTGCCGCACTGTTTATACTCTTTGTTTTCTATAACACAGGTTGACCGGAAACTTACCTGAACAGTTTCGTCAGGCAACACGTGTTCTCCTTAGAGTCCTGGGAGTAATAATAACGCCCACGGAAAAACCCACCGTAACCAATACTTTGAAACCGAGGCTACAGCGGAAAGTATTCACGACTCTCCAAATGTGGTAATACGTAAATTGCCTAGATATGTCCTGCATAATAGTACGACAATACAAAAACTCGCAGTACTGACGTCATTGGCGCCCATCTCAATCTACCTATTAATACACGATCACTAGTGCACTGGGGTAGAGTTAGCTCAGCTAAAGATAAAGGTACTTTCCTATATAGCGCGGTATCCAGTTCTTAGGACTGTTCACAGCGTTGTACACTTTATCCACTGTAAAACCTGTTCATTACAACGCCACCTCGACTCACCTGCCTATAACATACAGCCTAGATGCTATTACTGCACGAAGAATTACTCGTTCACATATCCACCACTGTATATTTCCAGGCACTGTTTTATACAACTGAGTTAACTGGGGCAACGTGGAGTGAACGAAATTGCCCAAAATTCCAAACAGTAGATCCAAACCCGGATTCCGATGTCCGATGTTCTAACCACTATGCCACCGCGCCCCTCCAAAGTTGGAATGCCACAAGAACTTGGTATAAATCGTTACATGAGGTGGGGGTGTCTTGACGATCGTTACATGGGGGTGGGGTGTCTTGACGATCGTTACATGGGGGTGGGGTGTCTTGACGATCGTTACATGGGGTGGGGTGTCTTAACGATCGTTACATCGGGGTGGGGGTGTCTCGAAGATCGTTACTTTCGTTATTTAAAAAGTGTGTTTTGCTCGTCTCCCTGTTGATATCAGACTGACAACATTGACTGCTTTGGTAGTTTAGGGGTATATTTCAACTGAACTCGAACGGAAAAGGAATAAGGGCCCTACAACGCATCAGTGACGTCTGTAATGACGCTCTACAAATCTACAAACTTTGTGAAAAATAAATGTATACATATTAGATAGGGGTGGGTCTTTCTCTAAACGAAATCGTGAATATGGGGTGGATGATTTGAAAAAAGTCAGCAAATAGTGTGACGTACTTTATGGATAGTCCCTAACCAGTGAACCGGCAACGTTTCTTGTCAAATTCAAAAAGTTGTTACGGCGATTTGTATAAATTATTATCTTAGAACTTAGACATTGAGCAAACACGTGTTTCATTCCCAGTATAGACTGCTTACACATAGTCTTAGAAGTCCATAGAGACGTTTCCTTTCTTATAATTTCAGGGCCCACAACCCATATATAAGTGATGAGTACCTTAATTTGATATGATGTCATCAGTCTATAAAACAGTTTAATTGGGTCATTGATAGTACGTATCACAGTACGTCCCATTATTGTTACAATGACAGGTATGAGGAGGGTTAGGGTGATTGGGCGTGGGGGTGATTACAATAAATTGGTGTAAACTTGATTTTTTCCTGATAAATTGTCACTCGTATCTATACAACTATAGTTGTGTTTCGCTTATCGATAATGGAAGTCAAAATGAGATAATATATATCAGTTCAGACTAATGATTATAGTGCAAATGTATTTCTAATTTGGTTTATAGTGAGGCAGTTGTTACGACTGCATCGAATCTATGAATTTATTCCTCAAGCTTTGCTTCACTACATCTTTGCATCTTAGTTCAGGGCAACCTCTGCTTCTAGCAGGTTTGTTAACAAATGCAAATGCATTTGAATGTTGAGCATTTGAATGCGTATTCAAATGTCTCCATAAATTGTAAATGCATTTGCATTTGAATGCGTACCTTAAACGTTTGCATTTGAATGCGATCCACAAACATTTGATTAGTCGAGTGCACATCCAAATGTGTAATCAGATGCATGAAATGTGTAATCAGATGCATGCGTAATTTGTTTAATAATTATTATTGTTAGATTCATTTTCACAAATTCACAACATGCCATTGGAAAAAGGGTTCTGTAGTGAGCAGTATCCTCAGCAGATTATTAAATAATTGTCTGACCTGTGAATCCACATTCACAATGTGCTCTTTGAAAAAATGCTCCTTAGGTCAACTGTTCAATGCCTGGGCTGTTATTCATGCAATGTGAAAAGACCAAATGGTCTATAGGTTGATGGCTTCAGATATTATCTGTTCATTGAAACAAATCATTAAATGCAGACAAATGACTCCCTTGTGTTGTGTAGGCACTGTTTGGTGGGTTGGGGTGGCAGCTCATTGGGGAAGTAAACATTAGCAATACCAGTCCTAAATATTTACAGCCAGAGAGAGTTATTGGTGGTAGCTGTAATTATCCACCAGGTTATCTTCCCAGTGACCCCACCAGTGGACAGTCTATTGTCTTGGGTTCCCCTTCCATTCCCTGCCATGGTTCCCAGTAAACTGTCAATTGTTTATTCCTCCCTCCCATTCCCACCACCCCTGCAGCCTGGAACTGTGTGACTCAGTTTATGACTTTACAGACATGTTCATGTAGTGGGACTGGTATGTAGAGGCACTTAGTGGTTCCAATAATGTACTACTGCATTTATTGAAATAATAATAAGTTTGTATACATTATGTTTTTTTTCTCCAAATAAAACAAAACGTTAATATAAAGCCAAAACATTTGAAATTAATTCAACTGCATTTGCAAATGTGTAACCAAAACATTTGCATTTGCATTTGAATGCGTTCCTGGAAAATGACATTTGCATTTGAATCAAGTGAAACATTTGCATTGGCATTCAAATGCGTTGACATGCATTTGCTACACAAGTCGATTTCATGTTCACGATGGAGTCATTTGCTTTTTCAATCTTATATAGTTCACGTGGTTTACCAAGCCAAATGGCACTTGGTGGTTTTTTAAACTCTCAAAGGTATCTGTGTAAATGTATCATGGCATAGTGAGTACGTGCTGGAAGTTATATGTTCATTGGTTCAAATTCGCATCCTTTTCCTTCAGCATGGTAGGCCCATTCTCTGATTTAATTTGTTTTGCACCACGTTTCTTGGGAACTCATAACTATTTAATATATTTATTGACGGATCTCCGTTGTCTGTGGCGACGCATTGGTGGAGATATTGTGCCTTATCGTTTTACCAATTGTTCTGTTGAGCTCTGGGTTGAACGTGCACTTGCCTGCAAGCCTCGGTAGGTTATAGTGTTCGCTCTATTGTTATGTTTTTATTATGTCATTATTATGTTGTTATTATGTTATTAGTATGTTATTATTATGTTATTATTAAGCTACTATTATGATATTATTATGTTAGTATTGACAACTCTTTCATACGCATTGTTCTTTTCATCACTCATCTATGTAAGCACAACACCATTTGCGTCAAAATTATCCTGGTGTTTCATTGCTGCATTACCAAGGATAAACAGCGAAGAGTCTACAAGGCACACTTCATAAGTGTCTTCCGCTGATTTACTAATTATGTCTTCTCTGTGCGACTGTAGCTTGATGTAGGGCATTGTGGAGTTCGTTTCCCAGTTGCTCTTTCATGTTGTCATAGGTAGTCTTTCGACAGCATTTCTAAGGGGAGGTCAATGCGCTTGCATCTCGCGCACAGTTGGCTTCACTCATGACTCTTATGCATAAAATGTCCGTACGATTCTTTGCTAAACGGTGATATAATCAACCAAGTGTTCGTGTGTTGATCGTGGCTGATACCACAGTGTTTTGCGAATATGAAACTGTTTGAACAAATTGTAAGAAATCGTAAGTTAATAGTCAGTGCAAATTGAATGTAAAACTTCTGTATTTGAATTTGGCCATATCGAGTAATCTGAACCAACATTGACACTGAAGTCTCCCCTGATGATGTGTGTCAACCAAGATCGACGTTACGAATATCAGTGTACGTCCGGATGGCCTGGTCCCAATTGCACCGCCGGAACATAAGTATCCATTAATAATGCATGTGTGCTGAGTTAGATATTTAGTAAGAAGAACATCCTCCTGGATATGACATAACATATGAATAAAATGAAGAAGATGGGGAAGGAGAGAACCCACCGTACGGACATTTTGTCCATATTTTCCCTATGTAGTTCACAACATTTTTAATGCAAACACTATCCACAACTGTTTGCAATTGAAATGGAGAGATTTCTTTACAAAAGATATGAGTTTACCTAATGAAATAAAGATGTGCAGCATATCCACGTCAAATGTAAATTGTGGCAGTATGGAAAAAAATTATGAGTGAGTGAGTGAGTGAGTGAGTGAGTGAGTGAGTGAGTGAGTGGCGCCACTGGTTTGGAATTTGGAATAAGACATGCACTTAAGTGTGCTGATCCAAAGCATTCAAATACATTCAAACTGGATTATGTTAAATGCATATGTTATTGGTATTATACTATGGAAATGTATTGCCCAAGTCAAAGCTGGCTTCATTTTTAGAAATACCAATTACAACTTCCGGTATTGCTGTTGTGAATGCAGAATCAATGTATTACATCTAGAACTTTGATATATACTTTGTTATCTACACGCCAAGGCATGCCCATCATTAAAACGTAACAAATGTTATAGTTTTGGGGCGATGTACCTAAAAGATATAATAACTACCCACACGAAATTAAAATCAAGAATATCACGCCACTGGTTTACTCAGAATGTATTCGAAAAGCGGGAGATTCCAGTCATTTCTCCAATTGACTGAGCGCTGACATGTTAACCAGCATGCGCATTTCTAAAAAAAATGGATAACACAGAAAATTGTGACGCATTAAGGGAGTCAAACACAGAACCAACACAAAGTATCAAACAAACGTGTTATTTTGTCAGAAAGAGGACTAATTTAGTAAGCAAAGGCCAAAACATGTTTTATGAGTTGAGCTAGCGAATGTTGCTACACTTTGAAACTCGTGACGTAGGGTTATCTAGCTGTATGGCGCGGTTCATGAGATTAACATGATACGTGTTCAACAAGTGTTTCCCAGTGAATCACTGGCGTGATATTCCTAATTGTAGTTACAAATGGTTACCCGGAGGTAGATTATTGATATTTCCCAATTTACATTGTCCAATAGGCTATCATACTGACATGTAAGGCATTTACGTGTAATGCATGTCTTTCCATATTTGTAACTGTTGAAAGATGTCAGCTGTAGCCTCTTTTCTTACTATTGGCTACTGCACTTTTCGATAGAGAGTCCGATGTTCTAACCACTACGCCACCTCGCCAGTGCTAAGTTGGAATGCCATAAGAACTGGATATAAATCATCGGGCTGACAACACGACACAAACATTTTCTCCCCACAGAAACACACCTGGTTGTTGAGACGTATCCCAATGATTGCGCATTCATGCTAGAAGTGTTGACGGTGTACTAAATGACGGTGTGCATCACAAAGGCGCACCAAATTGTTATATCAATCAGTGGCGGAGGTGACGCTGTTTGAATGTAACACTGTACAGTGTCCAAAAAAAAGGTAATCCGTCAACTTAGATAGACATCGACCCGAAATGTCTCACGCTGACATGGTAGAAATGGTTACATCGGGCAAATAGAATGGGCGGACGCGGCACCTATTAGTAGGCTTATGTATTGACAGTGCCGTGGGGCAAGTTCGTGGTTTGATGTTAGAGTACGCCTGTGTCTGTGCTGCTGCTATGGCACATGATATAGCGGGATAACGAATATTAGGTCGGTAAAAATAATAACATTACTGTCAATATCGCATGCAGTTTAAAAAGGGGCCATCCATAAAGTACGTAACGCTCAGGAAGTTGTGGTGTCCGGTTAAGCGCTACGGAGTGTTACATGAAGGTGGGGGTGTCTTGACGATCGTTACGTCCATTATTTAAAAAGTGTGTTTTGCTCGTATCGCTGTTGATATCAGACTGACAGCATTGACTGCTTTGGTAGTTTTGGAGAACTCGAACCGAAAAGGAATACGGTCTCTACAACGCATCAGTGAAGTCTGTAATGGCGCTCGAAAAATTTACAAACTTGGTTAAAAATAAATGTATACATAATAGATGGGGGGGAGGGGAGGGGTCTTTCTCCAAACGAACGTAGTTTGAGGGGTGTGTATGGACTGCAGGCCAGTGCTGCGAAAGTGTAAATAGGGGGGTGTCTGAAAAAAGTCAGCAAATAGTGTGACGTACTTTATGGATAGCTCCTAACCAGTGACACGGCAGTATTTCGTGTCATGTTCCAAAAGTTGTTACGGTGATCTGTATAACTTATTATCTTAGAATTTAAAAATTGAGCAAACTCTTGTTCCAGTCCCAATCTGGACTGCTTACACATAGGCTTAGAAGTCCATATAGACGTTTCCCTTCTTATAATTTCAGGTCCCACAACCCATATAGAAGCGATGAGTACCTTAATTTGATGTGATATCATCAGTCTACAAAACGGTTTAATTGGGTCATTGATAGTAGGTATCACAGTACGTCCCGTTGTTATTACAATGACAGGGGTGAGGAGGGATAAGGTGATTGGGCGTGGGGTGATTATAATAAATCGGTGCAAACCTGATTTTTTCTTGATAAGTGTGATTTTATGAGGAAAGGAATATGTGCATTACTGTGCCTTTGACAATAATGACTCGTATCTATACAAATATAGTTGAGTTTCGCTTATCGATAATGGTAGTCAAAATGAGATAATATGTATCAGTTCAGACTAATGCATTGCATATAGTGCAAATGCATTTCTATTCTGGTATATATTGAGGCAGTTGGTGCACTCATCAGTGAATACGACTACCTCGAGTCTATGCCTTTATTCTTCAAGTTCTGTTTCACTACATCTTTGAGTCTTAGCTTAGGGCAACCTCTTCTTCTAGCAGTCTTGTTAACAACTGCAAATGCATTTGAATGCGCATTCAAATGCCTCCATAACATTGTAAATGCATTTGCATTTGCATTTGAATGGGTACCTTAAACATTTGCATTTGAATGCGACCCACAAACATTTGATTTGTCAAATGCACAACCAAATGTACAATCAAATGCTATCATATTTTTTTAAAATTATTATTGTTAGATTCATTTTCACAAATTCACAACACAATTGGTGGCTTCAGAGATTACCTATTCATTGAAACAAATAAAACAATGAAGAAAAATGACTCCCTTGTGTTGAGTTGGCACTGTTGGGTGCGTTGAGTGGCAGCTCATTGAGGAAGTAAACATTAGCAATGCCAGCCCTAAATATTTACACCAGAGAGAGTTATTGGTGGTAGCTGTAATTATCCACCAGGTTATCTTCGCAGTGACCCCACCAGTGGACAGTCTATTGTCTTGGGTTCCCCTTCCATTCTGGCCTACCTGAAAGATTAGCCTTTCATTCCCTGCCATGGTTCCCAGTAAACTCCCTTCCATTTCCACCACCTCTGCAGCCTGGAACTGTGTGACTCAGTGTATGACTCTACAGACATGTTCATGTAGCGGGACTGCTATGTAGACGTACTTAGTGGTTCCGATAATGTACTACTATATTTACTGATTTAATAATATGTTTGTATAAATTACGTTGTTTTTTTTCTCAAAATAAAACAAAACGTGAATATAAAGCCAAAACATTTGAAATTAATTCAAATGCATTTGCAAATGTGTAACCAAAATATTTGCATTTGCATTTGAATGCGTTCCTGGAAAATTGCATTTACATTCGCATTTGCATTTGAATCAAGTGAAACATTTGCATTTGCATTCAAATGCGTTGACATGCATTTGCTTCACCAGTCGAACCAGTCGATTTCATGTTCACAAGGGAGTCAATTGCTTTTTCAGTCTCATATATTTCACGTGGTTTAGCAAGCCAAAACTCTCAAAGGTTTTTGTGTAAATGTATCATAGCATAGTGAGTATGTTCTGGAAGTTATCTGATCATTGGTTCAAATTTGTATCCTTTTCTTTCAGCAAGGTAGGTCCATTCTCTAATTTTGATTTTGTGGCACCACGTTTCTTGGGAACTCATAACTATTTAGTATATTCATTGACATATCTCCATTGTTTGTGGCGACGCATTGATGGAGATATTGAGCCTTATCGTTTTACCAATTGTTCTGTTGAGCTCTGGGTTGAACCTGCACTTGCTTGCAAGCCTCGGTAGGTTGTAGTGTTCGCTTTATTGTTATGTTATCATTATGTCATTGTTTTGTTGTTATTATGTCATTATTATTATGTTATTACTATGTTAGTGTTATGTTATTATTATGTTATTATTAAGTAACTATTATGTTATTATTAAGTTATTGTTGATAGCGCTTTCATACGCATTGTTCTTTTCATCACTCATCTATGAAAGCACAACATCATTTGCGGCATTGTGGAGTTCGTTTTCCAGTTGCTCTTTCATGTTGTCATTGGAAGTCTTTCGACCGTGTTTCTAAGGGGAAGTCAATGCGCTTGTTTACAGGGTTGTTTCCTCAGGTTGAATATCAGTTTGCATCTCGCGAACAGTTGGCTCCAATCATGACTGTTATGCATAAAATGTCCGTACGATTCTTTCCCAAGCGGTGATATAATCAACCAAGTGTAAGTGTTTTGATTGTGGACAATTCCACAGTGTTTTGCAAATATGAAACGTTTTGAAAAAAAATTAAGAAATCGTAAGTTAGTAGTCAGTGCAAATTGAAAGTAAAAGTTCTGTGTTTGAATTTGGCCATATTGAGTAGTCTGAATCAACATTGACACTGAAGTCTCCCCAGATTCACTTAACGTGCAGCGACAATCCTTGTAAGAACAACGCTACGTGTGTCAACAAAGATCGACGTTACGAATGTCAGTGTACGTCCGGATGGCCTGGGCCCAATTGCACCGTCGGAACATAAGTATCCATTAACAATGCATGTGTGCCGAGTTAGATAATTAGTAAGAAGAAGATTCTCCTGGAGATAACATAACACATGACTAAAATGAAGAAGTTGGGGAGGAGAGAACCCACCGTACGGACATTTTGTCCATTTTATGCATTCTCTAGTCACTTTATATAGAAAACGTAACAATTGGTGAAAATAGAAAGCGTTTATTTATAAACGAAGAAAAATCTAATTAAATGACAAAATTGGCAACAGAGTGGGATATCTCATCCCAAAACCAGGATATTGGGGCCTCTCATACTATATTTAGCAGTCTACATTTCCTGTTTGTTTTGTCGGTGGAAGCCGTGGTTGGGTTCTGTTAATTTATTTTATTAGTATATCATGCACTAAAACATTACGTTGAAAACACCAGCAACGTTCCAGATTAGAAACAAAGTAGTTACTGTAATCAAGCACACACGCAGTCACGCACATGTAGTATAATTGGAGGTTATTTAATCAGATATCACCTGTCGAAGGTATAATATAAATGTAGTGAACGAACCCACACTCCCCAACATTTGATGCATGTTTAATACAAACACTATCCACAATTGTATGCAACTGAAATGCAGAGATTTCTTTACAAAAGTTACGAGTTTACCTAACGAAATAAAGATGTGCAGCATCTCCACTTCAAATGTTAGTGAGTTAGTGAGTGAATGAGTGAGTGAGAGAGAGAGAGTGAGTGAGTGAGTGAGTGAGTGAGTGAGTGAGTGAGTGAGTGAGTGAGTGAGTGAGTGAGTGAGTGAGTGAGTGAGTGAGTGAGTGAGTGAGTGAGAGAGTGGCGCCACTGGTGGGGAATTTGGAATGCGATATGCATTTAACTGCGCTGATCCAGAGCATATCGTTCACACCATATCGTCATTTGAATACGTCCAAACTGGATTATGTTAAATGCATATATTGTTTGTATTATACTATGTAAGTGTGTCGCCCAAGTCAAAACAGGCTTTATTTTAAGTACCAACTACCAACTACGACTTCCGGTAACGCTGTTGTGAATGAATAATCAGGTGACTCAATGTATTACATCTACAACTTTGATACATACTTTGTTATCTACACGCCATGGCATGCCCATCATTAAAACGAAACAAATATTATTCTTTTGGGGCGGTGTACCTAAACGATAGAATAAAAACTAACCACGCGAAACTAAAATCTAGAATATCACGCCACTGGTTTATTCAGAATGTGTTCTAAAAGTGGGAGATTCCGGTCATTTCTCCAATTGACTAAGGCTGACATGTTAACCAGCGAGACTGATAAGCGCATGCGCAATTCTATCAAAATTGGATAACATAGACTATTGTGACATACACAGAACCAACGCAAAGTCTCAAACAAACGTGTTATTTTGTCAGAAAGAAGACTAGTTTAGTAAACAAAGGCCAAAACATATTTCATGAGTTGAGTTAGGACACAAACAGCATAGCCTTATCGTATTGACAAATGTAGGAATAGATGTATACAAATATATATTCATTTGGCGAGCGAATTTTGCTACACTTTGAAACTCGTGACCCATGAAATTACAATGATATGTGTTCAACAAGTGTTCCCCAGTGAATCACTGGCGTGATATTCCTAATTGTAGTTACCAATGGTTATATTTTAATAACTCTCATGGGTGCATATGTTTGCTTTTGTTTCCCTCTAAAGAAACCATGTATACAGAGGAACATGCAAGGCTGGTGGGGAAAATGCACTGGAACCTATTCCACGAAGCGTTCGTGCACTACGAACCTTCATGCAAAGGTTCTCAGTTCACAATAAATTCTTATTCTCGTAGTTACGTGCAGTTGTTTATGTTTCGTGTTATCCACAATTGTTCCGGTATATGTAATGTTCGTCAAACGTCCGAGTTATTTCCTTGTAACGGGACGAACGCTTCGCGAAAGCGGCGAGTGAGTAGCAGACGAAAAGGCTATGGGGCATCACCTCTGTACACTGTTACATATTTATTTGTTTGGATGTCACTCAGAAATCAATTGTTATTACTGCTACACAACATGTTAGCCATTAAATCTCAAACGTTTAATTCGCGTTTACCGCTACAATTCAATGCATATTTTGACACATATAATCTTTTTTTATTTACAGTGGCAACGTGCATCGCAGTCATCATTGTGCTCTCAGCATTGTGATTGTGATGTCGTCACCCGCCAACATTCAAAGTACGTAACGTGTGTGTGTGTGTGTGTGTGTGTGTGTGTGTGTGTGTGTGTGTGTGCGTGCGTGCGTGCGTACGTGCGTGCGTGCGTGCGTTTGTTTGTGTGTGTGTGTGTGTGTGTGTGTGTTTGTTTGTTTGTTTGTTTGTTAGTTTGTTTGTTTGCATGGTAAGTGCTTCTGACAATGCGCTGTCTATCGTGATATACGCAGTCCTGCTTGGTGTGGCGTCCAGTGTAATACAATCCGGTGTCGCACTGTTACACACGCGCGGCGAACAATGAATTCAAACGGCGCACATCTTGTATAAATTACGGTTGCCTTTCAGTAAATATGTTGAGATGTTAGTTATGAACCGCTATTATAAATACCCAATCGTTGTCTTAGTCACGAACCCATATAATAAACACCCACTCGTTGCTTCAGAATGTTGTATTGGGCTCGCAAGCTACAACATGCTCGTTGTGGCAATGGTGGGAAGGGAACAGGGGAGTTGTGCCGGTAGTTCCGGTGAGGGAACAGTAGACGATAAAGTGGGGAAAGACACAAGAGATGCTAGGGAGAGCTCACCTCAGCCTGGGAGGAAGCTGAGAGGAGGGAAGGTGACAGGTCATAGGGAGACAGGACGTAAGGAGACGGGAAGGAAAGGAACGGGAGGGAAGACAACCGGGGTGAAGGAGAGGGGAGTAGGGGATACAGGAGGGAAGGAGATGGGAGGGAAGACAACCGGGGTGAAGGAGAGGGGAGTAGCGGAGACAGGAGGGAAGGAGAAGGGAGTGGGGGAGACGGGAGGGAAGACAACCGGAGTGAAGGAGAGGGGAGTAGCGGAGACAGGAGGGAAGGAGAAGGGAGTGGGGGAGACGGGAGGGAAAACAACCGGAGTGAAGGAGAGGGGAGTAGGGGAGACAGGAGGGAAGGAGAAGGGAGTGGGGGAGACGGAAGGGAAGGGGTCAGGACAGAATGTGATGGAGGGGATCGAAAGGAAGAGTTATTCTGCAGCAGTGATAGAGGGGGTGAGGAAGAGAGCGAGGGTGTTTGTGGGGGATTCGATAGTTAGGAAGACCGACAGAGTCTTAAACAAGGGAGATGATGTGGTGGTCTGCTTGCCTGGAGCCAAAATAGAGGCGATAACTGAGAGGGTAAAAAACATCGTAGGCTCGGGTAAGGGTGGATCTGTTTTAGTACATGTAGGGACAAATAACGTAGAGAGGGAGGGTACAACTGCCATAGTTAGGAAATATAGGCAGTTGGTCAGAACACTAAAACAGACGCGGGTTGAGCAGGTAATACTGTCAGGGATTTTACCTGTAATGGGCAGGAGGGGTCATAAATATCGAAATTGTCGGGGGATGGCAATTAACATGTTAGTCCAGAGGCTGTGTAGGGAAGAGGAAGTTGGATTTGTGGATTTATGGGGAAGTTTTGTTGGGAGGGCTGATATGTACATGAAGGATGGGCTTCATTTAAGTGGAAAGGGGGCGGCAGTATTCGCGGACAAACTTTCAGCAGCAGTAGATAGCGACTTGGGTACAATGACAAATATTTTTGGAAGTAAACATTCTTTAAACTAGAAGTGCAGGGGGGTTACCTAGAGGTGTCTCAAGCAGAACAAGAGGCCACTAGCACAGATAAACCAATATCAAATCATCCGAAAATCATCTCTGAAAAAGGTTATAGATGCGTATGTTTAAATGCAAGGAGCATAGTAAATAAGAAAAACGAATTAAACATTATGGTAGAAGATATTGACCCTCACATAATTGGTATAACTGAATCATGGGCTAACATAGATATAACAGATGCTGAATTAGGACTGACAGGATACGTAATGTTTAGGAAAGATCGAATAGGAAGAAGGGGCGGGGGAGTTATTTTATATGTTAAAGAATCTATTCAGGCTTATGAAATAAAACTAGAAAGGGAAGCAGATTGCGATGAAGCTGTTTGGTGCAAAATTGTTTCAGGAAATTCAAAATTAACTATTGGATTAGTTTACCGAAGTCCAAACATAAACGAAGAGGACAACACAAAAATAAAAAACGCTATAAAGGAAGTTAGTAAAGGGGAATGTATCATAATGGGAGATTTTAACCATGGACACATACAATGGAATTCTCTAGAGAGCACAGGGATTGAGGATCAACAATTTCTATGTTTAATCCAGGATAGCTTTCTTACTCAGCACGTACTAGAACCAACCAGGGGAGAAAATGTATTAGATATAGTTTTGTCATCACAACAAGAATTAGTGGACAATGTAAAAATATTTGAACCATTGGGTAATAGTGACCATAATCAAATACATTTTGACATCAATGTAAAATCAGAAAGTAAAAATAAGAAAACGTACAAGAGAAACTTCCACAAAGGTAACTACAAAGATATGAGAAAATACTTAGCACAGCTAGATTGGAATAACATGCTGATGGATAAGACTGCAATTGAATGTTGGAATATTCTAAAATATGAAATTGAGAGTATCATTGATAAATTTGTTCCCTTCCGAAAACAAGGAAAACGGTGTAGAAAGAAACATTTGTCAAAAGAGGCAATTAGAAAAATAATGCTAAAACAAACTATGTGGAGGGTTTATAGGCGTACCAGAAAGGAAGAAGACTATGCAAAATACAAAGAGGCACTTAATGCAGCTACAACTGAAATCAGACAATCTAAAAGAAGCTATGAGCAAAAACTGGCATGTAACATAAAAACTGACAGCAAGAGTTTTTATGCATATGTCAGGAGTAAACAAAACGTACAAGACAAGGTTGGACCTCTAGAAGACAGTGCTGGAAATATAATATCACAGGGGTTTTTAATGGCGGAAGACCTAAATGGTTACTTCAGTTCAGTGTTTACAAAAGAAGATATTAGTTCATTACCAGTTGCTGATGCTAAATTTCAGGGGGCTAAATCTGACTATTTAGGACCGTTAGTTGTAACTCCAGAATTGGTAGCTAGGAAAATAAAGGCAATGAAGGATAACAAATCACCGGGAGTGGATGGGATTCCTCCAAAATTACTAATGGAAACAGTAGATCAAATCAGTATACCACTTGCAAGAGTATTCAACTTGTCATTAAAAGAGGGAGTTGTTCCGTTTGAATGGAAAGAAGCAAACATCATACCATTATTTAAAAAGGGTTCGAGAAATAAGTCAGAGAATTACAGACCAGTGAGTTTAACGTCAGTGATTTGTAAATTATTAGAAAGGTTAATTAAAGACCATATGGTGGACTTCCTCGTTAAGCATAAATTATTAAATTCATCTCAACATGGATTCCTTAAAGCGAGGTCATGCTTAACAAATATGTTATGTTTTTTGGAAGAAATCACTAAGTGGATAGACATGGGATCGCCAGTAGATATTATCTACTTAGATTTTCAGAAAGCTTTTGACAAAGTGCCATATCAAAGATTGCTACTTAAATTAAAAGCCCATGGTATCGGGGATAGCATAACTGACTGGATAGAACAATGGCTGACTGACAGAAGACAACGAGTTGTAGTAGATGGCGAAGTTTCAAATTGGAAATCGGTTTTGAGTGGGGTACCTCAAGGATCAGTATTAGGACCTATATTATTCTTAATTTATATCAATGACTTGGACGAGAGTATAACAAGTAACGTACTGAAATTTGCGGACGACACAAAACTGTTTAGAAAGGTTAATACTGATGGTGATAAACAACATTTACAAAACGATCTAGACAGATTAGTGAAATGGTCTGAGAAATGGCAGATGCTGTTCAATTTTGGGAAATGTAAATGCCTACATACAGGACATGGGAACTTGAATGTAAACTATAAAATGGGAGCTACTGTTCTTGGTACTACTGTAAAAGAAAAGGACTTAGGAGTTACAATAAGCGCTGATATGAAAGTTTCAGAGCAGTGTGGTATTGCAGCTTCAAAGGGTAATCAAATTATTGGATTGATTAGAAGAAACATAACATATAAGGGAAAAAAGTTAATTATACCTCTTTATAAAGCAATAGTTAGACCTCATTTAGAATACTGTATACAAGCATGGAGACCATATCGTAAGAAGGATATAGATACGCTTGAACGCATACAAAGGAGAGCAACTAAAATGATTCCAGAACTAAGAGACCTTAGTTATGAAGAACGCCTGAAAGAATGTGGTTTAACAACTCTAGAGACAAGGAGGTTAAGAGGAGATCAGATTGAAGTTTTTAAGATATTGAATGGGTATGAAAATATTGATAGAAATATGTTTTTCTCACTCAAGAAGGATAGCAGAACTAGAGGACATGAGGTAAAATTAGTAAAGGATCAATGTAGATTGGACATCAGGAAGCACTCGTTCTCACAGAGGACAATAAATGAATGGAACAAACTGTCTACAGATTGTGTAACTGCTAGCAGCGTGAATATGTTTAAAAACAAGGTTGACACATATATCAGGAGGGCGGGTTATAAGTAGGTGAACATTGTTGGACTCTCGATAAGCCAATGGCTTCCTTGTCCACTTGCCATCTGGGCCTTTGGCTTGGATGACAAATCTTGTTAAATCTTGTTAAACATTCTGAAGCAATTCGTGAAAAAAAACAGTATTGTTCAATAAGTGTATAATGTCACCTGGTAGTTAGTATATGGTTAAATTTAAGTACTTTTAGAGTGGCAATTTATATACCATAGATATATATATCTCCCCTCTTCGGCCTCCTTCTCCCTCCCATTCTCCCTCATGTTCCCTTCCCTTGTCCCTCCCACTCCCCTTCTTCCCTTTCTTCCTCTCCATCCCGCCCTCCCGCATGAGCTTGCCACACAACACTGCCGTCCAGTTCTAAAGTCAGCCATTGTACACATACCTTTTGTATTCGTCGTGATATTTTGTTGGGGTGTATGATGGGCGGCCTTGTTTGTGCGAAACACGAAGTCAATCCATTCTCGTTTGTCTATTAGTGTCATGCATGAATCAATGCAGAAGAGAACCCACAAGGGAGTCATTACATGTATCATTACACCTACTAAGCCTACACAAACATGGACATTGGATGTTGTTGTGTATTAGATACGCATATTTATATTCTACCTGTGAACTAAGAATCAATACAAACAAGTAGATGTATACATGGAATTTGGGTTGGTTCTTCTTTCTCGAAACCAACGTCGTTTTCAGAAGTGTACAGGCAAGACTCATCGTCATTACGAAGAGTGGGAGGTCACAAAAAGACCACGAATAGCGTAACTTACTTGATGGATAGCCCCGTAGTGGCGCACTTCATAATGTTTATTGTTCATTTGACCCACCACCCAATCGCGTCTAGCATGAATGCGCTTACAGACGGTCAGGTAAAATAACATATGTGTTTCTACGGAGTAAACAGTAAGGCAGTTCTTAAATGACATCATTTGATTTTACCCCTTGCCCGCGGATTGGCTAGTGCCCTTTTGAAAATCCCCGTGCGGATATTCTCGATGGAAAATGGCTTCTAAAGTAATGGATAGCGTTGTTGCATTAACCGTGAAGGATCATGCCTCAGTTAGACTTCCTGGTGTGTTACGAATGTAGGGCACAGTAATTTTAGATATGTGTAATTAAAAAAAATAAAATCATCTGACATAACTGCATTTGAGCAGCCACATTGGCAAGTTTGCTGGTAGAACATGTTAGCAGTGTAACCGTGGATTTTTAGATGATTTAAATAGGTGGAAGGATTTTTGGCAATTTTTTCACCACAATCATGTGTGCGTAGTAATTTATGCAGAAATTCGTAAATATTGACGGGTATGGCACGTTCACCCATTTTAAAAGAGTTAGAAATAAGTGATTTTGACAAAACTCGACCAACATATCAATGAGATGATGAGAACGGCAGGAGAGAAGTTTCAGAATTTGTGATGGTTCCGTTTTCTTATAATCGTGCAAAACGTTAACATGGTCACCAATGGAAAACGTAACAGTAGGCTGAACCCGTGAATGATGTGCCTGGTGCAGCGTTTATGTACAGTGATGTCGAAAAGCATAGCGCTCCACAGTTACGCCGATGGTTAGAGTGTCGAGGAATGAAAAGATCCGGAACGAAGTCACTTTTGTTGGAGAGGTATGCGTGCGATTTATACGCCTATTCATTATTTGTACTGAATTATCGCCCTGTCCTAATGATGCTTATACGACTAATTTTTGTAACCGCGCCGTGTGAATTTGTGGATTTTAGTTAAATGTGTCTGATATTCAGTAAAATAGTGAGCCACGTTACGTAGACATCAAAGTATAACGTGTGGAAACTTAAAATAATAATAGTGCAGCTGTCAGTGTCATTCATGCCCATGCCATGGGCAACTGGGCTGGGCTCGGGTCATATGTGTTGTGCATGTGGCCTTGTTTAGGCTACTCGGGAATTGTGTATATATGTCAAAGTAATATGTCTATGAAACAATACTATTATGTAGCTGATACCTAGAAGCAGCCAAAATAATGAGACTTGGCTAGAACATTTTGTTATGGTGATGGTATTATTATTATTATATTAGTAATACGTTTTTGTTTTCAGATATCGAGCTATGATTGCTGCTAACAAGCAGCATATTATCGACCCCTCTGTTGATGGTGGAAAGTGGCACGATATTGTTAATTTCATCGTCATTATCTCCTGCCAGAACTTTTCTTGATGAAATTACCCCGTAGACTTCTATTTGCATATGTGTAATGCATCGGTAAAATATGCCATGGTTTTTCCATTAAAGCATATACTAGGGTATAAATATTGAAGCATACACTGGCTTTTATTCTCAATTGTACTGTCTATTTTGGTAGAGTTAATCTGCTCACAAACAAAATGACAACAAGTGACGACATTATACAATGTTAACTTGATTTATTGTACATGTAAGCAGATGTGATAATTATAATGTCATATATTGCAATATAAAATATGCCACTGTTTTATATTAAAGCATGTACCAGTGTATATATTACTACTGGTAGATTTCATTTCTCAGTTGTATTTTCTACTTTGGTGCGGTGCAAACCTAACGACATATACATTTACCATTAAAATCGAGTACCTAGTGCACTTAATGGTTACATTCTCAGCAAATCATTATTAGGTACTACTTCACAATAGGTTCCTGATAATTAGCGAGACATCCAGCTACAAAAACCATCTGTGAAAATACTGGTTGTAAGGACAATGGAATTACATTAAGTAGCATTCGATATTTTTTCAATCTCCCAATAGCTCGTTCCACATGAATTCTCACACGAGCTATTCGCCTAGTGTTTATTTCTTCTGTGGCAGTGAAATGTGCCCGTCCATTGAGAAATGGTGGTATGTTAAAACCTTGGTCAGCCATGATCAAATCCCCCTGCTCTAGTTTGTCAAGAAAACCACTATGTTTAACAATTTCGTTATCAGAAATAGACCCTGTGAAATATATGTGATGACACCATTTGGGGCGACACCAATCAAACATTTGTAAGTTGAATGTTGTTTTTTTGTAGCTGGAGTACATGTTTCCTGTCTTGCAAAGTGTGAGGCCTTTTGAACAAAGAATTCTAAACAATATATTATAAATGGAATACCCTTAAATTTCCTGAAACTTGATGGCATACGCAGTTTGGCTATTTCGCGAGACACAAACATTCTCTCTCTTAGTACACCAAATTGTAAATACATAAACAGTATCCATGTTGTCACAATTTTTTTACACACAACTGTTTGGAACATTAAATCGATTAGCAATGTCCATGCTTAGCAGCTCAACACGTAGTCTCACCTAAGTTAGGAAGCATTCATTCATCCCAGAAAGCTTCCTCTTCACACCAGCACGTTTGCCTGGAGATGCGTCTTTAACTGGCTGATGGTTCCAGTAACTCAGTTTGTCCCTTGCAGGACCCAGAAAGTTCCACAGAAAACATGAACTGAAGCCATGACAAACCTGTGTAAAAACTACACTTTTTGTCGCTGTTGCACACATCATCAACTCCAAAGGGAGGTCTGTCTTGTGTCGCCTGCTGTTGTTCCTTGTCTTGTGTCGCCTACTGCTGTTCCTCGCGTGCGCTCTTCAACTTTGTGTTTTCTCGTTGAAGAATAATGTTCTGTAGCTTGAGCTTGAGCAATGGAGATTTGTCACTGTCACAGCAAGTCATCTTTCGCCTGAATGTCAAATTGCAAGTTTAACAAAACGATGTAAGCAACATTGACAAGAACATAAGTTATACGTTAAAGGTAGAACCAGATTTCGATAAGTCGTATTCGAAAATTACTTTCTAACAGTAAACGAATATTTTCATGAATTTATTCGTGTTCGTGCAAATGCTCTAAATACACCATATTTAGCTCGAAACTGACAATCCTATATGAAGACACATTTGAATTCCACATAATACAAATAATACTGCATATGTGTAATTGATATTTAATTAATGAATAACCAAGAAAGTAATAAATCAAGCGTACAATTACACAATCACATGAAAAGATTAACGCTAGTACTAGTATATGTTTGTATATGTATTCCCATAACAATAATGTTACCCACATGTGCTATGCAAGGAATGACATCGGCATTGAATATAACAAGATAAATGCATCTATTCGAAGCTACGATTTCGTGTCATTTACTGCAAAGTAGGCCTACATTATACGGTACTGAGAAAGATATAAATAGTGCGCAGGTAATGTTGCACCACAACCGAACTAGAAGCGTGAGTCATCATTGTTCAAAGAGGGGAATGTAGGTCACATGCCGCACCCATTCGTTGTCTCTTGAATCAACATGTTGCTGTGCTGGCGTGGTTGACATAGATAGGCCAAGCCGAGATCAAGTTTGGACGAGAGTATAACAAGTAACGTACTGAAATTTGCGGACGACACAAAACTGTTTAGAAAGGTTAATACTGATGGTGATAAACAACATTTACAAAACGATCTAGACAGATTAGTGAAATGGTCTGAGAAATGGCAGATGCTGTTCAATTTTGGGAAATGTAAATGCCTACATACAGGACATGGGAACTTGAATGTAAACTATAAAATGGGAGCTACTGTTCTTGGTACTACTGTAAAAGAAAAGGACTTAGGAGTTACAATAAGCGCTGATATGAAAGTTTCAGAGCAGTGTGGTATTGCAGCTTCAAAGGGTAATCAAATTCTTGGATTGATTAGAAGAAACATAACATATAAGGGAAAAAAGTTAATTATACCTCTTTATAAAGCAATAGTTAGACCTCATTTAGAATACTGTATACAAGCATGGAGACCATATCGTAAGAAGGATATAGATACGCTTGAACGCATACAAAGGAGAGCAACTAAAATGATTCCAGAACTTAGAGACCTTAGTTATGAAGAACGCCTGAAAGAATGTGGTTTAACAACTCTAGAGACAAGGAGGTTAAGAGGAGATCAGATTGAAGTTTTTAAGATATTGAATGGGTATGAAAATATTGATAGAAATATGTTTTTCTCACTCAAGAAGGATAGCAGAACTAGAGGACATGAGGTAAAATTAGTAAAGGATCAATGTAGATTGGACATCAGGAAGCACTCGTTCTCACAGAGGACAATAAATGAATGGAACAAACTGTCTACAGATTGTGTAACTGCTAGCAGCGTGAATATGTTTAAAAACAAGGTTGACACATATATCAGGAGGGCGGGTTATAAGTAGGTGAACATTGTTGGACTCTCGATAAGCCAATGGCTTCCTTGTCCACTTGCCATCTGGGCCTTTGGCTTGGATGGCAAATCTTGTTAAAATCTTGTTAAAATCGTAGCAGAAGGGTCACAGAGCGGTCTGTAGTCAGCCATGCGTTTCTGCTTTCTCACACACCCACAGCACTACGGGTAATTGCGATTGTGTTTGCGCGTGCGTGTGTGGGTGCGCGTGCCTGTGATAGACACAGAAGCCAATACATATTTTAGGGACTCGTCAACGTCACAATGTAGCATAAATGAGTCATAAGGATATGGGGGTCATATACAAATTACGTACGCAAGCAGTAACAGTGATGTGTGCATGGTGTTCGTACATGATCTCTGTGCTGCTGCATACCGTATACCGTATGCCCTACACTGCGTACCGTAGGCCGTACGCTGCGTACCGTAGGCCCTACGCTGCGTACCGTAGGCCCTACACTGTGTACCGTAGGCCCTACACTGTGTATCGTCGGCCCAACACTGTGTACCGTAGGCCCTACGCTGCGTACCGTAGGCCCAACACTGCGTACCGTAGGCCCTACGCTGCGTACCGTAGGCCCTACATTGTGTACCGTAGGCCCTACGCTGCGTACCGTAGGCCCAACACTGTGTACCGTAGGCCCTACGCTGCGTACCGTAGGCCCTACACTGTGTACCGTAGGCCCTACGCTGCGTACCGTAGGCCCTACGCTGCGTACCGTAGGCCCTACACTGCGTATCGTAGGCCCTACACTGTGTATCGTCGGCCCTACACTGCGTACCGTAGGCCCTACACTGCGTACCGTAGGCCCTACACTGCGTACCGTAGGCCCTACACTGCGTACCGTAGGCCCTACACTGTGTACCGTAGGCCCTACACTGTGTACCGTAGGCCCTACACTGTGTACCGTAGGCCCTACACTGTGTACCGTCGGCCCTACACATTCGTCCGATCAGGAAAGTACAGTGCCGATCGACACAACACGATGGAAACAAAACCTTGAACTTTAGGTCTAGACTTGGCACATCACATATATGCAATATACATCATAGGTTATTTAATCACAGATTTGTGTATAATTTTGCGTTAAGAATAGAAATGACAGAGGGTAAAAAAGAATACTTGTAGCGGTTTGTCTTGGTGTTAGGGAGTAAACAACTGCTGCTTATGTGACTGAGCCTTGAATACATTCGACATGTAGGGGGGGTGAGGGGTCTTGGAGTATCTGACTAGCTTTATGAAACACTTTCCCTCGATACAAAGACTGGAAGTTGTCTAACGGTCTATCAACAATACGACTGGCTCTATGTATGACTTGATCCACCCTCCCTTTATCAAGTTTTTTAACATTCCTACCCCAACAGGCTGCTCCAATAGAGAAAGTACTGGAAATTATTGCATTATAAAACATCAAAAGAAGATCCACACTGACTCCAAACTTCTTGAAATTCCTGAGATAGTACATCCTTGAATTTACTTTCATCATCATGCTTTCAATGTTCTCATTCCAATTAAATTTTGAATTAATCACAATACCCAGGTATTTGAAAGTATCATCTCTCATCACCTCTTCACCCTTAATATAAACAGGTTTAGCAGGCGTTTGCTTTCGCCTAAAATCAATACACAATTCTTTATTCGTCGTGACATTTAACTGCAAAAAATTGTCATCACACCATTGTACAAAGTCATTGATTTCTCGAAGGTAGCCAGAATCATCATCATTGTTAACCAAGCCAACAATGACACTGTCGTCTAACTATTCGACCAGTGTTTATACATTGTCAGTACTTTCGTAGTCCGAAGTGTAGAGTTTATACAAGAAAGGTGCCAGAACTGTGCCTGGGGGAGCGCAAGTGTTCGGTGGGAGACCGAACACTGACACATAAGATCCATGCAAAATAAGAGTATGGCACATTCATGTCTAAAAGCTTTCGAGCAACAATATGAGGCTGCATAGTACTAAAAGCACTGGATAAATAAAAAACATAAGTCGAATAGTATTGCCTGCCACTTATAGATTAGAGTACACTCCTTGTAGAACATATAGAACTGCATCATCATCATCATCATCATCATCTATACATCTGTTTCTCTTATGTCCGCAATGTAACGGATCATTGAAGTATTTCAGTAAAATGGACAATTTATTGAGAACTATTCGCTTATTCGTATTAATAATACCCGTCCTGCCATTGAGCACCATTGAGGGTTACCAAACGCTAACCACCTCCAACTTCAACAACATTTCACACCATTAGTTTACTACAACATTTTTTTTTAACTTGTCAACTCGTGCGCTGCCATTGAGGTCGATAAACCTACGTCACCAGTGCAGAAGTCCTATTTTGTCACAAATGCGACCAACTCCCCTTGGTGGTGCTGTGCGTAACTCTGACCAATTCCGACTCGTGGTAACCGTATACACATACGCGTTATGTGTCAACAAGACGGCGTTTTCTGATTCTTCCGATTACGAAAATGAAAAAATCAGCATAGAATTATCCGGATACAAGTATCAACTAGAAAAAAAACAGAGCACTTGTCTAGAATCCGGGCCCACTTCAGTTTCGCAGTTATGACATACAATATGTATAATAACCATGCACAATGTTTGCACAATGCATACGGAACTTGCATCAAGTGTCGCTATCTGGCGAATAAAGGGGCAACGTGGCGCTCAATGCAGGTTAAATAGGCAGGCAAGCGAAGATGTTGCTGGTGTCGCTGACTCTGTGAGAAGTGTCTGGTCGACCTTTTCAGTCTGCCTTTGGTACAGCGAGTGTGGCATGTGGTGCTTCTTCTGTGTCGGTTGTAGTGAGTGCAGGATGTGGTGCTTCTTCTGTGTCGGTTGTAGTCAGTGCAGGAGGTGGTGCTTCTTCTGTGTCGGTTGTAGTGAGTGCAGGATGTGGTGCTTCTTCTGTGTCGGTCGTAGTCAGTGCAGGAGGTGGTGCTTCTTCTGTGTCAGTTGTAGTCAGTGCAGGATGTGGTGCTTCTTCTGTGTCAGTTGTAGTCAGTGCAGGAGGTGGTGCTTCTTCTGTGTCGGTTGTAGTCAGTGCAGGATGTGGTGCTTCTTCTGTGTCGGTTGTAGTCAGTGCAGGAGGTGGTGCTTCTTCTGTATCGGTTGTAGTCAGTGCAGGATGGGGTGCTTCTTCTGTGTCAGTTGTAGTCAGTGCAGGAGGTGGTGCTTCTTCTGTGTCAGTTGTAGTCAGTGCAGGAGGTGGTGCTTCTTCTGTGTCGGATGTAGTCAGTGCAGGAGGTGGTGCTTCTTCTGTGTCGGTTGTAGTCAGTGCAGAAGGTGGTGCTTCTTCTGTGTCAGTTGTAGTCAGTGCAGGATGTGGTGCTTCTTCTGTGTCGGTTGTAGTCAGTGCAGGATGTGGTGCTTCTTCTGTGTCAGTTGTAGTCAGTGCAGGAGGTGGTGCTTCTTCTGTGTCAGTTGTAGTCAGTGCAGGAGGTGGTGCTTCTTCTGTGTCTGTTGTAGTCAGTGCAGGATGTGGTGCTTCTTCTGTGTTGGTAGTAGTCAGTGCAGGATGTGGTGCTTCTTCTGTGTCGGTTGTAGTCAGTGCAGGATGTGGTGCTTCTTCTGTGTCGGTTGTAGTCAGTTCAGGAGGTTGTGCTTCTTCTGTGTCAGTTGTAGTCAGTTCAGGAGGTTGTGCTTCTTCTGTGTTGGTTGTAGACAGTGCAGGAGGTTGTGCTTCTTCTGTGTCGGTTGTAGTCAGTGCAGGATGTGGTGCTTCTTCTGTGTCGGTTGTAGTCAGTGCAGGAGGTGGTGCTTCTTCTGTGTCAGTTGTAGTCAGTTCAGGAGGTTGTGCTTCTTCTGTGTTGGTTGTAGACAGTGCAGGAGGTTGTGCTTCTTCTGTGTCGGTCGTAGTCAATGCAGGATGTGGTGCTTCTTCTGTGTCGGTTGTGGTCAGTGCAGGAGATGGTGCTTCTTCTGTGTCGGTCGTAGTCAGTGCAGGAGGTTGTGCTTCTTCTGTGTCGGTTGTAGTCAGTGCAGGAGGTGGTGCTTCTTCTGTGTCGGTCGTAGTCATTGCAGGAGGTTGTGCTTCTTCTGTGTTGGTTGTAGACAGTGCAGGAGGTTGTGCTTCTTCTGTGTTGGTTGTAGTCAGTGCAGGATGTGGTGCTTCTTCTGTGTTGGTTGTAGTCAGTGCAGGATGTGGTGCTTCTTCTGTGTTGGTTGTAGTCAGTGCAGGATGTGGTGCTTCTTCTGTGTTGGTTGTAGTCAGTGCAGGATGTGGTGCTTCTTCTGTGTTGGTTGTAGTCAGTTCAGGAGGTTGTGCTTCTTCTGTGTCGGTTGTGGTCAGTGCAGGATGTTTTGCTTCTTCTGTGTTGGTTGTAGTCAGTGCAGGATGTGGTGCTTCTTCTGTGTTGGTTGTAGTCAGTGCAGGATGTGGTGCTTCTTCTGTGTCGGTCGTAGTCAGTGCAGGAGGTTGTGCTTCTTCTGTGTTGGTTGTAGGCAGTGCAGGAGGTTGTGCTTCTTCTGTGTTGGTTGTAGTCAGTGCAGGATGTGGTGGTTCTTCTGTGTCGGTTGTGGTCAGTGCAGGAGATGGTGCTTCTTCTGTGTCGGTCGTAGTCAGTGCAGGAGGTTGTGCTTCTTCTGTGTTGGTTGTAGACAGTGCAGGAGGTTGTGCTTCTTCTGTGTTGGTTGTAGTCAGTGCAGGATGTGGTGCTTCTTCTGTGTTGGTTGTAGTCAGTGCAGGATGTGGTGCTTCTTCTGTGTCGGTTGTGTTCAGTGCAGGATGTTTTGCTTCTTCTGTGTCAGTCGTGAATGAATATTACGCTGAACGTACAGGACTACAGTAATTTCAAGTTGGGTGTACTGGCGCGAGGCAGCGGGTGGCGTAGCGCTATTTCGTATCTACATTAGCGATAATGTAGGCCCTACATTCGCGCACATCTGAATAGAGATATTATTTTACCACGGAAATACGTTGGCAGGGAGGACGTGTTCTTAATATACATCTCCACTGACAGAAAGCTAATGGAAAACACATTGCCTAAATGAGGTAACAGTAAACACAACTTTGTACATCCGTGTGGTGTTTTCTACACCTGCCTCATGACAATACGTAACATAGGATGTCAAGTGTCATTTCGAGATATTATGGCTAGTGCAGTTAGCGATTAAACAAATGTCCGATGTTTTCGTTAATCGCACGTATATTAATTTCGAAAACATATTTTGTTACTGCGTGCATGAAGTCGATTAGTTATGCATCAGTTATTTCATAAATCCACATGTTATGTAAATATGTCGCTCATAGATAGAAGAAACTCGCTACTTAGTTAGGGAAACATTGCGAGGGAAAGTCGGTGTTGTATTATTTATTTAGTTTTATTTAGAGTATGTTTGGTGTCTGCGTTTTGTTCCTGCATATATAGGTGCTTGCTGAAATTGCCTGCATCTATTAAAGTATTCAGGATCCCTTGATGTACCATTGCTCCAACTGTCATGCAATCTTTGCCCAATCTTGCACACTTCTCTTTGACTGGCAAACTGGTTGGTTTCCTCTTTGCAGCGAGTGCTCGTCAGAACACCGAATGGCGGCCACCACGTGCTCACCACAAACAATCATCATCAAACTGTTGTTTTAATTTCCAGAACACCTAGAAAATCAGGTCTCTACAAATTAGAACTATATATATATATATATATATATATATATATATATATATATATATATATATATATATATATATAATATGCATTCATGTTTACATGCATACATACATACATACATACATACATACATACATACATACATACATACATACATACGTACGTGCGTATGATACGTATGTATGTATGTATGTATGTATAAATGTGTAGAAACCGCTTTATGGTCATTATTTAAAGAAGAATGAACCACACAATGAAATGCAGATTACATTTAAACAATAATTACCAAACCAGGAGTAAAACTACGTGTCACGGCTTGGAGGAATGATGACATGTCAGCGTGTATTACGTTTGTACAAATAATTACCAAACCAAAAGTAAAACTACGTATCACGGCTTGGTGGAATGATGACATGTCAACGTGTATTACGTTTGTACAAATAATTACCAAACCAAAAGTAAAACTACGTATCACGGCTTGAAGGAATGATGACATGTCAACGTGTATTACGTTTGTACAAATAATTACCAAACCAGGAGTAAAACTACGTATCACGGCTTGGTGGAATGATGACATGTCAACGTGTATTACGTTTGTACAAATAATTACCAAACCAGGAGTAAAACTACGTATCATGGCTTGGTGGAATGATGACATGGCAACGTGTATTACGTTTGTACAAATACTGCCGACCGAGTTGAAATATATTGAACACATGCATATGACCATCCTAAAAATACCAAACACGATATTTTCCTATGAACAATTACAGTTTCTTTCGATAGCATATCCCTTGATGTTTGAGGCGCTATATAATAATATCATAAATAAGAGGCATTTTCAGGACCTGCGAACTTCAACCATGGCTAGCATGGGGCCCCTGCGGCTCAACTTGTGGCTGCACTCGCTCGAGGGAGCGGCAGGTGAGCTGCAAGAAGGACTGGGACGTCGTCGAGACGGCTGCGTGTCGCCTGAACTGCGTTATTGGCGTCTCCTTAAGTAGCCAATGCCAATGCGAAGATCATGGTTATGGCCGATGTTGTCAATTCAGTAAGTATAATACGTTTTGTTCACTAACGTTCGTATATACATATCCTACTACCTCTACGTACATGACGACGGGAGCGCGCTATTCAAAGACTTCGTGACTGAATCAATGAGATCAAATGTTGGATGGTTCCACATACACTCAAGCTAAATGATGAAAAGACACCCAGCACTCATCACCTGAAGGAATTTGGACTACCGAAGAGCCTGTTGTTTCTGTCAGAAACGTGGGAGCTTATTTTTATATCCACGTATGCAGCATCATATTGATGCTGTTTGCAAGGTATGTAACTTCCACAATTCTACAACACTATCCACAATTGTATGCAATTGAAAGGGAGATATTTCTTGACATAAATTAGGAGTTCACCTAATGAAATAAAGTTGTAGCAGTGTTAAACTGGTGAGTGGTGCCACTGGTGGGAAATTTGGAATGACATCATACCATCGTTTGAATACGTCGAAAATTGATTATGTTAAGTGCATGTATTGTTGGCATCATACTGTAGAAACTTATTGCCCATGTCAAAGCCGGTTTTGTTTTAAGAAGTAACAGTTACTACTACCAGTAACGCTGTTGATACTGCAGGACCAGGTGACACAATTTATTACACCTACGATGTTAGTATATCTACAAATGATGCATCGTTGTACATACACCATGGCAAGACCCTCATTAAAGAAACAGTGCATATTGAGAACATGCAAGAAGGTGGGGAAAACAGAACTGGATCCTGTTCCACGAAGCGTTAGTACAGTGCCAACCCATGCGAAGGTTCTCAGTTCACTATATATTCGTAGTTCGTAGCTACGTACAATTGTTCGTAACGCTCTTCGTGTTGTCTACAATTGTTCCTAGCTACGCAATATTCGTCAAACGTCTGAATTAGTTCCTTGTAACGATACGAACGCTTCGAGGAACTGGCCCCAGAGCAGCAGATGAAAGGACTACGGGGCATCGTCTCTCACCGTAGTTAACAATGCTACATATTTAATTGTTTGTATATCGCTCAGAGATGAATTGTTGTTACTGTCGCACAAAATGCTGTTTTACATTAGATCTCAAACGTTTAATTCGCCGCGTTAACCATTTTATATGCACCATGATATGATGATTGACACACTGTTGGGGAGGGTGATGTTTGTTATATAGCGCTTTAAAACCCATACACGCGCGTTTCACTTAGCCCTTGATGCAGTTATCACTTGATATTTGCAAAGAAATGCACCAAAAAATCCAGAAAATAGAGGAATCACAAAACAATGATATTACTTAACAACCTTTATTAAAGTTTCTGGTCATTTAACGTGCAGCGATAATCCTTGTAAGAACAACGCTGTGTGCATCAACCGAGATCGTGGTTACGAATGTCAGTGTACGTCCGGATGGTCTGGGCCCAATAGTACCGTCGGTATATAAGCATGTGGTAATAATGCAGGTGTGCCAAATTATATAATTAGGAAGAAGGCGATTATCCTCTTGGAGATGACATAACGGACGAATAATATGAGGACGGTGGGGAAGGAGAGAACCAAAAGTACGGAAATGTTCAATTTTTTGCATTATCTAGCAATTTTTTATAGAAAACGTAACCATGTAAAATGATACATGTATCCCACACTTATAATTATTTTATTTTATGTCGCATGATTTACATGTTAGTGTAACTAAAGAGTATGCATTACATACTGAACATCAAAGAACAAAGAGTGTTATGGAAATACTGGCCTTGGCAAGATTTAACACAAATAAAGCAATTTGTTTTATTTATTTATCATTCTTAGTAATACCAAGTGTTGTGTGTACACTTGATCTGAACTGTGCACATTTACGTACACATGCCATTCATAAATATGTCAGGGATAGTATGGGTACAACTCTGATTAAAACGTGCAAATCTACCGTGGATAATAATTTCTGTGCTTCTAGTAGACGGAACTCTTTCAACAAACCACCACCGCAATCTAGCGATGATTAATAGTCGTGTTCACAAGAACCATTGTAATGAATGAATATGGATTGTCAACGGCAATCCACAATCGTTTTTTGTATAACCAACTTTGAAATGTATTGATTCATATAATATATGTCATATTATCGACTAAATAGGTGGAAACTGAAGTGTGTTAAATATATGCATTTTTGTTATTACACGATGGAACAACATCGCCTAAGCCAACACAATGTTTCGTTTCACTTTCAGAAAGAAACCACTTTAGTGCAACTACTACTACTTCCAGCAACGTTTTTGCGATTGTAGGATCAGGTGACTCAATAAATCTGTAACCTTAACATGTGTAACTAATACATTAATGTTTATATACTGCACCATGACAGATGCCTCACTAATGATTCAAGATATACTGTTTGAGGCAAGGTAGGGAAAGCAAAAAGACTTTCGGGGCGGCTCCTATGCTACCGACCAAGCCTGGTCTTAACAGGAACCTCCCAGACTTATGTTCAACATGTATTTTGTTATGTAATTGTATTTACTGTATACAACGGTGGGTCAAAATAAACACGTATTTTATTGTATTGTATTGTATTGCATTGTAAGGGGCACATTTCACTAATACAAGGCACATATCTGTAAGCTGTTACAACATAGAGATAAATCGTGTATCATATGTGTCACATGTACATCGACACTAGTTGTTATTAATATGAAGGTGTATATTGGCAAATTGTTCAAATAAAAGTATATGTGATACACTAAATGTATTTAACATTATATATGACACGTTTAATTCCCGTCAAATGTCAAAATATGGGGTTACACCAATAAGACGTGTCTTGATATTCGGCTTTCACCCACTCGGTAAGTGCCCCTCTCCCCCACTAAAAGAGTGTACCAGCCCCCTCCCCCACTAAAATAGTGCACCAGCCCCCCACATTGTTAAGCTAATCCCAAACACCGACTTGCCACATGTCACTGCCATTAAATAATAACATGTCTCGTGTCATTCCCTTCTACAATTAGTCGATGCATACCTACCTGTTTAGAGGTCATCGTTACATTTTTCGGGTGTATGATGAATGACTTTTTGTACAACACACAATGTCACATTTTATTCTCGCCACGTCCGTCTCTGATTGATGCAGGTAGCGGTGTCTAGGAAAGCGCTACGGAGCGCTATGTGCGTTGTGTGTATCTGGTGGTGTGGGTAATGGTTACAAAAGTAAAAAATTGGCAGATCTAGCTATGAATAGCTATCAATGCCATACAACAGGTAACAGTACTTATTGTGCCAGTGTTTGTTTATTCGCGTCATGACTGTACAGAGAAGAACTTCCAAGGGCTTCACTGTGTTCAGTGTTATTTCATGTCCAGCTCGTATGGGCAGTACAGTATGTCATACGGACAAAAGCTGATTGTCCTCTTAATTGTGTTTAGTCAGTAAATATTATATGTAAATCTCATACGGACAGAGCGGGATTTCACTCAGACAATTTACTCGTACGCTATGCCTTAGAAACCCTGATTACATGTATCAACATTACACAAACTTATATGTTACCTGTGAACTACGAATCTATACGGACATGCAATGAATATAAATAGATGAGTGCGCGATATTAGGGGTGGATCATTTTCAAAACCAAAGTCTTTTTAGGGCAAAACGGAACCAGCCCTACCCATGTATATCACCTTAAGGGTCATTAAAGATCATGTCTTGCCTTGAATTGTAACTACTCAAATACTGTAATTAATCCGTATTTAGCTCGTAGCTGACAATCCTGTGGAGGCAAATTTGAATTCCACATAATAACAATAACACTTTTTATGCGTAATTGCAATTAAATTAATGCAGAACCAAGAAAGTAATAAATAAAAATAAAAATTACTCAATCGCACATATGTGTGGACAACATGATTAGCGCTAGTACTAGTATACGTTCGTATATGTATCCCCACAAGACAATAACATTAATGGTACCCACATGTGATATGTTAGGAATGGTATCAGCATTGACTGTTGCAAGAGAACAGCATATATTCGAAGCAATGATGGCAGAATAATCAATACGGGATAAATCACTATACATATACCGTTGTTTTATTAATAATACCCGTCCTGCCAATGAGCACAATCCCTGTCTCTTTGCTCATCACAGGTGGACTCGTCCTGCCAGCATACAGTGAATACCACTGAACCGATTTTCGTTAAATTGTCAATTGTGACATATACACCGGACACCGTTTATTCGCTGACACATTTAGTTCAATCAACCGGTTAGTGTGTGGATCTGATATTGGGTTTGGGCTAGGTTTATGGTTAGGGTGAAATAAATCTACCATATGCATGCATACATACATGCATGCTTGCATGTATGCATGCATGCATACATACATACATACATACATACATACATACATACATACATACATACATACATACATACATACGTACACGCTTCCATCATAATACTACATATCCGACCAAATCAATGGTAACGTGCGACACGAAGCGTTCGCCGCACTGTTTATAGTCTTTGTTTTCTATTATATAGATTGAACGGAAACTTACCTGAAGAGTTTCGTCAGGAAACACGTGTTCTCCTTAGCGTCCTGGGAGTAATGTTAACGCCCACGGAAAACCCACCGTAACCATTATTTTGAAAACGAAGCTACAGCGGAAAGTCTTCACGACTCCCCAAATATGGTAATAGGTCAGTTACCTCGAGATGTCCTGCATAGTAGTACGACAATACAAATACTCGCAGTACTGACTTCGTTGGCGCCCATCTCAATATACCTATTAATATATTATGATCGATCGTGCATTGGGGTAAAGGTAAAGGTACTTTCTTATACAGCGCGGTATGCTTAGTTCTTAGAACTGTTCAAGGCGTTGTACACTTCATCCACTGACGTACTTGTTCATTACAACGCCATCTCGACTCATCTGGTAAACATACAGCCTAGCTGCAATTACTGGGCGAAGAATATTCGTTCACATATCCACCAATGTATATTTCCAGGCACTCGTTTTTACAATTGAGTTAACCTGGGCAACGTGTCTTGTGGGTGTCTTGACGATCGTTACGTTCGTTATTTAAAAAGTGATTTTGCTCGTCTCGCTCTTGATATCAGACTGATAGCTATGCCAGTTGTTTTGGTATATTTCAACAGAAATCGAACGGAAAAGAAAAAAGGTCTCTGTAACGCAACAGTGAAGTATGTAATGGCGCTCGAACAGTCCGCAAACTTGGTGACAAATAAATGTATGCATAATTGTTGTGGGACTTTCTCAAAACGAACGTAGTTTTAGAATTGTGTAGGGCCTACAGGCCAGCGCTACGAAGCGTGTCTACGGGGTGGGAGTTCTGAACAAATCTGCAAATAGAGTGACTTACTTTATGGATAGCCCGTAAGTGCAGCCCAGGGCAACGGCAGCGTTTTCGTGTCAAGCTCCAGAAGTTGTTACGGCGATCTGTATTAATTACTATCTTAGAACTTAGAAATTGAACAAACACTTGTTCCAGTCCAAGTATGGACTGCTTACACATAGAAGTCTTAGAAGTTCGCAGCGACGCATCCATTCCAGTAATTTGAAGTCCCACAAACCATAGAAGTCTTAGAAGTTCGCAGCGACGCATCCATTCTAGTAATTTGAGGTCCCACAAACCATATAGAAGTGATGAGTACCTTGATTTGATGTGATAGTATCAGTCCAGAAACAAGTTTAATTAGGTTATTGACCCCCGTTATTGTTATAATGACGAGGGTGAGGAGGGGTAGGGTGATTTGGGGTGGGGTTGATGATACTAAATTAGTGTAAGCATGATGTTTTCCTGGTAAATTGTAACTAAGGCGCTTAAAAGTGTGATTTGATGAGGAATGTGTGCACTATTGCGCCTTTGGATAATGATTCGTATCTATACAACTTTAGCAGTTTTTTTAACAATCAAAGGTATCTGTGTTAATGTATCTAGGCATAGTGAGTATGTGCTGGAAGTTATCAGTTCATTGCTTCAACTTTGCATCGTTTTCCTTCAGTGTGGTAGACCCATTCTCTGACTTCAATTTGGAGGCTGCAAGTTTGTTGGTAGGTCTTAGTTTTCGCTCTCGTACACAGAGCTTTGAAAATTCTTTCAAACGCATTGTTCTTTTCATTACTCAGCAATGGAAGCATAATGTAATTTGCGTCAAACTAGTCCTGGTGTTTCGTGGCTGAATTGCCAAATACAACCAGCGAGGTGTTTGTAAGACAGAATCCATAAGTGTCTTCCGCTGATTGTGTAGCTATGTCTTCGGCTGATTGTGTAGCTATGTCTTCCGCTGATTGTGTAGCTATGTCTTCGGCTGATTGTGTAGCTATGTCTTCCGCTGATTGTGTAGCTATGTCTTCCGCTGATTGTGTAGCTATGTCTTCCGCTGATTGTGTAGCTATGTCTTCCGCTGATTGTGTAGCTATGTCTTCGGCTGATTGTGTAGCTATGTCTTCCGCTGATTGTGTAGCTATGTCTTCCGCTGATTGTGTAGCTATGTCTTCCGCTGATTGTGTAGCTATGTCTTCTCTGCGATTGTAGCTTTATGTAGGGCATTGTCGAGTTTGTTTCGCAGTTGTTCTTACGTGTTGTCTTTCGAATGCTATTGTAAAGGGAGGTCAGAAGTCGCTATACGGAGTAAAGATGACAAAGCACACTGATATACCATGTATATGTAACGGTATTATTGACAGACTGGAATTCGCATGTCGCGACGGACGTGTGGCGTTGTTGTTGTCGGACATCAAGACTCACGAAACAAATGTCCACCGAGTAAGACACCCAGCGCATCATGTAACATACGTACGAACAACACTTGGCGAAAAGCGGCGTATGCGGACACGACGTGCGATTACGTATAGATACAAAAGGAGCGTCACGTCAAGACGGAGCACACTACGACGTGCACCAAGACGCTCTGTACGCCAGACTGTTTCGTAATGTTCATGTACCGCACGACGTACGTCCTCGAATACGTTCAGAAATGTACAGATGTCTTGTTTCGTGCGATGTGGTATGCGATACAGTAGTCGCTTCTCTAACGAACGAGATGCTGGTCAATATGTTGTATGAATGTTTTGTATTGACCAATGCATACGTGTTCGCGAACGTACCGATATTTACGTCTATTGACCACGTACATCAAAAAACAATAATAAACACGATCCGAACGCATGCTCTTCGATACGTATTCTATCGTGAAATGGTACAGTGGGAGGATATCGAAATACCTACCAATGATGCATTGTACGCGATACAAAAGCATTGAATAAACATCATACAAACAACAGTATACGTTCCGTCATGTTTCTTTATGTATACGATGTCTGTGTTTCATTAGTTCCATATATACTATAGCGGTATACTATACAATACAGTCATATAGTGTGTAATTGTGTTGCGGAATATACTATGATGTCTCATGCAGCTATCTTCATCGCATGTCGGTGTTTGACGGTTGCGGGACTCGTTCGCTAATAGATAGTATCGCACGAGCATCGTAGTACGTAGGCGATATGTTTTCTCTAAAATATCGTCTACACTGGTGATGGGTCGTTCGATAGCGAGTGCGCATTGACAGGTCTGTGTTCGGTACGCTACATCGTCTATACAACCCATTGTTAAATGTTTATGTCGACATAAGATGCACACACGAGTATCGGTTATAGTTCGCATGCGACGTATGCTATTCAGGCCGGGTTCCAAAACGTCATATTCGACATCGTCGTTTGTGCGCGATACAACTATATCACGGCACAGTGTCGGCCGTACGACCGCATAACTGTGGAACAGCACAACGAACTGTAGACATTGTTCCACGTGGCTGTCGTAATCAACAATCTTTATATGATTCGCATCCGTATCGCTATTGTGCGAATTAGTACGAATGGGTGTCGCGTGTATCGGGTGTGCGCTTTTAGTGTTCGTATCGCACGCTCGATGCATGTGCTGTGCAAACATCCGAATAATGATGACGCGTTGTATGTCATTCACGACGTCGATATCTAATACTGCGAATATGTCGTGTACGTGTGCTCGAGGCGGTACCAGTGTTGTATGTCATTCACGAAGTCGATATCTAATACTGCGAATATGTCGTGTACGTGAGCTCGAGGCGGTACCAGTTTTGTATGTCATTCACGACGTCGATATCTAATACTGCGAATATGTCGTGTACGTGTGCTCGAGGCGGTACCAGTGTTGTATGTCATTCACGACGTCGATATATAATACTGCGAATATGTCGTGTACGTGAGCTCGAGGCGGTGCCAGTGTTGTATGTCATTCACGACGTCGATATCTAATACTGCGAATATGTCGTGTACGTGAGCTCGAGGCGGTACCAGTGTTGTATGTCATTCACGAAGTCGATATCTAATACTGCGAATATGTCGTGTACGTGAGCTCGATGCGGTACCAGTGTTGTATGTCATTCACGACGTCGATATCTAATACTACGAATATGTCGTGTACGTGAGCTCGAGGCGGTACCAGTAGCATGCCGATATATTTTAACGATTCGTTGGCGTGTAGATGACGATGTCGTACGATGGTTTCTTAGTATCGTAATGCATGTTCGGTGCGTTATAATAGCATCATTGTACTTGCGTCTTCGACACGTATGCAGACGGTAACTAGTGATATATTAGCGACGTGATGACATACGTCTATATACCGTCTGTAGATATCCCCTATACGGTTGCTCATTTTACGTAATGCGTCCAACAGCAGCTCTATGGTATGATGTACGTACATGTGACTGGCGCAAGTATCTGTATTATTCTGTTCTCTTTGTCGTAGATATCGCGGATCCGTTGTGCAGAGATTCATCAAGACGGGACGATCGTACGCTAATGTATCTAATACGACTTTGTACGATGTCGATAGTAGACGACTGCGATCAAGCGACCCGTTACTTGCGGATGTGTAATCGATCACGCCTCGATTAACAATGTCTGATACCAATATATACGCCGGGTGTTTAAACTACACACATTTATGGGATGAATACGAGGCATCGACGTATGCACATTGTGATAGATGGAAGAAGAGACACACGACTACTGGTCACGTCACGTGTATCCGAACAGATGGCGCATCGAAGTGCGAACGAGCATGGGAGACACATCAAACGTGTACGAGGCCATATATTGGAAAATTGTATACTCTCGGGCGCGGCGATGACACGTGTAGAGTGCAGATGACGGTGCCAGACAAAGTGACGACGAACGCGAACGTAACGAATGGTTGTATACCGCACACCGATGTCTGTGTGTGTGTGTGTGTGTGTGTGTGTGCGTGCGTGCGTGCGTGCGTGCGTGCGTGCGTGCGTGCGTGTGCGTGCGTGCGTGTGCGTGCGAGGTTTACGTTCGTTTCTGTACGTACCAATTCGCCAGACGTGCGCCGTGACGCCGTGACGCCGTGACGCCGTGACGCCGTGACGCCGTGACGCCGTGACGCCGTGACGCCGTGACGCCGTGACGCCGTGACGCCGTGACGCCGTGACGCCGTGACGCCGTGACGCCGTGACGCCGTGACGCCGTGACGCCGTGACGCCGTGACGCCGTGACGCCGTGACTCCGTGACGCCGTGACGCCGTGACGCCGTGACGCCGTGACGCCGTGACGCCGTGACGCCGTGACGCCGTGACGCCGTGACGCCGTGACGCCGTGACGCCGTGACGCCGTGACGCCGTGACGCCGTGACGCCGTGACGCCGTGACGCCGTGACGCCGTGACGCCGTGACGCCGTGACGCCGCGTCTCGCCGAAGAATGTTTCCAACACTGGAATCGTATTGACCGGTTGAGCGCAGTGGCGGTGCTCGATTGTTGTGTCGTACGTCGACGGCCATTGAGACAGGTGTGTGAAGGTGGACGGTATTATATGGCACTACACACACGCTCAACGAGTGACCAATTGCGACGATCGATTGAAGGCAATGGATTTTTATGTATGCGTCTCGAGGCCGAAATACACGGCTCTGTGCCGAGCGCGTCGAATATATTCTTGAGACACAATGATGCATTCACGATGGGTACGTGGCGCATACGCACACACTGCGCCGTAATACGTAGTGATCATTACGACATTGTGTATGCGCGTGTTGATGATGTACGATTTGATACGGTGTTGGGTACGGCTGTCGACATCACGCAGTGCGAATGGCATCTGTGTACTATAATTGTTTATGCTACGACCGCCGCGTACTATGTCCTGCACAACGCTCGGTGCTGAAATGCGTACCGCGATTGATCTAAGGAGTATTGCGAATGAGACGAATGCCGAGGAGACGAATGCTCCAACGATACGACAAACATCTGACGACATGACCGTACGACCACTTAATGTTATCTGTGCACGCGAACAGCACATCGAACATCTTATGTCCGTTTGTGAACTGGCGTCAGCATTACGCAAACGCTGCGTACACCTCGCGGCGCTTTGTAACGAAGGCACTGCGACATTGTAACGAAGGCTCTGCGACATTGTAACGAAGGCACTGCGACATTGCGTCCACTCTACCGTGCACCGACGAAACTAATGCTCGAGAAAATGTTCTTTGGCATATTCATACTGGCAAAGAAGACCTACATGGGATACGCTGTTGCGGACGATCATATGCGCTTCCATATTGCAGGTATGAGTGGAAAGAAACTGGGTACAACTCGCATGCAAGCGCGGTGTCAAGAAATAGCATGGAAACTGCTATATCACTCGGACGTACGCGGACTTGCGTTATTCCTATACGAGATATATACGTTTTGCGCAATGGAGATTCGCGCTGTGACGCAACTGTACGAAACCACGCATCGTCTATGCGTGTCACACGAGCGCGCACAGACCACGTGTCACACGAGCGCGCACAGGCCACGCGCATCTACAACAACATCGAGATACTTCGGCGACGCAATCACACAGGGATCGTACCGTTGTGTGATATTACGAGTAGTATGCGCGTCACGTTACATGGACCAGGCACCAACTCCAACATAGCAACAGTTCGTGCAGGCGACGTATGTTACATCGACGGTACGGACACGACACACGACGTAGGCTACATCGACGGTACGGACACGACACACGACGTATGTTACATCGACGGTCCGGACACGACACACGACGTATGTTACATCGACGGTACGGACACGACACGCGACGTATGTTACATCGACGGTACGGACACGACACACGACGTATGTTACGTCGACGGTACGGACACGACACACGACGTATGTTACATCGACGGTACGGACACGACACACGACGTATGTTACACCGACGGTACGGACACGACACGCGACGTATGTTACATCGACGGTACGGACACGACACACGACGTATGTTACATCGACGGTACGGACACGACACGCGACGTATGTTACATCGACGGTACGGACACGACACACGACGTATGTTACATCGACGGTACGGACACGACACGCGACGTATGTTACATCGACGGTACGGACACGACACACAACGTATGTTACGTCGACGGTACGGACACGACACACGACGTATGTTACATCGACGGTACGGACACGACACACGACGTATGTTACACCGACGGTACGGACACGACACGCGACGTATGTTACATCGACGGTACGGACACGACACACGACGTATGTTACATCGACGGTACGGACACGACACGCGACGTATGTTACATCGACGGTACGGACACGACACACGACGTATGTTACATCGACCGTACGGACACGGCACGCGACGTATGTTACATCGACGGTACGGACACGACACGCGACGTATGTTACATCGACGGTAGGACACGACACGCGACGTATGTTACATCGACGGTACGGACACGACACGCGACGTATGTTACATCGACGGTACGGACACGACACGCGACGTATGTTACATCGACGGTACGGACACGACATGCGACGTATGTTACATCGACGGTACGGACACGACACGCGACGTATGTTACATCGACGGTACGGACACGACACACGACGTATGTTACATCGACCTTACGGACACGACACACGACGTATGTTACATCGACGGTACGGACACGACACAAATACATCGACGCTTTGATGTACAAAGACCGGCGCATGTGCAACTCGGTACGTTCTGCGCCAATACGCTACGCGTTCTTCTGCTCGGCAACGACTCGTGCAGCAGCGTAGAGACGTGAGACGTAGAGACGTGGACATCGCCAGTGGCATTGGGAATACGAAACATTTCCGTTAAGAACAGGCTTACAAACAATGCCGGTCCGACGCGACAATCCATCGCTACTCTTCCGGGTCCCTATATCGTACCGGCTGCGCAACGTTTACAGACGACCGCGTATGAACGTCATTTCGTCACAACATTGCATCGATATATTGACGCGCAGAATATACGCGATGTACGTGTTATCGCCGCGACACGCGCAGTGCTATCGATGGCAACGACAGCATCCGGTCCAGGTCATGGGGTACGATTAACGTCGTCGCAATCACGTTCATCGCATCTAACTGCGCAATCGGCGATGATGCGACGTTACGCGGCCGTACATAACAAACGTATGTACAACGAACGCGTACGACAACTGTTGCAAACGGTAGCGCGTACAGTGATGATCGACATACTGCTACCGTATCGCATGTACGACGCCGCGTATGTTGTGACACGGTTATCCGAATTGCAGCCAACAGACGACAATCGCACGTATCGGTTTCCGACGTCCACAAGTTCGTGTCGATTATGGAATCTCTACATCGACGCCATTCAACACGGTGTGTACGCTGCAATACCGACATCCGATGTAACGACCGGGACGACTGATTGGATGACGAATACGAACAGTTGCGGACCCATCGGCTGATTGGATGACGAATACGAACAGTGGCGGACCCATCGGCTGATTGGATGACGAATACGAACAGTTGCGGACCCATCGGCTGCAACCAACACTCATCGTATACATCTACGCATGCGCGATGTCGGTAACGATGAAGCTATAGTAATTGAACTCAGGTTCGTGACTGCAACATCGTATGGTGGCGACACAGCGGACGTATGCGCCAACGCAGTGACACATCTACGACCATGTACGACCATGTACACATGGCATGTACGACCATGTGCACGTAGCATGTACGACCATGTACGCGTAGCATGTACGGTGCCGTCGAATTGTTACCGAATGTGCTACATGTGGTCGAAATCGGCGAATACGTATATCAGACCGATAGTACACCGTGTATTTTTAACGGAGTGACCAACAACAGTATGTATCTCTTGAATGACGACAGCTACTTTATAGATACACAGAACGCATTCGCCTTTACTGTTCCCATTGGAGACGTCTGCGGCGCGTTCGTGGAACTGTGCGGGAATCACGACACGCCGTTTGCCGATGACAAACTGCTCTGTATTGGATCAGAAAGCCACATACATCGAATATCGCCCTCTATCGTCTGTTGAATGATGCTCATGCAACGTGTAATGACGGTAATGTTGTATCGTATACATTACGAACGTGTACCCTACATCGTAACGATGCGACGTGTAATGACGGTAAAGTAGTATCGTATACGTTACGAACGTGTACCCTACATCGTAACGATGCTGCGCTGTTCCGTCCAACGCGACAGAAAGTACGTACTATGTGAAAGCGGCTGTCTTCTGTAGCGTGATCAAGCATTTGTCTGTACAGAACCGAATAGCGCACGGGCTGATCGAATGCATAACATCTACGTATCCGTCACGCGACGACAACGAGATTAACGAATCAATCGAAGTGACACACGTCAGTATTAACAAGGCATATCGTACAGACGCCACGATACAGTCTGCTACTCTTGCTACTGCTCTTTCACTAACTGTATACTCCGAATACATATCGTACAGACGCCACGATACAGTCTGCTACTCTTGCTACTGCTCTTTCACTAACTGTATACTCCGATTACATATCGTACAGACGACACGACACAGTCTGCTACTGTTGCTACTGCTCTTTCACTAACTGTATACTCCGAATACATATCGTACAGACGCCACGACACAGTCTGCTGCTGTTGCTACTGCTCTTTCACTAACTGTATACTCCGAATTCATATCGAACAGACGTCACGACACCGTCTGCTACTGTTGCTACTGCTCTTTCACTAACTGTATACTCCGAATACATATCGTACAGACGCCACGACACAGTCTGCTACTGTTGCTACTGCTCTTTCACTAACTGTATACTCCGAATACATATCGTACAGACGCCACGACACAGTCTGCTACTGTTGCTACTGCTCTTTCACTAACTGTATACTCCGAATACATATCGTACAGACGCCACGACACAGTCTGCTACTGTTGCTACTGCTCTTTCACTAACTGTATACTCCGAATACATATCGTACAGACGCCACGACACAGTCTGCTACTGTTGCTACTGCTCTTTCACTAACTGTATACTCCGAATACATATCGTACAGACGCCACGACACAGTCTGCTACTGTTGCTACTGCTCTTTCACTAACTGTATACTCCGAATACATATCGTACAGACGCCACGACACAGTCTGCTACTGTTGCTACTGCTCTTTCACTAACTGTATACTCCGAATACATATCGTACAGACGACACGACACAGTCTGCTACTGTTGCTACTGCTCTTTCACTAACTGTATACTCCGAATACATATCGTACAGACGCCACGACACAGTCTGCTACTGTTGCTACTGCTCTTTCACTAACTGTATACTCCGAATACATATCGTACAGACGACACGACACAGTCTGTTACTGTTGCTACTGCTCTTTCACTAACTGTATACTCCGAATACATATCGTACAGACGCCACGACACAGTCTGCTACTGTTGCTACTGCTCTTTCACTAACTGTATACTCCGAATACATATCGTACAGACGCCACGACACAGTCTGCTACTGTTGCTACTGCTCTTTCACTAACTGTATACTCCGAATACTTGGGACACGTTAACTTACTGCATTTGTAAAGATGCTGCTGGACCGGTTTAACGAAGTATTCCGACCGTTCGAAAGAGCCGATGCGGTCGTTTGACCCAGATTACGTAAATCACAACAATCACAGAAAACAGGCAAAGCGTTCAAACAATCGCGTGTCTTCGCCAACGCGCGTACTCGGTCGCGTTCGAAATTGTTGAGACGTCAGATAGATTCTTAGAATGAGGCTGTCTTGTGTTATCTGGGTTGATATGTCAGGTGAGACGCTCTAGACCAATCCGGTATTCTTATTATCGCGATATATCCATCCAGATAATACACGGCAGCCTCGTGAGAATCCGATGTTAAACATACGTTTGTGAACGTCGAGTGGATATCAGCACCGCTAGCCGTTGTATAATAGGCGCCAATCAGAGTATCACCAATGTCACAACTTGATTATCAATTAAAAAATAACAGTTGTGGAGTGTTATAAGGATTTCTGGCCGGACAACGTCTCTGTTGTTTACGATTTGCTACGTCATTGCAACTGTGCATTTAAGTATACGTACCACAGTTTAAAAAAAACCGAACAATATTGTGTTCCTATACACAATTTCAATGCAAACACTATTCACAATGTTGTGCAATTCAAACTGAGAGATTTTTTCCCCCAAAATTGGGGTTTACAAAATGAAATAAAGATGTTCAGAATGTGCACATCAAATATAAGTCATGACAGTGGGGAAATGGTAAGTGGTGCCACTGGTGGGGAGTTTGCTCTGTTGTATGGCTCTTACAGGCTTATTCCATTGATGCACGTAATTGTGATGCGCGTTGCTTCATAGTTCCTGTTATATTGTTGGATTGGATATGGGACCAGAAGTCTGTCATCTACAGTGTGTTGGACTTTGCTGGACAGACCATCTACTACAACACTCACCAGGTACAGACCAGTCAATGAAGAGTGTATCTGACTAATGCCCGATCTTGCTAGTATTGACGGTACTTTGCTAGTAGTTGGTCGCAATTTGTGTTACCGGTACAAAAGGCTTAACAGGTGCCCAACACACGACCTCCTGGTCCGACGTCCTGCCGCGCTTAGATATTTTTTAAGGTTGGGCAGTCACCTTTCCTCTAAACACTTGTGATTGCTGCGATTTGTAGGCTTAATAACTGTGTTAATCTCAGAGTGGAAACGCATTGTCTGCCTGAGCAATAAGACCGTTGGAAATATAATAACATTTTGCCTTAAACTAAAAACATACCTGTTTAGACTCGTTTATCCTCTATGGCTACTTAGCGTACCAATCCAAACGTTTACAACTGGAGATGCTAATGTAATAATGCACACACATGTACGTCCGGCTACTTGGACTTGGTGCAGCGACTTGAATTTGGTGTAGATAATTTACAGAAAAACGCGGTATATCAAATAGAATAAGTATTACTATTGAATATATATTATACACAAACGTATTGTAGACATATATTAGGAAACAGTTGTTGTTAATTATTAGTCAGAGGGAGTATTTTAGAGTAAGTTAGTTTCGGATTCTGTCGGGGAATTCAGCGAGCGATAATAGGGTTGTTTACTATTCGAAAATTGAGATAGCATAGTGAATAGTTTACATTGGCTAATATATATATATAAGATACAGTGATCTATTTACTTAAATTACATACATAAGGTAATATCTGACATAGTGGTAGTAAACGTTTTCGATAAAAAGGAATTAACAGCAGGATTTTAGCGTAAATTAGTACACACTGACTTCGTTGTTTTGTTACACAGTGTTCTCCGTATTCGCTAGGTGGCAGGTTTTTTGTTTCTCATGCGAGGTTAATAGAAGACACAGTTAGCAAGTATATTAGACTAAAGTGTTCTTTTGATCACAAAAACAGCCTTATTCAAGGCTAACGTAGCAAACTAATTAAAATTAAAGTGTATGATGGCGCCGTGCAAACGGCAGTTAAAGGCCACAAGGCATTTAATTTGTGGCAGTTGCAGCAACTGGGTGGACTTCGTTAAGTCTGGGTGCGATAAGTCCTGGGCTGAGGTCCAGGCAGATAGTTTTAGTTTTGAGTGTAGGGGATGTACGAAGATGAAGGAACTAGAGGTGGAGTTGGAAGAGCTGAGTCTGCTCGTTGTGGCAATGGTGGGAAGGGAACAGGGTGGTTGTGCCAGTAGTTCCGGTGGGGGAACAGTAGATGATAAAGTGGGGAAAGACACAAGAGATGCTAGGGAGAGCTCACCGCAGCCTGGGAGGAAGCTGAGGGGAGGGAAGGTGACAGGTCGTAGGGAGACAGGACGTAAGGAGACGGGAAAGAAAGGAACGGGAGGGAAGACAACAGGAGCGAAGGAGTGGGGAGTAGGGGAGACAGGAGGGAAGGAGAAGGGAGTGGGGGAGACAGGAGGGAAGGAGACGGGAGTGGGGGAGACAGGAGGGAAGGAGAAGGGAGTGGGGGAGACGGGAGGGAAAACAACCGGAGAGAAGGAGAGGGAAGTGGGGGAGACGGGAGGGAAAACAACCGGAGTGAAGGAGAGGGAAGTGGGAGAGACAAGAGCAAAGGAGTGGGAAGTGGGGGAGACAGGAGCGAAGGAGACAGGAGGGAAGGGGTCAGGACAGAATGTGATGGAGGGGATCGAACGGAAGAGTTATTCTGCAGCAGTGATAGAGGGGGTGAGGAAGAGAGCGAGGGTGTTTGTGGGGGATTCGATAGTTAGGAAGACCGACAGAGTCTTAAACAAGGGAGATGATGTGGTGGTCTGCTTGCCTGGAGCCAAAATAGAGGCGATAACTCAGAGGGTAAAAAACATCGTAGGCTCGGGAAAGGGTGGATCTGTTTTAGTACACGTAGGGACAAATAACGTAGAGAGGGAGGGTACAACTGCCATAGTTAGGAAATATAGGCAGTTGGTCAGAACACTAAAACAGACGCGGGTTGAGCAGGTAATACTGTCAGGGATTTTACCTGTAATGGGCAGGAGGGGTCACAAATATCGAAATTGTCGGGGGATGGCAATTAACATGTTAGTCCAGAAGTTATGTATGGAAGAGGAAGTTGGATTTGTGGATTTATGGGGAAGTTTTGTTGGGAGGGCTGATATGTACATGAAGGATGGGCTTCATTTAAGTGGTAAGGGGGCGGCAGTATTCGCGGACAAACTTTCAGCAGCGGTAGATAGTGACTTGGGTACAATGACAAATATTTTTGGAAGTAAACATTCTTTAAACTAGAAGTGCAGGGGGGTTACCTAGAGGTGTCTCAAGCAGAACAAGAGGCCACTAGCACAGATAAACCAATATCAAATCATCCGAAAAACATCACTGAAAAAGGTTATAGATGCGTATGTTTAAATGCAAGGAGCATAGTAAATAAGAAAAACGAATTAAACATTATGGTAGAAGATATTGACCCTCACATAATTGGTATAACTGAATCATGGGCCAACATAGATATAACAGATGCTGAATTAGGACTGACAGGATATGTAATGTTTAGGAAAGATCGAATAGGAAGAAGGGGCGGGGGAGTTATTTTATATGTTAAAGAATCTATTCAGGCTTATGAAATAAAACTAGAAAGGGAAGCAGATTGCGATGAGGCTGTTTGGTGCAAAATTGTTTCAGGAAATTCAAAATTAACTATTGGATTAGTTTACCGAAGTCCAAACATAAACGAAGAGGACAACACAAAAATAATAAACGCTATAAAGGAAGTTAGTAAAGGGGAATGTATCATAATGGGAGATTTTAACCATGGACACATACAATGGAATTCTCTAGAGAGCACAGGGATTGAGGACCAACAATTTCTATTTTTAATCCAGGATAGCTTTCTTACTCAGCACGTACTAGAACCAACCAGGGGAGAAAATGTATTAGATATAGTTTTGTCATCACAAAAAGAATTAGTGGACAATGTAAAAATATTTGAACCATTGGGTAATAGTGACCATAATCAAATACATTTTGACATCAATGTAAAATCAGAAAGTAAAAATAAGAAAACGTACAAGAGAAACTTCCACAAAGGTAACTACAAAGATATGAGAAAATACTTAGCAAAGCTAGATTGGAATAACATGCTGATGAATAAGACCGCAATTGAATGTTGGCATATTCTAAAATATGAAATTGAGAGTATCATCGATAAATTTGTTCCCTTCCAAAAACAAGGAAAACGGTGTAGAAAGAAACACTTGTCAAAAGAGGCTATTAGAAAAATAATGCTAAAGCAAACTATGTGGAGGGTTTATAGGCGTACCAGAAAGGACGAAGACTATGCCAAATACAAAGAGGCACTTAATGCAGCTACAACTGAAATCAGACAATCTAAAAGAAGCTATGAGCAAAAACTAGCATGTAACATAAAAAATGACAGCAAGAGTTTCTATGCATATGTCAGGAGTAAACAAAACGTACAAGACAAGGTTGGACCTCTAGAAGACAGTGCTGGAAATATAATATCACAGGGGTTTTTAATGGCGGAAGACCTAAATGGTTACTTCAGTTCAGTGTTTACCAAAGAAGATATTAGTTCATTACCAGTTGCTGATGCTAAATTTCAGGGGGCTAAATCTGACTATTTAGGTCCGTTAGTTGTAACTCCAGAATTGGTAGCTAAGAAAATAAAGGCAATGAAGGATAACAAATCACCGGGAGTGGATGGGATTCCTCCAAAATTACTAATGGAAACAGTAGAACAAATCAGTATACCACTTGCAAGAGTATTCAACTTGTCATTAAAAGAGGGAGTTGTTCCGTTTGAATGGAAAGAAGCAAACATCATACCATTATTTAAAAAGGGTTCGAGAAATAAGTCAGAGAATTACAGACCAGTGAGTTTAACGTCAGTGATTTGTAAATTATTAGAAAGGTTAATTAAAGACCATATGGTGGACTTTCTCGTTAAGCATAAATTATTAAATTCATCTCAACATGGATTCCTTAAAGCGAGGTCATGCTTAACAAATATGTTATGTTTTTTGGAAGAAATCACTAAGTGGATAGACGTGGGATCGCCAGTAGATATTATCTACTTAGATTTTCAGAAAGCTTTTGACAAAGTGCCACATCAAAGATTACTACTTAAATTAAAAGCCCATGGTATCGGGGATAGCATAACTGACTGGATAGAACAATGGCTGACTGACAGAAGACAACGAGTTGTAGTAGATGGAGAAGTTTCAAATTGGAAATCGGTTTTGAGTGGGGTACCTCAAGGATCAGTATTAGGACCTATATTATTCTTAATTTATATCAATGACTTGGACGACAGTATAACAAGTAACGTACTGAAATTTGCGGATGACACAAAACTGTTTAGAAAGGTTAATACTGATGGTGATAAACAACATTTACAAAACGATCTAGACAGATTAGTGAAATGGTCTGAGAAATGGCAGATGTTGTTCAATTTGGGGAAATGTAAATGCATACATACAGGACATAGGAACTTGAATGTAAACTATAGAATGGGAGATACTGTTCTGGGTACTACTGTAAAAGAAAAGGACTTAGGAGTAACAATAAGCGCTGATATGAAAGTTTCAGAGCAGTGTGGTATTGCAGCTTCAAAGGGTAATCAAATTCTTGGATTGATTAGAAGAAACATAACATACAAGGGAAAAAAGTTAATTATACCTCTTTATAAAGCAATAGTTAGACCTCATTTAGAATACTGTATACAAGCATGGAGACCATATCGTAAGAAGGATATAGATACGCTTGAACGCATACAAAGGAGAGCAACTAAAATGATTCCAGAACTGAGAGACCTTAGTTATGAAGAACGCCTGAAAGAATGTGGTTTAACAACTCTAGAGACAAGGAGGTTAAGAGGAGATCAGATTGAAGTTTTTAAGATATTGAATGGGTATGAAAATATTGATAGAAATATGTTTTTCTCACTCAAGAAGGATAGCAGAACTAGAGGACATGAGGTAAAATTAGTAAAGGATCAATGTAGATTGGACATCAGGAAGCACTCGTTCTCACAGAGGACAATAAATGAATGGAACAAATTGTCAACAGATTGTGTAACTGCTAGCAGCGTGAATATGTTTAAAAACAAGGTTGACACATATCTCAGGAGGGCGGGCTATAAGTAGATGAACATTGTTGGACTCTCGATAAGCCAATGGCTTCCTTGTCCACTTGCCATCTGGGCCTTTGGCTTGGATGGCAAATCTTGTTAAATCTTGTTAAATCTTGTTTGCTCTGCTTGATACGGTTGATTGTTGATATTTGACAAGACGGACATCTCCAGCGCAAGGACATCGAAGTGATCTGGAAGGTCTACCCCAAAGACCTGCGCAAGTGGCTGCTTCATCTCATCGAGGTTTTTGACATGACCTTCCACCTGAATAACCAACCAACAAACACTGTGTCAAGTCTCCTGCCTCACGCCAAGCCACATGCATTGTCAACCTTCCTACACTGAAGTATTCACCTGTCTTGTGGATGTCACATACCTTGGTGACAAATGCTTTCAGTCATTCTATGCATACATTATCAGATGTTCTCATCTCAAATATTAGCTTTTGTTAACTTTATATATAATACTATCGTGCAAAGGGACCGATTTTATTGAGAGAGATAACGTTGAAAGCGTTGACGATGCATCAAACACGTGTATATTCTAGTTCACCTGGTCGACTGTGTCAGAGAACGAAGACGTGAAAGATACACAATTGTTGAAAACGTTTGACTACCGGCTCCCTGCCTTCTTCAACAAAGCGCAGGTTGGCGATAAAGAGTCCGGACTGATTCACCTATTTATCCTTCGTTGGGTTAACTTTGCGAAGAAGTGACATCATTATCAATCTTATGATTATAATGTCTTGATTTATCAACAATAACATCCCAAAAACTGAAGTTGTGAATGTGACCGTAAAAGTCATATGTTGATGTTGTGATCTGCGAAGCAGACATATCAACGTTTTGGTTCTGTGATTTTCCTGAAGGTTCGACTCAACAAGGTCGCTGACGACATGTATGTCATGTGGAAGTACGGCTCAGTCCTGAACAAGAACTTACACGCGGCTCTCATCCAGCAGTTAGAGTGAGTTATCTGCCCTAGAACGCACATTTATATTATGTTTATATGATTTAATAATAATACTGATTAGCCCCTCGCACTTCTACTTCATTAATTGGCATTATCCATATGTATTGATGTTAGAATCAGAATTATAAATAAAATAGGATATAAACTGTATATAGTATTGTATCCTACCATTGCGTGAAATGTGATCTACATTTATGCATCAGTGAGATGACGGAGCAGGGACGCAGCTTCAGCAAATGCTTCTATCCGTGGCACCACAATGTGGAATACTAGCGGGCATGAACAGTGAACTCCTGTGTGGTGTCCTCACAGTGTGTTAGATTAGTACACGCCACGATTTCCCAGGATATAACTAATGAAATAACTTTATATTTTTGATGTCGGTCATCTTGGATTTCATACATATGCAAATTATATGCTACTTAATTTATGTTAGTCACAACAATAATTTTGGCATCACGTTGTAGGCAATTATATTCTGACAATATATGTACACCCCTGTGCTTGCATGTGTCGTGAGCCACATAGTAGTGGGGACATATGTTGTATGTATTATGTCGATCCTGTAGTTGACATAGACGGGACCCACTTGCTAAGTGACATATACAGAAATTCAACCTATGAATGAATATAATTTGTTGTGTTGCTTGTACTATACACCTTACATTGATGTAAGAACTGGTAGGAGTGTTGCTTATATTTGTGCAGGAGCCACAAGTTAAAACAGATTTTCATATTTCTTGTCGGCCATCTTGGATTTTTGACATATCCAAATTATATGCTAATTAGTTTCAGTCACACAACACTTGTTTTAGCATCAACATGTAGATAAATCTTTTCTGCTTCAAATAATATATACTTTTTTAAACTAATAGTAAATCGTTTTTTTTTATACAATTCATTATATGAACGAACCCATGTCTAGTTTTGGAGTCGAGGCGCTCAGAAACTCAGGGTTTAAAAGGGTAGAGTCCCGCTGGCCGTGGTGTGCCAGTCAGGAGTTACTCGAACTAGCCTTTTTAACCCCGCGTTTTCATGGGGCGTCCCGTGATTGGGGCAGGCGGGGCATCCCTAAATAAGGCCGCCTGGCCGATCGGGAAGGACATCACACTGCCGTCGTCCGCGATCAGTGTGAGACCATCACTCCCAGTCAGCTTTAGTGCGGGAATACCACTACCAGCTTCCAGCTTCTCAGGCCTGTCAGCGAAGTGGTACCCCGTCGCCGTGAGACTTCGCAAAACATTAAACGGGTTACGGTGTTGCCTGCGCAGAGGATTAAGTATAGTCTACCTTGCGCAGGAGTAGATATACTCTATGGACCAATATGCTCTGTATCCCGCGGAGAACATCTGTTCGACGGCCTGAAAGCATGTCGGTTGCCCCGCAGTACTCAGCTGACTAGAGTGACTGGTCCATGCCGAAACTAAATATCCGCAAAGTTTGTCGAGACTTCCGCCATGCATCGTGCAAATCCACCAATGAAGCAGCACCTGCTGCTGCCTTCATCGCAATCCCCCCCCCCCCCCGATGGGTTTGCCGTTTTTCCATAACTGGATTGGTGATTAGCAGAGCGTATTCCACACGCCGGCACTTATACAGAAGTAGGCCTTTGCAATGTACCTCTAGGGTCCCATGTTGCTCCGAGATCCTTCGCCTGATTTGCCTGGTGCCTCGCGGTGAATTCAATTCTGATCATGTAATATTAATTTAGCTATGCACTTATATCCATGTAGGCCTTTGAAGTTGTATGTTTTATTGTTTTAATAATAACTTTTTGCAAAGCCTACGTAATGGTTATATGTTATAGTGGAAGGTGGGGGCATATCCCTATTGCGCATCTTGCGGATTCTGTGGGAGCATATTTTGCAGTCTCTGTTGTTCGACTTGCCCGGCTTGAACACAGGCATGTGTTGACCGACATCATTGAGCCTCTCCGCCTCTGTGGACCGTGGCCTTCCAACATGTCGGTGTGTGGCCATGCACGGTAGGGAGCGACAAGTTGCTCAGCCAGCTGAATTCGGAACTGCAAGGCTCCACGCTTACATCTGCCTGCTTGTTGGTGTGGCATGACAAATTCCTCCATGAGGTAGGCGTTGTGGACACAGAGCTCGGTGCCATAGTACAAGATGCGTCGGTACGCACGGAAGGTCTTCCGGCCGATACTGTAGTGCTTCATGATGTTTTCTGCCAAGTCGACCCCTCTCATGTAGTGGCTGTAGTCCTGCAATACATTGGAGGTAAACCATGGTCTTAGGAACGACTCTTACCTATTAGTACAAAGCGTAATATTTCCCAGACTCTCCTCATCCCTTCCCCTCCCCCTCCCCGAATTAGTATTTTTAAATGTCGATACTATTCGAGATCGAAAAATATATCGATATAACAATATCATTCCTTGATCCCTCCGCCATTTGTATGCTCTGTACGAATATGTAAACGTCGACAATTGTGAACGGCCCCTTAGTCTTTTCATTCGGTGCCAGGATGTGGAGGCTTTTTCTATTTCCTTGGTGGATCTGTTTTAGTACACGTAGGGACAAATAACGTACAGAGGGAGGGTACAACTGCCATAGTTAGGAAATATAGGCATTTGGTCAGAACACTAAAACAGACGCGGGTTGAGCAGGTAATACTGTCAGGGATTTTACCTGTAATGGGCAGGAGGGGTCACAAATATCGAAATTGTCGGGGGATGGCAATTAACATGTTAGTCCAGATGCTATGTAGGGAAGAGGAAGTTGGATTTGTGGATTTATGGGGAAGTTTTGTTGGGAGGGCTGATATGTACATGAAGGATGGGCTTCATTTAAGTGGAAAGGGGGCGGCAGTATTCGCGGACAAACTTTCAGCAGCAGTAGATAGTGACTTGGGTACAATGGCAAATATTTTTGGAAGTAAACATTCTTTAAACTAGAAGTGCAGGGGGGTTACCTAGATGTGTCTCAAGCAGAACAAGAGGCCACTAGCATAGATAAACCAATATTAAATCATCCGAAAAACATCTCTGAAAAAGGTTATAGATGCGTATGTTTAAATGCAAGGAGCATAGTAAATAAGAAAAACGAATTAAACAGTATGGTAGAAGATATTGACCCTCACATAATTGGTATAACTGAATCATGGGCCAACATAGATATAACAGATGCTGAATTAGGACTGACAGGATATGTAATGTTTAGGAAAGATCGAATAGGAAGAAGGGCGGGGGAGTTATTTTATATGTTAAAGAATCTATTCAGGCTTATGAAATAAAACTAGAAAGGGAAGCAGATTGCGATGAGGCTGTTTGGTGCAAAATTGTTTCAGGAAATTCAAAATTAACTATTGGATTAGTTTACCGAAGTCCAAACATAAACGAAGAGGACAACACAAAAATAAAAAATGCTATAAAGGAAGTTAGTAAAGGGGAATGTATCATAATGGGAGATTTTAACCATGGACACATATAATGGAATTCTCTAGAGAGCACAGGGATTGAGGACCAACAATTTCTATTTTTAATCCAGGATAGCTTTCTTACTCGGCACGTACTAGAACCAACCAGGGGAGAAAATGTATTAGATATAGTTTTGTCATCACAAAAAGAATTAGTGGACAATGTAAAAATATTTGAACCATTGGGTAATAGTGACCATAATCAAATACATTTTGACATCAATGTAAAATCAGAAAGTAAAAATAAGAAAACGTACAAGAGAAACTTCCACAAAGGTAACTACAAAGATATGAGAAAATACTTAGCAAAGCTAGATTGGAATAACATGCTGATGAATAAGACCGCAATTGAATGTTGGAATATTCTAAAATATGAAATTGAGAGTATCATCGATAAATTTGTTCCCTTCCAAAAACAAGGAAAACGGTGTAGAAAGAAACACTTGTCAAAAGAGGCTATTAGAAAAATAATGGTAAAACAAACTATGTGGAGGGTTTATAGGCGTACCAGAAAGGAAGAAGACTATGCAAAATACAAAGAGGCACTTAATGCAGCTACAACTGAAATCAGACAATCTAAAAGAAGCTATGAGCAAAAACTAGCATGTAACATAAAAAATGACAGCAAGAGTTTTTATGCATATGTCAGGAGTAAACAAAACGTACAAGACAAGGTTGGACCTCTAGAAGACAGTGCTGGAAATATAATATCACAGGGGTTTTTAATGGCGGAAGACCTAAATGGTTACTTCAGTTTAGTGTTTACCAAAGAAGATATTAGTTCATTACCAGTTGCTGATGCTAAATTTCAGGGGGCTAAATCTGACTATTTAGGTCCGTTAGTTGTAACTCCAGAATTGGTAGCTAAGAAAATAAAGGCAATGAAGGATAACAAATCACCGGGAGTGGATGGGATTCCTCAAAAAATTACTAATGGAAACAGTAGAGCAAATCAGTATACCACTTGCAAGAGTATTCAACTTGTCATTAAAAGAGGGAGTTGTTCCGTTTGAATGGAAAGAAGCAAACATCATACCATTATTTAAAAAGGGTTCGAGAAATAAGTCAGAGAATTACAGACCAGTGAGTTTAACGTCAGTGATTTGTAAATTATTAGAAAGGTTAATTAAAGACCATATGGTGGACTTCCTCGTTAAGCATAAATTATTAAATTCATCTCAACATGGATTCCTTAAAGCGAGGTCATGCTTAACAAATATGTTATGTTTTTTGGAAGAAATCACTAAGTGGATAGACGTGGGATCGCCAGTAGATATTATCTACTTAGATTTTCAGAAAGCTTTTGACAAAGTGCCACATCAAAGATTACTACTTAAATTAAAAGCCCATGGTATCGGGGATAGCATAACTGACTGGATAGAACAATGGCTGACTGACAGAAGACAACGAGTTGTAGTAGATGGAGAAGTTTCAAATTGGAAATCGGTTTTGAGTGGGGTACCTCAAGGATCAGTATTAGGACCTATATTATTCTTAATTTATATCAATGACTTGGACGACAGTATAACAAGTAACGTACTGAAATTTGCGGATGACACAAAACTGTTTAGAAAGGTTAATACTGATGGTGATAAACAACATTTACAAAACGATCTAGACAGATTAGTGAAATGGTCTGAGAAATGGCAGATGTTGTTCAATTTTGGGAAATGTAAATGCCTACATACAGGACATGGGAACTTGAATGTAAACTATAAAATGGGAGATACTGTTCTGGGTACTACTGTAAAAGAAAAGGACTTAGGAGTTACAATAAGCGCTGATATGAAAGTTTCAGAGCAGTGTGGTATTGCAGCTTCAAAGGGTAATCAAATTCTTGGATTGATTAGAAGAAACATAACATACAAGGGAAAAAAGTTAATTATACCTCTTTATAAAGCAATAGTTAGACCTCATTTAGAATACTCTATACAAGCATGGAGACCATATCGTAAGAAGGATATAGATACGCTTGAACGCATACAAAGGAGAGCAACTAAAATGATTCCAGAACTGAGAGACCTTAGTTATGAAGAACGCCTGAAAGAATGTGGTTTAACAACTCTAGAAACAAGGAGGTTAAGAGGGGATCAGATTGAAGTTTTTAAGATATTGAATGGGTATGAAAATATTGATAGAAATATGTTTTTCTCACTCAAGAAGGATAGCAGAACTAGAGGACATGAGGTAAAATTAGTAAAGGAGCAATGTAGATTGGACATCAGGAAGCACTCGTTCTCACAGAGGACAATAAATGAATGGAACAAATTGTCTACAGATTGTGTAACTGCTAGCAGCGTGAATATGTTTAAAAACAAGGTTGACACATATCTCAGGAGGGCGGGCTATAAGTAGATGAACATTGTTGGACTCTCGATAAGCCAATGGCTTCCTTGTCCACTTGCCATCTGGGCCTTTGGCTTGGATGGCAAATCTTGTTAAATCTTGTTAAATCTTGTCTTGTCTTGAGTACCCTACATGGGTCATTCCATAATTGCGGTATATCTTTATGTCTCAGTTCTATGGGTGCATCTCAACGCAATTTTTCCTAGCGGTTTCCCGAACCAAATAATACCATGACTGAGTGTCAACTATCCTGCATCTGCGAATCGTGTTTCTGACAATGCAGCGATGTCTATGTTGTAGCGACTGAGCTCCTTTGCAATCAATGCAGTACGTCTACGTGCTCTGCCATTGTTCAAGTCCAGTAATGTTCGTACATTCCAACTTCCAATAATAAGTTTCTGTCTTCGGTGTTTTTCGACCACATGTAGTAGAATCCCTATGGGGGTTTCATACTAGTGTGTACAATAATCGCTAGATGTCACAACTATTTTGTAGTAAAGCCATCGTCTTATACCCTGATGTAAACCATAACATTTCCCGAAATTTTTATACGCAGTTTACGACGATTGATTGAGAAAAACGGCATTTACAAGCAAAAGAAAATCAGCGATTCACCATTCGCGGTATCGATGACTATGAGCGAGCTTTACAGCTAATAGGTTATATTGACCCTCACATAATTGGTATTCCCGAATCATGGGCCAGCACAGACATAACAGATGCTGAATTAGGACTGGCAGGATACGTAATGTTTAGGAGAGATCGAATAGGAAGAAGGGGAGGGGGAGTTATTTTATTTGTTAAATAATCTATTCACGCTTATGAAATAAAATTAGAAAGGGAAGCAGATTACGATGAAGCTGTTTGGTGCAAAATAGTTTCAGGAAATAAAAAAATAACTATTGGATTAATTTACCGAAGTCCAAACATAAACGAAGAGGATAACACAAAAATACAAAATGCTATAAAGGAAGTTAGTAAAGGGGAATGGAAATCTATAGAGAGTACAGAGGGTGAGGGAGACAGGGATATATGCTTGCGGGACTTTGAGGAAAGGAAGAGCTGGAGGTGTACTTCCTCACCACCGTCCACTCAGCAGAGTACTTGGCCGACACGCCAGATGCGAACCGCACCGTCCGACGTCGTGCTGCCAACGGTGCTGTCGATGTTCCTGCTACACCCCGTCGGGTTGGAGCTTCACTGCACACAGTTATTGACGTGTGTTGCACGGCAACGAAGGTCCCATTGCCAAAAATGGCGTAAATACGAATGGTATGAAAACCATGGTTTTCATAGCTTCTGGAGTTATTTGCTGGCTCGTCTCACTCGTGCCATCTACCGATTAAGCTCGATAAATCACGTTTACAATAACCAAACAAAAATGAATTGTCAGTATATGTGTTTATTTGTGTTTCAATGTTGAGCCGTCTATTTCACAAAGAATATCAGCTACATCGAAGTTTGAATATTACCAACTCATAAAGAAAGATGGGATTGACTCCCATTCCCGCAGGTAATCTCAACGGGATATGAGACGGGCTCCCACCTTGACTGACTCGGCACTCCTCTGACAAAGGACGTCGCCGAGCACGTAAAGGGCGTGACAAGGCAAATGAATCTCCCTGACCTGTTACGACGCTGCCTCAAAGGTGTGACACAGAATGCTAACTGAAGCCTGCACTGGACGGATTGGGCGATGTGCCGATGTGGCGGCTACATGAGCTGCGATCACCAATGTTATTCAGGGATCAAGCCTACAGAAGCACCCAGCAATTGCAGACGAATACCGTCTGCAACACCCTCTTGGGCAAGTACAAGGAACATCCTCGTTAAAAAATTCAGGATACCACTTTCTAACCTGGATCATTCTAGACAGTGTATGTGGGCAATGTACAATGTGTAAACCGTGGATATATGTACTTCCGATACAGTTTACCTTTCTTATGGACTGTCAGTTGTGCATAAATTATGGCTATATCTTTGCCTTGGTGCCCTTTCACAGAGGATACCTTATATTAAATATGCAAAACGTTTAATTCTTCTGGATATGGTTTTATAAGTTGTTAAAATGCGTCTTCCAATATGTGCAAACTTTGAGTACCATGTTTTCAAAGGAACATGTTCTCTACAACATATCTTATCTTATTAGCTAAGTCCCTAAAGCGATCCACCAAAGTAGTTATGTTAAAGCAATACTTTACTTTAAGATAACCATAACGTCGTATTTAATTATCAGACCACAATAATTTACTTTGGGAGATGAATCCTACCGTCTGAAAGTAATGCCAGTTTCAGTTCTTTGACCGGGATCCTATGTTTCCTGGAACACCTGGATATGTACAAAGTTTACACCAGACATGTAAAATCGTGAACAATGTTCAACTCCTGGAATGTCATGGAACACTCATTACCACTGATAAATATTTATTGTTGAGGCAACGTATAGATACGCTTGAACGAATAGAGAGAGCAGCTGAAATAATTCCAGAACTGAGATACCTTAGTCATCATGAACGTCTAAAAGGATGTGGTTTAACAATCCTTGGTACAAGGAGGCTAAGACGAGATTAAATTAAAGTTTTTAATATATTGAATGAGTTTGAAAATATTAATGGAAATATTTGTGTTTCTTACTGAAGAAAGATAGTAGTACAGGATGGCATGAGGTTACATTAATGAAGGATCAGTGTAGACTGGATATCAGGAAGAACCCTTTGTCACACAGGACAATTAATGAATGGAAGAAATTATCTACAGATTGAGTAAGCCAATGGTTTCCTTGTAACACAAATTGTCGTAAATATTCCGTTTGTCACTGTGTCTGAGAAATTACCTTCGTTTCAGATTTGTTTCATTTCAATGATTGTTATCAACAAGCCGTGTCCGTCAAAAAAGCATCCTATATTATTCGTACATTTGATTTGTCCGATTATAATTTATGTTCGTCTCGAGCGTGCCGTTGCCTATTACCTATATCGTATTACTAGCGTAATTAGGGACCTACATGTAATCATCTAATACCAGAAAAGACGTACGTGTAAGGCCTGTTTCGTGTATACGGTCTATCGGTTAAACCATATATAATAAGTGTCTATATGTCGTAATAGTTTTTGAAGTTATTGACATCATTTTGGTTTGCATGCATTCGTTTTCAGTTCGCATTTCGCGGAATAAGACTGGCGATTCTTTCGCGCATAACTGTTATAAAATAAAAGTAAATAAGACATTTTATTTTCTTGAGTGCCACGATCTTCTGTGAAAACTGTTGCATTTGTGTGTCCCACCACAGTAAACTTTTCCTTGTTTATAATGTAGCAAACAATGTCAATAATTGTTTTCTAAAGTGGTTATAACATGTATGTCATAAACTGTATTGGTTATAAACGCAAATTTAGCAACATCACATCCTTTCACCCACAGAGTTTCAATGGTTCTGAGGAAAGAAATGCAGGAAGAGAAACAGGTAGCATGAAAAGAAGGGGTGCATGAAGAGGAAGCGGTGCAAAAAGAGGGCAGAGTGCATCGAGAGGAATGGGTGGCAGGAGGCGTCGACGTGGCAGAGCAAGTCTAGTTACACTGAACAGAGAAGACTGTGCACGCATGAGGAAACTGAGAAGCCAGAAAAAGGAGAGACTACAGGTAAAATTGTATTTATATGGAATTACACAATTGTAGTAACAAAAATGCAGCTGATAAAGGTATCTATATTATTATTTAGCCTCATTTGTGGTATTTTTATGCATGCAATAAACTGCAGTGACTTAAATTATATCAAATTAATTATAAAGTGTAATAACTGAAAATTATATGTACCCAGTACAACTGAATTTTTACTTCATTACCCTAATTAACCATAATTAAGGATTTAATTCTTTAGCATAACATATTACAAGTACATCTAACAAGGTGGGAGAAAGATGCTTTAAAATTATTAAATGAAGTTAAGTGTCATTATGTTGAATGAATTGTACAGTATTACTGTGACATGGATCTAGCACAATGCATTCTATATGTACCGGTATACAAAATTATGAACTTTGTGTCATCTACATGACACCTATTTGATAAATATCTACGCGATAGATGTAGCTAGATTACATTGACTGAACTTTAGCTGTCTTTATTGTACAAAGGTTAAGGGAGATGGAGATCATTTACATGATGTGGACCCCTGCATGACATTAATTTGTAATTTAACAACACTACATGATATCTGTATGTCACATAGATGACAAATGCATATTTGATAATATAATGCATATAATTACAGCCCCAATCACTCAGTGATAGGTAGTAATATTATTAGTCAATATAATTATGCAAGAAAATACAGGAAACAATATGTAGAATAGTTGTCACATAGTTTAAAAACAATTAAAAACTGTTTTATTATAATATACATACAACCTCAATGGTGATGATTTCATGTGTTGATCAACATTTAAAGTTCTGAGCCAAATATTATAGACAATAATAAGTGCATATATTATTCCTGCAACCCATTGCAACAGCAGCAATACCTGTGTGTCGTGTACGTGAAAGAATATGCAGATATGCCAAGTGTACCACTTTGGCAGTAGAACAGCTTTTTCAACATTTTTACAACCTGCTTTCAAGCCAAAATGTACTAGCAACGAAATGTAATAGCAAACCGCAAAAAAAATATGTTTACTCATTTTTAATCCAGATGTACCTGCACACCATCATTTCAATTTGAAAAGCACCAGAATGAAGTACATGCAACGTAAAATAAAAAAATTCCACACACCACAACCATTGAGCGAGGCCCCCAGCATCCGATTTTCACATACCACCCACAAATCATGGAAACCAGTACATTTACCATTTTTAGAGCAATTTTACTTGGTGGCACCTCTTCTTCGTCATCCTTCCAGGCTGACATCAGTGCCTTGACTGAGCAGGAGGCAAAAGGGCTGCTTCTGCAGATGGCCGAGAGGGAGCCAGGCCTCTTATTCGATATTATGAGGCAAAATACACCAAGAACAGTGGGAAGTGCGGTTGCTCCAAATTGGTCATTGTCAAGAAATGACCAGCGATGTCGAACGATTAGGCTGCAACATGCAGTCTGACAAATGTTTCAGCCTTCGACCTGTAAGTAATACAAGAAGGTGTGTTGCAGCGGTCTCAATCTCCTAACCACCTGTTTTTGGGGCCAACTTCCCATCTCCCATCTGTTTTTGGGTCCAACCTTTTACCCAAACTCCCACCTCCCACCATTTTTAGAGTCAATCTCCTATCCAATCTACCACCTCCCACCATTTTTTTTAGATTTAACCTCTCACCAATTTTTCAAACCAACCTCGCACTTTCTGCCACCCCAATTACTTGTGTACTGTTGTGAACATAATTTTCTGAAGTTACATATTTCTTACTACAAATCAGTTTAGTAGCAGGGTTGGAGTCATTATGATGATAAAGAAATGATAATTATTGTGTTAATTACATAATTATAACGAAAATAATCGATTTTAAATTCACATAATGGTAATTAACCCGTGATGAAAAATAATGATCATCATGCCATCAGGTTATTTAATTATGTTGTCACCATTTAGGAGGAAATACCAGATTCCACGAGTTTCTCCAGGCTTTTTGATGTTTCAATGAGTTTCACCGTGGAGTATACATAGCAGGAGACACTGACAGTCAGTCACTGCTGAATGCCTAAAATTTCCTATGAAGCCTACTTTGAAGCATACTTTTAATTAAATTCCCTACACAACTTTTTTGTACACAAGTCTATGAAGACATGCTCCACAGGCTTGCCATTGAAGTCATTCACTCACTGGTGATCAAGTAATGGATAAGGGTTACACACTTACAGTAGTGGACCAACATGAATACTGACCAGCACTAAGCAGATTGTCTTCAACATTTGTATCACTAAATCTAAATCAATCATTGCAGCTCCCTGCCCTTTCATGCTGAACAATGCTTGAACAAACACAAACACCTTATTATACCAACTTTCTTACAGAATGTACATCATTGGATTTAACCAACTGATCTCATTAAGAACTACTGAACAAATATAATCAGCTGTCCATGAAGCAACAAAAGAACAGTATGGGATAACCAGACTGTGTTACATCAGCAGACAAATGTCAAGCATCACTCTTTCTTTGTTTGCGTTTTGTTAAGCCGTCATGTCTACTACAAAGTTTTCCATGCTGCAACCTGGTTTGATATGTGATTGGTAATGAAAATGATAACGAAGAATTATAAATTATACACATACCTAGTGACAAGATGATAATACAAATTATAACAAACACATTATACTGATCACAATGAACACTGTTAATGACTCTGACCCTGTTTGGTAGCATTATGTCTCTGGCACAGAATATGCTGTTGAGTGTTTGACCTATATCTTACTTTCATATCAACATTATTTGCAAGTGTTACAACAAATCAGACCTACAATGAATATAATATTCTCATAATATAATATATATGGCATCTTGTGGCAGTACAATTATTATGTATATATGTATGTAGTCATGTAACCACACATGCATAATCACCTGTAATTTTATGCAAACAGTACAGTTAAAATACCTAAAATTTAATGATAATTATATATTTTCTACAGGAAATGGATTTACTGATACTCGACCCTACAGTATTGACAATGGTGGGACGTTACAGAGCTGACGTGTTTGGTGTGCCAGCGCGAAGGGACAATGATGCTATGCGGCATTATACATACCACCAGTTTGTTCTGTGGCGACATGGCAAGCTAGGAATAGGTAATCGCCGTGTTATACCAAGCTATTGTGTGTGGCAAATTATACAGACATTTCCAAGAGAAAATGGACAATACACTGGGTTCAAAGATTAGGTTAAGTCATTACTTGTTAAACATGAATGCACATTCATACGCTTTGTGAAAAATTATCCAGACACATTATAAAGTTACCCATGACAGTTTTGAAACCACAGTGCTTTCATCAAAAATTTTACTTTTGAATTGTTTGATATTACACAACAAATACACAGGTTAAATGGCACGTTATTTACCTGTTCGTACCTTGCTTCTCTCCGTTACATTGGGAACTAATGTTAACGACACGGTTAAGTCTTTGTAAATCGAGTACGATGCATGGCAACTAGCTCAGATGTTGGTGGAGCAGGCACTGTTGCGATGTTGGGTGCAATGTTTCTGGGATTGTCACGCTTGATGCCACGCTTCCTGGCTTTGGGCAATTCATCCTCTATGCAGGCACATATGATTGTCTCCTGCAGGCTGACAATGTACTCATAATGTTTCAGTTGCCGCTCTGGCAGAATTGTCAAGTTTTTCCGTCTTTTGTTGAATACCTTGTGGTAACTGTAAATTAACAAACAAACTTAATGATGTGTTATACAACAATTAATAACTCTTGTTAGGCAGGATGGCATTTGCAAGACATTCTCCATTCCACATGCTGGTGCTATGTACTGTTTCAACGTAAATAGCTAAATGATTTAACACAAATGTAATGTTATTGAAAATACTGGATATGAATGCATATGCATAACATGATATACACATGCTCTTTTTCATTTTGCACTGTATTACTGGTTGTGTATTGCAACGCAATAAACCTCCCATTGGAAATATTAACATATGTGAATGATGTTTCTTTCTTTGTGTAAACAGCCATCTGTAACATTGTTTTAATCATTATGTAGTCTTCTTTACAAAATACTAACTAACCCAAGGGGCTAAGTAGAAACATAATCGCTATTTGTGCTGTAATGGAATGTCATTAATTTGTTTCAGCTTACTGAGCAGGGTGTGAGGTTGGATAAGGTTGAACGCCAAGCTAAAGTCTATAAACAATAGTCTAGCATAAGCCATGGGCTTGTCTAAGTGTTTCAAAATTAAATGGACAACAGTGTTGACAGCATCATATGTTCCTCTGCTCTGCCTGTAGGCATATTGGAATGGGTCAAGATAGTCCTGAACGTCTAACCACAGTTTACAAGCCACTAAGCATTCCAAACATTTCATGACAATTGATATAAGTGCAACAGGTCTGTAATCATTGTTTTCTTTTGGGCAAATTATCTTTGGTACAGAAGTAATATATGAGGTTTTCCAGAGTATTGGTACCCTGTGGCTATCGACCGAAAGTTGGAATATGGGGCACCAAGCCGGTGCCAGCTCCTCAGCAAATGTTTTCAATAAAAAAGCTGGAATGCCATCAGGACCAGTTGCTTTTCTACTACATACATGTTGGAAGACTTTAGTAACAACATCTACATCAATTTCAAGCCTATCGGCATTACTGACAAACACATCGCCGAGCACAGAATCACATCTACTGGAAGAGTCCTGAGTATCAAAACGTCTGTAAAAATCATTCATTTCATCAGCAAAAGCCTGTTCATTTGTATATCTAGTTCTTTGCATTTATAATACAAGTTGAAATACTACAACAAAACAAACAATAAATAAACACGATTACAGATCACCAAAGTGTTTGGTCACCTTTATTTTTTTGTTAGTGACACTTGAAAAAGCCACTTTCAAAGCTGACTCAACCACTTGTCTAAGCCAGCTAAATGCCATGCCTAAACCAGAGTGGGTTGACGGCTCCAGTGATATGTTTATTAAATCAATAAATATTATCACTTAATATTGTGTCAAAATATAATTATTTTTTTTATAATAAAAATTATTGTGCTCAAGTATCAGTGAAAATGTGCAAGAATGTACCTTTGTATTTAATATATGGTATTTGAATAACACAATGTTGTTACTATATTTCTCTGTGACTTTCTTAGGCAATTTTGTGACTTTATTTTCATTACTTTTTTCATGTAGCTTTATTTCCACTCACTATCCCTACATGTATATCAACATAGACAAATATTTAGTTGTATCTGTAACATACCTTAACCTTTCATTAAATAACTATTTTATTTGCATATTTCATGCCCCATGTTACAGTGGCCTACTTTCCATTTAGTGATGTGCCCATAAAATTGACGTTGGATGGTAGCAATGTGCATGCATGTAATGGGTTGTCCATAGTACAATCAAATAATTTATTTCCTAAATATGTGGTGAGTACCCATAATTGATAATATTTATACTGTTTATATTCTATACTGTAGTTAAAGTTTATATAGTATATAAAATATTATTCACTTTCATTACCAGTTGCTTTCTGGATATTTGTTTGGGTCAAATGCTGGTTTTTTGTCTGACATAGTTATATGAACATCTGTCCACTTGCACAATTCACACCAGGAGGGCTGGTATATTACTGCCAGTCTGGGATGGTTTTACATTACAACCCACTTGGAGGCATTATGTTTAACAATGAGACAATGGATGTGTCAATGAGGCAGGGCAATACACAACACACAACACCATAGCAGATTGGACTGATGCTTATCTGTGTGCACTGATGGGACAGTAGTAACTCCCTGAAGCTTCCAGTGTTGTTACAACAATTATTGCCTTTTAACTTAAAACAACCATTCTTCCATAACCGTTCTTCTTTCCACATCTTTAGATGATCATTTACGTGTTTGTTCATATTATGATGTAACTTTTTCAATTTGCTACATTTCAATGGGCCAATTCTTTCCCACCATAATTTATCCAAGCATGAGCATGAAATAGGGCCACACTTAAATGCCTTGCATTTCTTGAACAAAGACAAATGTACGTAATTTCATTGAAGTGGGTATCAATGTTTTGCTGACATATTATACATAGAATAACCGGCAAGATAAACTGTGCATAGCCTTGGTGCCTGACAACTACTTAGTGTACATTATTCATCAGGCATTTTGTACAACAAAATGTGAATCCGAAAAGTGGAAGGTAGAAGGGAGTGGAGAAGAAGAAGACCGAGACTGAGATGGGAGGACTTCGTGAAGAGAGATTTCGTGGGAGGGGAATGGAGAATGAGGGTGAGGGATAGAGGGGAGTGGAGACAATTGGTGGAGACGGTAGTAAAACAGGACTAGTTATGAAGAAGGTGGAAAATAAATCATCAACCAGTATCGGTGCCAGCCTCACCCGGACTACAGGGAAAAAGAGGAGAGCAACAACAATAACTAGTCTAAGCTCATGGGTGAGTTTTTGCTACACTAAGCCTATGCCATGGAGATTATCAACATGCCACATTTGCAACATGCAGGCACTATATTTTATGTGGGTGTGTGCGTGCGCACGGCTACAACAAATCAAATGGTGTCCTCGACCAGACCTGAGGCGGAAGTACTCGGTACTCGAGTATTTTTAAAAAAATACTCGTATTCATATAACTTATGTGTCAGGTACTCGTATTCATACTCAATGTACGCAGAATTTATGAGTACATCTGTGTACTTTTCAATATATACTGTGAAAACTAATTTAGTTGTAATTAACAAAATGAAACTTTCCTGCTGACGTATTTCAATGTTCAATTATTATTAATTTTTTTAATGTTCAATTATTTTTTTTAATACTTTTTTTATTGATTACTCCCCTTTGGCTTGGCCCTTGGCTTGGGCCTTGCCATTCCTACACATGGCACACACCCTTTTTCCAATAGCCATGACTATGATACCAAAAAAAAGACAACATACAGCAACTTTTCCCAGTAAGAAACACCCTATTAAGCAAACAATTGTTTAATTTAATTTATATTGTTGTAGCCTGTAGGGTTGCGTCGGTAGGATCGTAACGTTAGTTCCGTTACTTGTAATTAAAACGTTGATATATTTTTACATTCCTCTCACATACACACGTTCATGAACGAATTACACATAAACCCACATTCTGGAAACAACTTAACTGGTGTTAAACCTGAATTGTGTGAAGGCACCACATGCGACATAGCCATAGCCTAGGGCCGGGGCTCCGGGTATCGATCCGATGCCGATACTCGCGCTAGGCCTAGGGGCTAGGATAGTAATAATGAGAAAATGTACTAACGTGTCGAATAGAATGTCTGCCACTTCACTGTCTTTCATTTTTAAGATAGTCTTCAGGCGATCCCAAAGTCCCTTTTGGTTTTTCAGTGTCACTCGTGTTGCCAATCTCGCTTTATCCAACTCCTTTTTCCTCCTCGTCGTCGCGGAACGCAACGGTGCACGCACAACCCGCCTGTCACTGTCAGCCATGTTGCCCGAATGTCAACAAACTCTGAGCAAGTCGCCGGTGCGCGCGCGTCGATCCCGCGATCACATTAACGTTCGGCAAAGCAAGCTTCGCCTAGCTCCGCCCCTGTGGTTTCGCTAACACTATTCGCAACTTTTCGTATCGAAACAGTAAACATGCAAACATATGTATTTGGCTTATTATACGCATTTTGGCGGGCAGCATCATTTACAAATGTTTATTCTAGTACCAAGAACATTATATTATTAAATGAGCAACACATACAGTACCTTTATATGGCTTTAAGGCAATTGTGCATTTTGCAAAACATTGCTATGATTCGTACATAGTTTTTGTAAAAAGAAAAAATTAAACTTGCATTTTAGTAAAGTTTATGAATGTTATTTATGGATAGAAACAAGCACCGTCTCAATCATGTCTTACGACAGGAAACGTATATGGCCATATTTACTGTCTGGGACACACATACATTGTTAACGACAGGAGGCATACTATTGCGGTCGCTTAAGTAGGTTTGGTTATAATTGCATGAGGATTGAACTGATCTTTATTGACAATATCATGATTCCGAAAGAAATCAAACTAAGCAATTACCATTATCCGTTTGCATGATTAGCCTAATGTGACTAATGACTAATGTTCTAATTAAGTAAACGAGTGTTGCTACAAGAAATAGGAAAGGTCTACGTTTATGTGTGCGACGTGAATTGAATTTAATCGCATACATGTCAACCCTCCGTCATTCGTACGGAGACTCCGTCATTTCAACTTCGCTGAAAACCTCCGTCACGGAGACGAAAATCTCCGTCATTTGACGGCCACCGCGGAAAACAAATTTACGTACAATTTTTTATTTTAACTATAAAAAACGGAACGAACTTTTCGTTCCGTTTCGACATTTTGGTTCTCTCGCGAACGCTTGACCTACATCCTGGTCTCGCGGCAAAGTGCGCGCGCATTCGCGATCTTATTTCCGCACGATGAAGAAGCGTAACAACATGTCACCCGAGCGGAATGCATCACCACCAAAGAAAAAAAGATACATAACACAGTTCCAGGACAGTTGGGTTAAAGAATGGCCAGGCAAGATAGCGAGGAGCCACAAGGACAACGCTTATGCCCTGTGTCGGCTTTGCCGAAGCGATTTCGGTATTGGCTCAGGTAAGATTTTCATTCTATTTTGCCATTTTTTGGTTCTTACCTACGTTTTAAAACTAGTGACGGATGCTACTATGATTTTTGTCCCATAACTGACGTTATTTGCAACACATGATGTACCGGATTTGTTACTGCATAAATAAGCGAGCGTATTTTAACTGTTGACTGAAATTAATTTTTAAACGGCGGTCGTAGGCAACAATAGGTGTTTTTTTTACAAAGATGACAGGGTTAGGCATTGTTGCAAAACATTTTGGGTGCCCTCCAATCAAATCATTTTATTTTAAGTCAGTGGAAATTAAACAGACAACATCAGCCAGGGGCCAGACAGCCGACTGTAAGGCTTGTACTTAGGCTTGACTTGTTTATCTTCAGGTGGCATCCGCGACGTGCGCAGACATCTGCAGTCTGCCAGTCACCTGAAGGCGGAGCCCGCCTGTGACGAGACCCGGGGTGGTGTCGGCCAGTACGTGGTAGCTGGCGAGTTGAAGGCCGCGAAGGTGATCCGTGCCGAGACCATTTGGGCGCACTTCGTGGCGAAGAACAACTTGCCGTTCGCCATAAGTGACACATTCACGAAGATGGCCTCCCACATGTTCCCAGACAGTGAGGTGGCCAAGTGCTTTGCGGCGTGCAGGACAAAGACGACGCAGATAGTGAAGTGTGGCCTTGCTAGACATCAGGACGACCTGGTGACCAAGCTTTGCCAGACACAGGTATTATCCCATATATCAGAACTTTAATTGTATGTTTTCTTCCAGTTTGTTTTGCAAGGATCATCTATTTCATAGGATAACTAAAATTGAGGACAGTTGATGTTTTACTCGTGTATTTTATGGTTAAGCTATCAATTAATCATTCTGCTTAAAAACAATAAAAATTGTGTAAGATGTAATATTACTAATCAAATAATGACCTTTTCAAATATGTTTGGAATATCAATAATGGTAGTTAGTAAAAGTGTTCAGGCGTTCGCTCTCTCTGCGATGGCGGCACAGACGACGGAGGCGACAAGGACTTTGTGATTCTGGTGCGTGTTTTTGACGAGGGCGCATTGTGCAGCCTGACAAAGTTCCTCGCTCTGCCGACATGCAACATCGGCACCGGCGAGAACATGTTTGCGACCATCGAGGCATGTTTGAGGATAGTATTGACACACCTGACAATAATATGAAATGTGATTAGGGTTGAATATGTGTGGTAATTTTTGAAAGGTTGTTTTTTAGGTCCTGTAACTTACCTTGAATGCGGCATGGGACTGTTGCGTCTTCACCATAAAATTCTGTGTTGGTTGCTCTATGATTTAATGGGTGTAGTTATGATGCTGTTGTTTTTTAGTTCTCGCAACATACCGTGGCGCAACATGGTTGGATATGCCTCCGACAATGCCAACTCGATGGTCGGCGAACGCAACAGCGTCCTCTCACGGCAGCGGGAGAAACAGCCGAAGCTGATCGACCTGGGCTGCATCTGCCACCTGGAGAACCTCTGTGTGGTGGACGCGTGTAAGATACTCCTCCTACCGATTGACGAACTCCTCATCGACGTGTTCTATCACTTTCATAACAGGTATTTATAATCTGACTTGTGAGCGGGGCTGATGATGTTGACCCGGGTCCCACATGTTCACTTGAATGTCACTACTCGAACTGATTTTCATTGCAAAGCGTCGGGAGGAGTTTAAGGGAATGCAGGAGTTCACAGGAGCGCTGAGCCAGGGCATCCTGAAGTCCTGCGAGACCCGGTGGCTCTCTCTCTTCCCCTGCGTGCAGCGTCTCCTCAGCCAGTACGCTGCGCTACGGGCGTATTTTGACAGCCATCCGGAGGCGGAGAAGGCGGGCAGGGTCAAGCGCTGCGCAGAGGCGTTCCGGGGAGAGCAGTTGCATCTTCACCTGCTCTTCCTGGCGTTCATCATGGTGCCTATGAACAAGTTCAACGCCTTGTTTCAGGTGTGTACTTTGCTTCGGATTTTGCTGATATGATCCGACTTAAATAGTTATTTGGATAAATATTACTGTTCACCAGTTTTGACATAGATAGTACTGGTACCATGAACTAATATCGTTCATATTTTTGTGGTTATGTAATAGTCTACACGTGGCAATACTTTCTTTGTGCTGTGCGGCATAACACTTATAAAAACACATTTCACAATAGACCCAAGTTGAAGTTGTCCTCTTGCTGCTATTGATGGCATTCGCTGTGTTTCTGTATCTACATGTATGTCTGACTTCAGACTGGCAATGGCAGCAAGGTGGCCTTCATGGCTGACGAGTCACGGCGCCTCATCAAGGGCATGATGGCACGAGTCGTCCAAATGGCAGCCATCCGGGACGCCGGTGACGACCTCGACAAGGTGGACTGCACCAAGCAGGTGGAGGACGACGACCTGGACGTTGGGCAGCGTGCGAGGGATCACCTGCACCACGCAGAGGCGGAGACTGCGGTTGAGGAGATTGACGCCATAGACGCAGAGGCTGCTGCGATGATGTGCGGACTCGCTTCTTCCAGTGAGTCACTTTATAGTTAATTAGATTTGTATCAATTTCTGCGAACAGCGAAGGCATAACCTATACATGAAATGTGATTTTTAGGTGCCTGCCAATCCAGTCATTCACACAATTAGCCTGCAAATAAGAAATGTACTCTTTGGACTCTTTATTTATTATGAGTGCATGGTGTGATAATCAAGTGTTCTATTGTTGCATGAGAAAACATATTGAAGAGTTGCATTTTTTTTGCTACATGGTAATCATCAACATTGTGTGCAGCAGCAAGTTTATCTATATTATCTTGTTTGTTAATTGTCACTCAGGAGTGTTCGTCTTTTCTACGCTGCTCTGGTGACCAAGATGGTAAAGAAACTACAACAAAGCTGCTAATTGAGTTGGAGGTCCTCCGGCCAGATCTGAGAGAGAAATTCACCCCAAACACAGGTACATACAGAAATGCATCGTCAATTCTGACAACCTATATTAAATTGATTGATATAAATAGGCGAGTTAACAAACTAACAGTACTAAACTAAGCACATTACATAATAAGGTATGTATGTTCTTTCTTGTAATGTTTTAGTGTGTTTCAGTGCTGGATCTGGTGCTCAGGGAGACTGCATGAAACGTTCTGCTTTATTTGTATTGAGTGCTTTGCTTTGGTGTGTTTCAGTGCTTGATCTGGCCAAGCGTTTGCCAGAACACCAGCTCCCGGAGGACTACTCTGATACCATGCGGGCGGAATTCATGGAGTTCGCCATGGCACGGACGCAGAGCTGCCACCGATGGATGGGGGCTTGGATGCGTTCTGGGCCGCCATGGCGACACGCACCACTGCAGGGGGAGATCATCCCTTCGCCACCCTCTCAGCCGTCATGAAGGTTTACCTACTCATGCCTCACAGCAACGCCGACTCAGAGCTGGTCTTCTCCATGGTCAACAAGATCGACACGGAGCACCGCTCGGAGTTGGCCCAGGACACCATCGCTGCCCTTCTGTCAGTGAAGATGAACTGTACAGCAGACACTCACTCATATGAGCCACCCGCGACTGTGCTGCATATGTCCAAGAAAGCCACAATGAATTACAACCTGCTTCACAGGAACACACCTTAATTGCTTAATCACTGCTGACACACATTTTCTGTATATAAATGTACATAAGTTCACTAGATGCCTCTTGTTTGTCATGCTGTGTGACAGAATGGGTTACATGAGTGTTGTGTTTGGAGTGTGCAAGACCGATTGGACGCGCGCAACGTGCGCACGACGTCGGTGCCCACGTGCGCACGCGTGCCTCGTCGAGTGGAAAAAGTCTCAGTCATTTGGATCCTCACAGGTTGACATGTACGTAATCGTGTTTGCCTAATGACATCCCTTTTGTTGATGTTTCTGTCCCGTGACAGCCAACACGTAGAGGTAGCATGACAAACGCATTTGTGTGATATATATATATATATATATATGTATATATATATATATATATATATATATATATATATATATATATAGAGGTGATTCAACGCCGAAGAACAAGACTCACACTTTGAAGGAATACCTTTATATGTCTGAATCAGGTAAGACGTTGTCAATTATATTTCAGCAGAATTTACTTAAAGTTCTTCTCATTCTCATGAAAGGCAGGCTACTATAATTTCCAGTACTTTGGATGCAATGGTGCTATTGTTTCAAGACTTAGCTCAACGTGTGAACTATAACATATCGTTTGAAGCCACGTTGCTATTAATTCACAGTTTGTACCAATGCCTCTCTATGGATACCATATTACTATTATTACCATGCTGTTCGAGAATGTAGGTAAATTATCTTCTGAAACTGTTGACGCCATATTCCATGGATATATTTATAAACACAGTCATATGTGTTGCAATTTTTATGAATTTTATATCGAATTTACGACCGCTTTCAATTGTCTAACAAAATGTGTCAGTTGCAGCAGACTCGGAGTTAAGGTGTATTTGCATCTTGAAAGTATGTGATTGTAGATGTAAACCATACCCCTACTAGCTCTTATACCACTATATGCTTTCTTTTGCCGAAATCTGACATCGGGCATATACTCTATAACACACTCACCTATTTGTGAAAACGATACACATGAATTAATTCATCGTACATACCACATTTATACTTTACTTCTTATGGAAATGTGTACCCTACTTGACAAATTTTATTGACAAATTTAGTATTTTTTGCTTAAGTGCATGCAAGTAAAGTAGAGTGATGAGTGTTTTGCCTTTCGACAATATACCACTGTATATACGTAAAAACAAGATCGGTTATTAAAATCATGCCCTTTCGGAACAAACCTTTCAACAACCCCTTGTAAACAAACGTTGTTATGTCACATGTGACTGGGAATCCAATTACAGATACAACCATGAGGAGCTTCACCACCTTGCTTGCCATTGTCACGGTGGCGCTGGTACTCGGCAGCGTCGAAATGGACGGAGGTGCCAGCTGCAAAACAATGGCCAAATGCGTCAAATCAAGGTTCGGTTGGGGAATCCTCACCAGCAGTGGCGTGCCATGTGCCATTTCGAAAATGCTGTGGCAGTGTCTAAAGATGCGGTATGTCAACTGCAACTTCTGTGACAAGTACTTCCACTGCCAAGCTAACTACGACGCCGTCCATTTGTGCTCGGGTGCTGATGCGAAAAAAGCTGCCATCGCAATCAGGTGAGCCGATGACAGGCATGTAGGCTGACTGGAAGGATGGGTGGCAGTTAAATATATAAGCAGAATACCACTGCATCTAATTGTCATCACATGTATACATAGTAATGTAACTATGATCCCACATTATTGGGTAATGGTGATATTTTCATTGCAGCGAATGCCGCGAAATTTCTCAGACGGGAACAAACAGCCCTGATAGTGCGGCAAACATGAGAGCCAGCGCGTACGGGCGTAATGGTGATATTTTCATTGCAGCGAATGCCGCGAAATCTCTCAGACGGGAACAGACAGCCCTGACGGTGCGGCAGACATGAGAGCCACCGCGTACGGGTGTAATGGCGGAAACTGCTACGCCAGGTACGGCTGCGCCAAGAGTTGCGACTACAAACCGAGCGACCAATCGTGCAAAAATTCCAACTGCTAGAGGAGGCACAATGCTCTCAGCTGAAGTGGTTGAACGTTGACATTATTACATATGCAATATGCTCCAGTTATGTCTATGTGACGTGGTTTTCATTGTAACATAATGATAATGTGAATAAATCAATGTTTTCAACCATAAGAATGCGTGTTTACAATAGTTGTCATAAAGTTGACACCTGATATGCGGATACATTTAAATAAACTAATGCCCACCCAGACACGTAAATCAATGGTGGATAATAACAGTGTGAAGCGACGAGCCACGCTCTAGAAACCAGGGGTCTGAGGCATGAACCGGTACAACTGACAATTCTCAGACAATACGAAACTCCGGGACAATAAACGTCGATACTTTTTTAAAATACAAAAAATTGCTTATTACAGCATGGCTATTAAAATTGTGCAAAATCAAATGTCGCAGTCATAGTGTAATATACAATCCAAGGTAATGAAAGACAAATAAAAGACGAAATATAGTTATTATTGTTTTTAAAACAATCCAACTTGCTATATGATCATCTATATGGTTTTGGAAATGCCCACTTCACCGAACATGCTGCTATCGAATTAGTAGATAGAATAATTGAAAACAAATGGGCAATGACGAAATTCCAATCAATATCTTCCTAGACCCCTCAAAAGCCTTTGACACGTTGTATCACGACTTTATCCTGAGTAAATTAAAACTCAATGGACTGGAAGGAGTAATTTTGGCCTTGTTCAAAAGTTACCTGAAAAATCGAAAACAATACTTTGAATATAATGATATAATATCTGAAACATTAGAAATAACTATAAGAGTCCCACCAGGTTCCATTTTAGGACCTTTACTATTCATTATATACGTAAAAGACTTTCCACAAGCTGGTGAGCACTTTCAGTTCATTGCCTATGCATTTGACACCACCCTTACCAGTACTCTAAACTATCATGACAACTCTGAAGCAATAACACATCAAGAACTCGGAAGGGTATATGAATGGCTGAAAATTAATAAATTGTCGCTTAATATAAAAAACCTAATTTTTGCAGTGCATAATAAAAGGATACAGATCCCTGAAATAAGGCTTGATGGTATAAGTATTGAAAAGGTGAGGGCATTTAACATTGTGGGCTTAACAATAGACGAACAAATTAATTGGAATAAAGATATACAACACATTTCAAACAAGAGTTTTAAAATAATCGAAATGCTAAACAAATTGAAGCATATGCTACCAATAAATATAAAATAAAGTCTTGTTATATAATACATTAATAATGGCTCAGCTAAATTAATGCTTAACAGTATGGGGATACCAAAGTGACAAAACAAAAATAATCCAACAGAAAGTTGTTAGAATGATAAGTCTCAGCAAATATAACGCACATACTGATACTTCACAAAACTCTTGAAATTCTGAAATGGGATGACTTGTTAAAAGAAATTGTACTATAAATATGTGCATAACAAACTACCAGCATATCTTCAACATTTACCATTATATCCAGCAACATATATACACGACCATTATGCACGAAACAGAAATCATATAAGAATGTTCAGTGCAAGACATAAAATGTACTACTTACAAAATGTACTACATACAACATGCCTCACACAATAAAAAGTACACCCAATGAAAATCATGCTAAAGATAAAACACGTACCATACACAGTTGTTCAAATTATTATAAACGTATTTTCTTCAAACATATCAAGATAACTGTTTGATACAAAACTGCTACATATGTACCAAAAAAAATGCTTATTACTGTGACTGTTTCATATGCACATGCATCTGAACGAAGAACATGGACACATGCATCACATTTCACACACGCGCGCACACGCATACACCGTTGCCGACAACTGGCCAGAACATTTATACCGGGAATAACTTTTTTCTATTCTTTATTCTTTCCATTTTGCCTCTCCTTATTTTGTTTAAAACTAATAAAGTGTTGATATATAGGGTGCACTTAAGGTGGCTTCTGTGATAGCGACTTTAACATATCTTAATAAGAGTCTCATTGGCCCTATTTGCTTAAATTACATTCGGCACTGTACAATACATGGAATCTGATATAAAACATATAATCAGATTAATTATATGTTCATTGTGAGAACACCACATATCATACTGTATTTGCTACAGTTGTTCATATTACATATTTACATTTGTTAAATTTTTATAAAATCGGTATAGTCATGCATATGTGAATTGTGCATGAGTGTTCATCATAAAATTATAAATGCTTAGATATGTTTAGATAATAATTATGTTCATGTATTGAATAATTACGTTAATGAATTTTAAGATCAAGGAATAAATAAATACATTCGCATTCAAAAATGTCAGCCCTGTACATCCAAAACTGACGGAGACATGAGGGAATAAATAGACAAACAAACCAACACAAGTACACATTATTTTATAGCATAAGTTGATAAGTTGCCCCAGATCACTCAGTTGTAAAAGAGTATGTGGCGACAGACAGTGGTAGTTATATGAGCGAATAGTCGACTCGAACTAATTGCAGCGTGGCTGAATGCTTCTCAGAGGAGATGACGTTGGAATTAGCAGGTCTGACAGGGCGTGAAATGTGAAGCGCTTTGAACAGTTCCAAGGACTGGACACCGCGCTATATAAGAATGTACCTTTACCATTAAGTTCAAGCAAAGGCCCCCATTTCTATACATTTTAATTAAAAATGTGGTCACATACAAATGCGCGGGCGCGTGCTTGCGTGCGTAGAATTTGGGTGTCTAGCTTGTGCCACTGCTAGACACGTTTATAAAATATTTTTTTTATTATTATTACTTAACGACTAAAAATGTGCAAAACCAAACAAATGTCGCAGTCATGGTATAACGTACAATTCTGAACAAACTCATAATAATGCAAAACTAACAAAAGACGAACTATAAACAAAATCTGATTAAGCTATCAACAAAATACGATTGGCCACAATCACTGGTGAACCTGGACAAGAAAAAATATCAGCAATTGAAATTGTGCTCGTATAATTAATTTTTTTCCATAACCCAAACTATGATTTACCTGCATATACTTTCGTCAATCTTATCAAGATGGCTTCTTCCGTACTAACGACGATAAAGTCCTGGTAGGATGACGTCATCGTAGACGTGTGGAGTTCCGTAGTTCTCATCGTATCTTCTTCTTCCTTTTACTCTGCATTATCCTCCGGAGGGATGGTTCGCACAAGTGGATGTTCGCTGCCTCTGTATCCGGCTTACAACGTTTACGATGACTTGCGCACATGAGGAGAGGTTGCCTCATGTCATACGTATGTCCGATCGCATACTATTCAGCATCATAACAATTAATTTAGCAAATTGTGTATCTAGGCCGACTTGAATGAATACGATTATTTGGCAAAGAACACGTAACAATTCCATAAAGAGGGGCATACCCAGTCCGCACCTAGAGTCTGAAGCGTTGCTCGTCGCTTCACACTGTTATCAATACACCAGTGATATACGTGTCCTGTTCACTCACTCACTCACTCACTCACTCACTCACTCACTCACTCACTCACTCACTCACTCACTCATCCCTTGATCTGGCCGATCGTAGGGGTGCGCGCTTGGAGGCTTCCACAGTGATCTTTCTCCATCTGGGACGGTTGTGGGCAGCATCGCATAATTCCTGTGGCTCCAGCCCCGGCCACTCTCGAGTGTTTTCCATGTACATTTGTTGTAGTCTTCCTCGTTTTCTGCCGCCTTTGACCGCGCCTTGTAGTATTTCTTTGGTAAGTGTGTTGTGTCTGGTTGTATGACCGAACCATTGGAGGTTTCGGCGTTTTACTGTGGCCAAAAGCGGTTCTTGTGGTCCTGCGGCTTCGGTGATGGCTTGCATTAATGATATATTTGTTATGTGGTCGCTGTAAGAAATTGTCTGGATCTTCTGAAAAATGTCATCTCAAATGTGTATATTCTTCTTTCGGACTCGGCTTTCAGGGTCCAGCTTCCGCATCCGTATGTCAGCACTGACACAACCAGGCTTTCATGAGTCGTATCTTTGTTGTCGTTTTGATGTTGTTGTTGTTCCATATCTTCTTGAGTCTTGCTATTGCTGACGTTGCCAGGTTTATCCGTGGAGTCACTCTCAGAGGAGATAATCAACCTGGGGTACTTGAATGATGTTACTTCTTCAAGGCGTTCTCTATTCGTTAATATAGTAGCTTTTGGCGCTATTCTTCTGTTGACCATGATGTTGCTCTTTTCTGCACTTATTTCCATTCTGTTAACATGCACTCTCCTTTCCATTGTTGTTGTAAGTTCGTGTAGCTCCTCCTCTGTTTCAGCGATTAGGTCAATGTCATCTGCGAATCAGAGGTTGCTGATCTGTCTACCGTTTACTGATATCGCGCCATTGTGTAGAGCTTCTTTCATTATATTTTTCAAGGTATATGTTAAACAGCACTGGTGACAAAAGGCATCCCTGGCGTACACCGACCGATAGTCGAAACGATTGTCCAATCAGTCCTTTGTGCTACACACGATCAAATACCTTTTTGAAGTCGACGAAATTGTGATATAGGTCTTGGTGGTGATCAACGTGTTTCTCGATTAAGAGTCTTATGTTGAAGATTTATTCGGTTGTGCTTCGTTTCGGCCGGAAGCCTGCTTTTTTTCTGACAGCAGTACTTCTGCTTTGCCTTTGAGTCGGTTGAGTATGATTATTATAATTATTTTGCTGGAATGGCTAATCAGACTTATAGTTCTGTAGTTCTTACAACAGTGTAAGTTCCCTTTTTTATATCATTATTATGAACGATTTTGTCCTTTCTTCAGGCCAAATCTTTTGGCATATGATCATGAATGCGTCTATCATTGCCTCCCCACCATCACAAGTTCAGCTGGTACGTTGGGCTTTAATTTATTTTTTTATTTATCCGCATATCGGATGTCAACTTAATGTAAGGTATGTGTATGGCCGTCGTTAATCTACCTGGCGAAAAAGAAGAAAAACAAGATGAAGTCTATTCTAAACAAACATACTTATGGTTGAAAACATTGATTTATTCACATTATCATTATGTTACAATGAATACCACGTCACATTGACGTCACTAGAGCATGTTACATGTGCGAAAATGTCAACGTTCAACCACATCAATCAAGAGCCTTGTGCCTCCTCTAACAGTTCGATGATTTGCACGGTCCGTCGCTTGGTTTGTAGTCGCAATCCCTGGCGCAGCCGTACCTGGCGTAGCAGTTTCCGCCATTACGCCCGTACGCGTTGGCTCTCATGTTTGCCGCACTTTCAGGGCTGTCTGTTCCCGTCTGGGCGATTTCGTGGCACTCGCTGCAATGAAAATATCACCATTGCGCAATACTGTGGGATCATAACTATATTAGTATGTATACACGTGATGGCAACTAGATGCAGTGGTATTCCAGTCTGCCTTCATGCCTGTCAACGTCTCGCCTGATTGCGATGGCAGCTTTTCTCGCATAAACACCCGGACACAAATAGACGGCGTTGTTGGCAGTGGAAGTATTTGGCACAGTTCTTCCAGTTGAAATTTTGCATCGCTCGATACTGCAAATACATTTCCCAAATGGCACATCTCACGCCACTGTTAGTGATGATTCCCCAACCGAACTTTGATCGGACGCAGTTAGCCATTCCAACTCAGTCAGTACCGTACACTGCGACGTTGCCGAGTAGCAGCGCCACCGTGACAATGGCAAGCAAGGCGGTGAAGCTCTTCATGGTTGTATCTGTAATCGGAAGTTTGGATTCCCAATCATGTGTGGCATAACAGCGTTTGACTACAAGAGGAGGTTTAACGGCTTGTTCCGAAAGGGCATGATTTTAATAAATGGTGTTGTCTTTAAGTATATTCCGTGGTACAGTGCCTAAAGGTACACAGCCCATTACTTAGAAATATGTTATGTGTTTTGGAAGAAATCACTAATTGGATTGACGAGGGATCACAAAAAGATAGTGTTGTGCTAGTATATCTGTATTTTTAACTGGTTTGATCATAGTATGTGGTTTCAGGTTTGTCATAATGTAGTGTAACATACTTGTCCACCTTAAGGTCACCAGTGGTTGTGAAAGTGTTGCTGCTGTGTTGAGTTATTGTGTTTTACATTGATGTGTGTGCTGTGTAGAATTAGTGAAGGCTAGATCAGTGTTGTGGTCCACTGACCAAACCCTTGTCTGGGCAGGTGATGCAATAATTGGCTTTGTACACTTTGAGGTAGCCTGTAGAAGTAGAACATGAAGTGTGATAAATGCAAGCAAACAGGCAGGGATAAGGCAATGCAAGTAGGCGCCTGTAAAATCTGCCAAGAGTGTGTTGATGCAGCAGCATCTGCAAATGTGGAAGAAAGTACAGACAGTGTAAATGTGCAAAAGAAACTTAGGGTAAATGAGTTATTGGCATACGTTAACACGTATAGACATCAGTCATCAAAGCTGAAAATTCAAATGGCCTGTATGAAATTTTATGCAGATCAAGATGTACTTGAAGCTAAACAGGTGCTTTATGATGAGTACAGTCTTGAGCTGGGTGATCCCCAGAACAGACAGGAGTCAAACAATAGAAGCAAGGCAGATAAATCGGTAGAAGATATCTATGTTGCATTTCAAAAATTAGATGAAATGAAAGTTGAAACGTGTTTTGCTGCCGTTGACATTAACAGATTACCTAACTTTACCCCAGAGGAAATGGACTTGACATCAGTATTTGAGAGGTTGGTAAGATTAGAAAACAAAATGAATAATGTTGAGGGCAATATCTCCGTCTGCAGAGCAGAGCACATGGACACTAGACAAAAAGTAGATGACGTACTTAACGAGGTACAGAAACATGGCACATTACTGCAGAAACAAGAAAGGCAGATAAAATACGCAGATGCTGTCCAGTTGAACACAGACAGTAATAATCTAACTGTCAGAGCCAGTCTACCTGTGGCATGTCCTGTCCAACATGCCCCAGAGGCAGTACGGCCTCTTATAAATACTAATCGGGCTACCGGTACAACAAATGCAATGACCACTCAGAAAGTGGCATACACCGTACAACAAGCCCCGCCTAAACCTAAGTCCTGTGATGGGAACAATGGACAGAAATGGACAGTGGTAGAAAAGAAGAAGAGAAACATTGTGGTTGGCACTGGTTGTGGCAGTGATCGTGTACAGGGGACACCACCTTCTAGTAGAGATCTAGTAATAGAAAGGGTGTCAAAGGTAACAAAAGAGACTGATCTCAAAGATCATATTAAATCTAAAGGTGTGTGTGTTCGCTCATTGTCTCTTATGTCACACATTGATGCCAAGCATCAGACATTTAAATTAAAAATATCTAAAGATGATCTGACGAAGGTTTATAATCCTGACTTTTGGCCATGTGGCATCAACATTAGAAGATTTTTCCCTCCCAAGGGAGGTGACAAACGAACTGGCAGTACACTGAGCAATGGTGAAACTGGTGTGAATTCAAGTCAAAATGAAACATAAACATGATGGACAATAAAAAGAAACTCAAGTTTGGCCTTTACAATTGTAAGCATTTTGGTGTTGACAAGTATGTTATGCAAACCTTGCTGGTGGCGTGTGATTTTTTTGGATACAAGACCATTGTATGTATAAGACACAATTTATACAAAGATTGAACTCATTTAGTCCAAACAGTGTATGCGTTGTATCCAGCTCAATGGATGAGAGTGTGCCATTAATAGGCAGACCCTATGGGGGCTATTCAATAATTTGGTCATCCAATATTAGCTGTAAAGTGGATACACTAGAGTGTATGTCTAAGAGGCTGTGTGCTGTGAAAGTGACAGTAGATGGTATCGAGTTTGTATTGTTTAACATGTATATGCCATATGACAAGGGTTATGCAAATCACGATTTGTTTGAATATATAGACGTTCTTAATGAAGTGAGTGATATTTGTAACAAAACTGCATCACAATATTTTGTATTGGGTGGTGACTTTAACACAGACTTAACAAGGGATACTCCCCAGACAAGGTCTCTACATTCATTTGTTAATAATGAACAATGTTTTTATGTATTGATGCCGAATGTTCTAATATACCATATACATACTGCTCAAAGAGCAATTGCTGCGAGTCAACAATATACCATTTTATGGTAACACAGACCTTGCGTGAATAAATTATCAAATATGTGTCAGGTCCTCCCGCGTGTGATGGTGCGGCCGACTGGGCGGTCACGATTTCCAACGCGTGCCGATTTTAACAGCGCTCGTTTCGTGGTCAATCGAACGCTGGATGCTTTGACCACATACCTGCCCCATGTTCACTATTGGCGACACCGTGGCATGCACGCCAACTGGCCTCAGTATTTTGACCGGTTTGGGGTACATCTGAATGATGCTGGTATGCGCAAATATGTGCGGATTGTGCGGGGGGCTGCCATGTTTGTTGCTCATCAATTTTAATGTCTGCAATCATTTGCCATTGTGCATGTATACTGTGTTACCTCCAGTTATTTTCTGCCCTGTTGTTTCACAATGAAGTAAATTCTTGTGTTTTTCTCATTTCGTTCTTGCCAACAACGACTTGTCACAGACCAGGGTCTATGTCCTGTGAACACTGTACTTTTTGGGTTTGTTCTTGCAAACTTTGACAGGTTGCAGAGATGTGTCTCTGTCATGTTAGCATTTTACTTTCTGTGTTGTTCATGCGTACATTGACAGGTTGCAGAGATGTGTCTCTGCCAGGTGAGCATTTCACTTTCTGTGTTTATGCGAACATTGACAGGTTGCAGAAATGTGTCTCTGTCATGTGAGCATTTTACTTTCTGTGTTCATGCGAACATTAACAGGTTGCAGAAATGTGTCTCTGTCATGTGAGCATTTTACTTTCTGTGTTCATGCGAACACTGACAGGTTGCAGAAATGTGTCTCTGTCATGTGAGCATTTTACTTTGTGTTCATGCAAACATAGACAGGTTGCAGAAATGTGTCACTGTTGTGTAAGCAGTTTACCTTCTGGGTTGTGTATACGAACAGTGACAGGTTGCATAGCGGTGTCTCTGTCATTGTGCTGTTTGTACTATGATCCCATTATGTGTGCCTGTACCAGCAATCTTAGGACAGTCCATGGTCTAGTTATGATTGTAATTTATTTTATTTTATTTTTTATTGTTTTTTATTTGGTATTTGATCATGTGAGCAGTCACTCTTCTGTAGTCCAGTACTGCCCACTCACCATAATGGCATAATTATTGCAGTGTTTATGCATGCAGTGCCTGGCCTTCCGTTGCCTTGTTGTAGTATGCCACGTGGACGTACATCCACAACGAGAGGGGCTTCGGTAAGACAGCCGTCACAACGCAGAGCAGCCATCCGGAAACGTGCTGCCGAGACTGCTCCACCTAAGCCTGCACCGCCCGCTTGACGACGTCGTCGTGTCAGCTCTGTTGCTGGCAGACCCGATGAGAGTGTCATCCCTGATGGGGGCCCGCCGACGGTCTCGACCAGCACAGCTGAGATGGTGGCCATCGTCACGAGAGAAATGTTGAAGCCGCTGCGTGATGATCGTACTGCTGTGCCAGTTGCCGTTCCTGCTGCGCCGATAGCTGTTCCTTACGTGCCAGTGACTGTATCATCACACCCAACAGCAGATGTCATTCCAGACCTCGTGATGCCGCCAGTGGTGGGTAATCCACCCGACGCTGCGGACCAGGTGGACTATACAGTCGCAGGAGCGATTGACGCCCTGCTGCGTGGTGAACAGGGTGAGCCGACCATGTCACAAACTTTGCCTCTACATACCACTGAATTGGGGGCTGATTTATCAGATAAAGTAAAGGCAAAGATATGGGCAAATGAGTATGTCGACTTCTATGAGTAAGTCAACACTAGTAAGCGACACTAGATGCCAGACTATGCCCATCCTCTCCTTTCCCTCATACCACAGGGTAAAGTAAAGCAGATCTCTTCTATTGAGCAGTGGACATCTGCCTTCTTGGTGTTCGGTGCTGTGTACACATAGCGATTTCCTGACAAAGCGCCTGGCTTGTTTAAATACTGTGAGGTTGTTCGCGATATTGCCAATACAGGTCCGCCATTTGCCTGGCGGCAATATGACGAACAATTCCGAGCTTTCAGGCATTCCAAACCACCAAGCTTCCCCTGGGATCAGCCCAGGTGGGACTTGTTTTTCAAGTGCATGTATGCAAAGCAGGTCCAGGGGGGCCCAGTCGTGCTCCAGCTACTGTCTCCCGCAACCCATCCCGTCGCCCTCAGCCCTTTCCGGCCGGCTACTGCTTGGTGTACCAGCGAGGGGGCAGATGTGTCTCCAAAACGTGCAGGTTCAAACATGTCTGTGCCAAATTTCAAGCACCTCACCCGTCCACTTCCTGTCCCAAGCACAGCACTCCCCACACAAGTAAACCCTAAATGTTTACAACATGCCCTACAAGGTTATGACCAAACATAAACTAATTTCCTCATACAAGGCTTTACCCGTGGATTTCATATCAATTACCTTGGCACACCATCTCTTCGCTTCTCCAAAAACCATCCATCTGTTTCACATCATAAGGATGTAGTGGAAAGGAAACTTGCGAAGGAACTTGCCCTTGGACGTATTGCTGATCCTTTCCTTTCACCTCCATTTGTTAATTATCAGTCTTCCTTGCTTGGTATAGTGCCAAAGAAAGAGCCTAATGAATTTCGCATTATTCATGACCTGTCATACCCAGACGGAAATTACATTAACGACTACATCCCAAAGCATTTCACCACAGTTCGCTATGAAACCCTAGACCAGGTCATTACTCTGCTGAGTCAGTTTGGTCGAGGAGCATTGATAGGCAAGACTGACATTGAGGATGCATTTCGCATCATTCCCCTCCACCCGTCGTGCTACCATTTATTTGGTTTCACTTGGGAGAATCACTTCTATTATGACCGATCTTTGCCGATGGGGTGTGCGGAATCATGTCGCATCTTCGAAAGGTTGACTTGTGCTCTACAGTGGGTCATAAAGACAAGGGGTGTTTTGGCCGTTTCACACATTTTAGATGATTTCATCTTCATTGGCCCTCCTAATTCGGTGAGTTGCTTGCAGGATCTTAATCGATTTATAGCACTTGCGGATGAGCTCTCTATTCCAATAAAACATAAGAAAACGTGCCCACCATCAACAATCATCACTGTACATGGCATTGAACTGGACACTGTCAAATGGGAGGCACGCCTCCCTGCTGATAAAATTCAGAAGCTTCAGTCATCAATTGCTAACATGCGCAAATGTCGTTCTGTTACCTTGCAGCAACTGCAGTCTGTCATTGGCCTGTTAAATTTTCTTGAAGAGTCATATCTCCCGGGAGGGCTTTTCTACGTCGCCTCATCAATCTGACTATTGGTATTTCTAGACCTGGCCATCATATAAGGTTGAATGCCGAAGCACGGGCAAACCTAGCAGCTTGGCACTGCTTTATTTCCTCTTTCAACGGCGTGACCATGATCATCAACAGTAACTGGATTTCATCTGATGCAATAAAGCTGTACACAGATGCTGCTTCTTCACAGGGATTTGCAGCAGTCTTCGGTTCCCGATGGTTTCATGGTAGATTCCCACAAATATGGCAGAGTTACAACATTGCGGTATTGGAGCTATACCCCACTGTAGCCGCTTTGGAACTGTGGGGAAAATATATGGCTAATCATTCTGTTTTGTTTCTCAGTGACAATCAAGCTGTTGTAGAGGTAATCAATAAGCAGTCGGCTAAGAATTCCCAGTTGATGCGTTTAGTCAGAAGATTGGTGATTACTGCGCTGAAATGTAATGTTTATTTTAAATCGAAGCACATACCAGGAAAGACTAATGTCATTGCTGACTAACTTTCGCGATTTCAGGAGGGCGCAGCAAGGCAGATGGCGCCATGGCTATAAGTGCAGCCAGCAGTAATCCCAGCAGCGTTGCAACCTTAGCACCAGTAATGGCACATCTTCTGGACGCAGCCTTATCAGACGGCACTAAACGGGCTTACAGAAGAGCAATACTATCATATGTGGAATTCAGCCAAACAAATGTTCCCACCTGTCAAACTTTCCCTGCTCCAGCAGGTGTCCTTGCTGCCTTTATAGCAAGCCTGTACTCTAGGCATTACGCTCCAGCTACTCTGATGACATATGTGTCTGCCCTGTCATATATCCATACATTTGCTGGTCAAGTTGACCCAACCCAGCTTTTTGTTATAACAAATTTACTATCTGGAGCTCACAAACTGTCGGGTAAACCCGACACACGTCTTCCAATTACCCGTACAGTCCTTCATAAGATTGTTGACGCAACAAAATATATTGTCTCTTCTGCCTGTTTGCGAAACATGTTGCAAAGCATGTTTTTATTGGCCTTTCATGCTTTTCTACGAATAGGGGAAATAACCGTTCATTCTCGTAACAGGGGTGACTTAGTCATACAGTTAGGAGACGTGACCATTTCTAGTACGGGCATTATATTAGTCATGTCTCATTTTAAGCACAACACTTCTGGACGACCAGTCACTTTATCCATTTCCCATACTAATGATGGGTACTGTCCAGTAATAGCTCTGTTTCAATTCCTGAAGGACCGTGGCCCGTTTAAAGGGCCACTGTTTGCATTTGCGAATGCATCCCCTGTCTCTCGAAATTACTTCTGCCAATACTTAGGCAAAGCTTTGCAATGGGCAGGACTAGATCCAACCAAATATAAAGCACACAGTTTTCGAATCGGTGCTGCTACCACAACAGCTGATATGGGGATAAGTGAACCACAGATCCAAGCAATGGGAAGGTGGAAGTCTGCAGCTTTTAAACGATATATTCGTATCCCTATGTTGCAGACGAACAAACCATGATCTATCGTAGGCAGAAATGTGCCTATTTCTGCATTATCGTACAATTTACTTAGCCTGGAATGGTTAATTACACATGTCCATAATAGCAGGTTGTTTCTGTGTGCAGTGAATGTTGCAGTATGACTGGCATTCATCGTATACATCACTGTGCCTATTTGGGCAATGGTGCACAATTTTTCCTTGGTGAGGAATGGTTGATTTTGCTTTTACATAGTCTCCGGCCGTTGTTGCGTGCGGTGAATGTTGCAATATGACTGGCATTCATCGTATGCATCAATTTGTCTATTTGTGCAATATTGCGCAATTTTCTTTGGTATGGAATGGCTGATTTTACTTCTCCATACTATCAGGCCGTTGCTGTGTGCATTGAGTGTTGCAGTATGACTGGCATTCATTGTATACACCAATTGTCGATTTGTCTATACCTATTGACCTATATGTCTAATTTTGCCATACTACTTTGCAATAGCTGTAGGCGGTGGTTGTTGCAGCATGACTGGCATCCATCGTATGCAGTATAACACTTGGGAGCACGACTGATATCACCCTGGCACCTGCTTCATAATGATTGGTCCATATTAATCGGCTGTTGTGTGAGATGGCTGTTACAGTATGACTGACAGTGATATCCATATTACAGCGTGTATGGGACAGTTAATACCAGTGGTTGGCTATTATGCAATCACACTAACCATGTTGTAAAGCACATTTATGTGTTATTATGTAGTGAATGGCGTTCAATGCCATCTAGCCTGTCTGTATGCATTGCGTAATATGGATGTCACTGTCAATTGTTAGGGGGACTTATTTCGTAATCGGTTGATTCTTTGGCAGAATCCTGGGGTGGGGGTTGGGGCCTCCCGTATTGGAGGTCTGGTGGGATAAATGATCGCCCCACCTTTGCTACTTTTACATGTCATTTAATATTTGCTTTTCTCGATGAGCTAGTTTGTATTGGTGATTAAGCTATATCTCATCGATTTACATGTATGAAATTTTTCTCGATGAACATGTTTGTACCAGCTATTTCTCATCGATACATGTATTTTATTATCACAATGCATTTATTAAATGACCTCTAACAACAGTTACTCTTTGTGTGTTCCTGTAGCAAACAAGTTCAGGTTTCTGCCATTACGCATCAGCAAGGTATCAACATTAAGCATCAGCAGGGTATAAATGAATATGTTTACACTTGTAAAAATAGTATTTATATAATGTGAGGCGAGAATCTACTTTGCTATGTTTGTTGCGGTCCGCAACACGAGAAACAGTCCGGAGTACGCGAAATGGTTTTAGTCCAAAAACGTCATGTGACCACGTGACAAGTTAAACCCTGTCCCTTTGTGTTGCAAACTTCGCTGACGCAAGTCGTGTTTTCTTGAAGCAACACATTGGACGTTTTTCCTCCCACCGTCCTCCCCTTTCTACCACCAATGTTCTCGTGTTGCGTACTGTGTTATCATGATTATGTACTGTGGGATAAATGATCGCCCTACCTTTGCTACTTTTACATGTCATTTAATAATTGCTTTTCTCGATGAGCTATAGTTTGTATTGGTGATTAAGCTATATCTCATCGATTTACACATATATGATATTTTTCTCGATGAACATGTTTGTACCAGCTATTTCTCATCGATACATGTACTTTATTATCACAATGCATTTATTAAGTGACCTTTAACAACAGTTACTATGATTTTGTCACTTCACAATCTGAGATACATCTTGATCTTTGACGTACCCCACATAATCAGTGTAGCAACCACACGCATATTTCAACGTACCACACAAACTCAGTGTAGCAACCACATATGTACTTCAACCTATCACACAAATTCAGTGTAGCAATCACACATAGACTTGAACTTACCACACATACTCGGTGCAGCAACCACAATTGCACTTCAACGTACCAAACAAACTCAATGTAGCAACCACATAAATACTGCAAAGTACCACACAAACTCAGTGTAGCAACAACACGTGTACTTCAACTTACCACACAGACTCAGTGTAGCAATCTTACATGTATTTCAACGTATCACACATGTTCAGTGTAGCAATCACACATGCACTTCAATGTACCACACATACTCAGTGTAGCCATCGCACCTCTGCTTTAACATACGACACCGACTCAGTGTAACGATCACACATTTATTGACCATGGATTGGAAGACACTCGTCACGTCGACTGGTTCACACGCAGACATATCTTTTTATGTCCCAGTACCGTTTTCAGGACGAATTCCTCGCAACGACTGAGCCTTACTACTGGCATACAGCGGAGTTACTGTCTGCTCCGTTCGACGACAAAACATCTCGTGTGACGAAATCTTCAACTTGTTGCTCTTGAGACGGCGATAATCAAATGCGTCTATCGTGAACGTTGGTTGATGACCACCAACCACGGTGAGAAAACACCCGCACTCACACATGTATCTCAGCAATTGTAGCCTATCGACCCACTTATTTTATGATTTCGAACAAAACTATTCCAGTTGTTACAACTACCACACCTCAAATGCTGTTCCGCCTTTATTTGCCATTTGCAAGGCGCCATGCTAGATATATAATTTTTATTGATGTTATATATGTTCAGTTGGCATACCTACATTTATAACGTAGTATAAGACTTATTCAATTGGATTAAAGTGCAAATGAACTCGGCCTCGTTTTCGGTCAAGCTACATTACTCCAATACTGGACAGGTTCTGGAACTGTTCGTGTGGTATAACTGTACTCTGCCTAATGGTGCGAGTTTGCTTATTTGGAGTGAGTTCGTGCAGTCACGTTGCTGTGTTAATATATTGACTTTCCAAGCCTGCATCTCGTTTCAGGATGTCGATGAACGTGAATGTCGGCTTCCCTTCTTTCTTCCCTCCATCTTTTAGCACCCAATGTAGTAGTCGAATCACTGGTTCTTTCACTCTTTGTAGACGTGGCCTACGAAGCATGTCCTTCTCTCTGTGATTTCAATAGCGAATTTTTTCGCTGCTTGTGATATTCTGGTTACAGTGTATGTTATCGCCATCCTGAGCATTCTCGTGAAGCATCAATCCAATTTCTTTTTCTAATTTACATATCATTGACCATGCTTCACAGCCATGCAACAGCATCTACTCAATTGTTGATGTCAACAGACGTTCGTTCAAACCATTTAGCCAATTTGGCAAGTAACCCATATATTGTAAGTAGTTATTTTTAATTATTACCAGCGCAAAATATATTTGTGTCATCTCCAAAGAGTATACATTTAGCTAGTTTTGATACGTTACAAATATCATTAATATAGAGTACAAATAGATTTGGACCTTAAATGGACCCCAGAGGTACCCCACGTGTTACATTTAACAGCTCCGAGGCGCACCCATTTATGTCCACGAATTGCTTCATGTTGGTGAGGTAATTTTTTATCCAGTCATTTCCAACTTCACGCACGCCGTAGAAATTCAACTTTTTGATAATCATTTCGTGGTCCACTGTATCGAATGCCATTTTAAGATCAATGAATACAGCGTGTTTCTTATTTTCCGTTGCTTTTGAAATTTCCTCTATTAATTCCATGACGGCATATGATGAGGACATAGCTTTATGGAAACAGTAATGACTTGAACTTAGTATGTCCTTATCGTTGCCAAAGTTGTCTAACCTATTGAGGAACAGTTTCTAAAAAGTTTTTAAAAATTGTGGCAAAACAGAAATTGGTCTATAATTTCCTATGTCCGTCTTGGCACCACTTTTGAATATAGGTTTTATCTTGGCTATCTTCAATCTAGAAGGGAACACTCCAGTCTTAAACGAATTATTACAAATGTGCGTGAGAGGTTTGAATATAACGGGTATGACATTGGCTAAAATATCCATGCTAATATCTTTAAAACCTGTAGATTTTATTCGTGTACACGCTTTTACAGTACTAATAACCACTTCCTCGTCAGCGGGTTTTAAATACAGATAGTTTCCGATCCTGCTTCCTAAATAATCATAAATAGAGAAATTTCCATCATAATTTGTAATGTTTTTTGCTAAGTTGGAACTAATATTTGTGAAGAACTTATTGAATTCATTTGCCATATCTTTATTGGCGGAAATGCCTTTGTGTCCACACTTTATATGGATAGGATATTTGATCGATGGACGTTGTTTACGAATTACAGCGATCAATATTACCCATGTTTCTTTAATATCTCCTCTCTTTTCTGCTAGAAATTTACTGTAATATGCCTTTTCGGTGGATCTTAATATAGAAGATAACTTGTTTTTGTACGTTTTGTATCGATATTAAGAGATATCGGTTGTATCCCGAAGAAATAATCTGTAAAGATGATTCTTCTTACAACATGCGTTTTTAAGCCGTTGGACAAAACAGGTTTTTTCAACAAGTGTCCTCAATCTTTACTGTATTAACTGGGCTATAAGAGTTGTACAATGTATTGAATGTATTGATAAAATTAGCATCATCTGAACGCAACACGCTTTCCCACTGCTCTTGCTTCAAACTTTCCATAAACACAAGTACATTGTCCTCTTTCAGACTTCTTACATTTCTAAACATCTTAGAATAATTGTTTCAAGTTCATATTTACATAATACAAATATTGGCAAGTGGTCACTAATGTCAGTGATCAGAAACCTACTATCAGCAGAGTAATTGGTTTAGTTGTTAAATATATTATCTATTGGGGTGGACGAGTTGATGGTAATTCGGCTCGGTCTTACTATTAAAGGATATACTCCTTGACCATACATACATTCTAGAAACCGCTTTGTTCCGGTGTGTGTTTCCTGTTTAAGTAACTCAATATCAAAGTCACCACAAACAAATTTGGTTTTACTCTGGTTGACATATGTAAGTAACTGGTCCAAGTGCTCACAGAATATGTCTACGTCTGAACATGGAGCTCTGTAGATACAACTCACAATTAAATTTGTTGTTTTTTGCACGTGTAATTCGATAGTGACCCATTCAAAGAGATTCTAAATTTCAAAAGAATTTGCTGTTCGGAGTGTGCAATTAAATATGTGATTTATGAAAAGTGCGACACCTCCTCCTTTTCTGTTTGCCCTAGCGACGTGAAAATCTTCATATTCGTTTGATAAAATGTCTTCAATTGTGTTCGGTTCAGCCCAATTCTCCGAATTGGCTATTATGTCAAACGATAGTTTAAAATCATCAAGATACGCCTTAATTTTCTGGAGATTCTTATTTAAGCTTCTAGCATTGAAATGGATAAGTGAAAAGTCACTATCGGATTTGATATTACATGCAAATTGTCGGTCACTATAGTATTTACAATTAGTATGCGTGCTCTGGTTAACGCTTTTGCCTGGCTCAACATTGTACAAGGCATCGCTGGGCAACAAATTGTCGTAATCATGCAATTAACAATTTATATATGAATGTGAGTCATGTAATATGGGTAATTCTAAAGTAGCGTTAAATGTAATATCGTTGTTATCGGAATTATCATGTAATTTTCATCTTCATTACTGTAAGCAGGTAAGTTGGCAGGTATGTTACCTCAGGTGCGATTGTCCAATCGGTCCCTAACCACGAGCCTGTCGTACGAGAATTAAGCAATCTTGCCATTCTCTCTCGCCTCTCGTAGTTTGGGAAGCTGTTCCTTCCTACTGGCTAACACGCGTTGAGACAGATCTTCGTTGAAATACAGACCTCGCGGCTTTTGTTTGCGGGCTCCATATAGAATGGTATCCCGATCTTTGAAGCTTTCAAACTTCACTATGATTGTTCTCGGTTTGCTGGAGTGGCTGTTGCCGGTCATTATGTGCGCCCGTTCGAAGCGTATATCTCTGGCTTGGTTTTCCGAGATGTTCAACGCAGAAACGAATGATCTGCGCATTGCAGCCTCGGTATCCGACCACGTGTCTGCGTTACCCTCGGCCACACCATTGCAGCCTCGGTGTCTTACCACGTGTCTGCATTACCCTCGGCCACACCATCAATTCGCAGGTTGTTGTGGCGGGGCTGGTTCTCTAGACAGTCAATGTCGTTTGCATTCTCGTGTTGCACTAGAGCCACGATCTCGATACGTTTGACTACGTCATCTAGTACGTCAGGTTTCTCATGAAGGGATTTATTGATGTTGTCGACTTCATTTTGCGTGAACTGCAGACTCGCCTTCAGTTCTACTGCATCCCTAGCCGTCTCCCTCACCACGTCGTCGAAGCGTTTGTTCGTGGCTTCGAGGAACGACTGTAGGCACGCCTGGAATGCGGTATGTTGCACCGCCATCTGCTTCATAAATACTTCTTCCGGTCGTGCCAGTGCTCTGCTAATTGATGTCCGGGTCCTGGTCGTGAAGTGATGAAGACCGGGTTGTCTTACCCATTTCAGCGGTATTTTCTTCAATACGTGACACCGCTAATTGATTGCACAATGGTCGCTGCGGATCAGTATCAAACACGCCAATTTGGTCAGCCCTTTCACCGGTTGCACCTTCTCGGTCCGTTGCTCAGGGCTATTAAGCGTATCTGACATCACACACAGCATTGTGTATAGGTTCCCGCCGTTTGTTGGTGGTAGTTGGGCGATAATACCAATTATGGTTTATTTTGTTTGTGTTTTATTCACAGTGTTGAACTATACGTCAATCCGGCAACAACATTGTTTGTCTCATTTACTCGTCCTTTCTACGGCGCTTCTTCGTAAAGATCAGATGTTAAATCGCGATACATTTGCATGTAAATAACAATTAATAACAACTAATTCTCAATTGTCACTGCTGCTGAGTCAATCGCTTTGACAATACTACACTTTAAATTTTTCGCAGCAGTTCTTAAGCCGTCTGAACTGTTTCGGCAAATATGCGATGTCATCACAAAGTAGAAATTTGTTGCAACAATCGGCCCAATCCGTCGACTTCTCCTTTCTACTTGGAAGCCTAATTGACTATGACAAATATATATTTATCGCGAGTTTCTCGCAAGTCCAGATATTTAAATATTAGTTGAGATATTTTGAGTGTTAGTTGCCACTTAAAATGTAAATGCTATATATATAGTTGATGCATAATATTATGTGTTTTCCCTAATGTTGTTTATATACAATTTTAACAACATCAACACAGCGCTTTGTATTCCAACATATGTGATACAATATATTTGTATGCACAACATTGTATTTGATGATACGTTTTTATTACTTTCTTCTTTTTCATAATGTAGACGATTCTGCAACTGCAAGAACCCATGCATTTTCTTTTATGCAATCTGTACGCACTTGGAGCAACCGCACGTCTACAACCGGTCTTTCGAGAGAGAGAAAAGTCGAAGAGCGAAAGAGGATTATCGACGAGTTGTACGTTCGTTGACGAAGTGGCGGTGGCGCCCGTCGATCGTGGCAACAATCATGTCGATCTCTTCGTCACAGTGGCAAAGACAAGCGAAGTTTGAGATGGGACTAAATCAAAAGACAACAGTAGCCGCTGCAAGTTGTCGAAACATATTAATTATGGCTAATTAGTAGTTAGTGAGTAACTGGACATAGTGTCATGATTACACGTAATAGTGTCATAGTTATCTCGACCTAGATTGCTTTTATTAAGATATTCGGCTGCTCCACGAAGGCCGATAACAATATTTCAACAATCCTGGTTGTGTTAACTGAGCAAGTTCGACGACTAACACGAATGACGACAAACGCTGTTGAATATGCTTTGGCGTAGCGTTGTCATATTTACCTCGATCAAAGACATCTGACTGTCATGTGTATAGGTCATGTGTAGAAAATCTCGTAAATGAAATTATTGGGTTGATTAGGAGAAACATAACGTAAAAGAAAAAACATAACATTCAAGGAAAAAAGTTAATGTATGAACCGCGGCAACGTTGTGACGTGATGTCACGTAGTGGTGACGTCATAAGTAATATGTATTTTGAATATAAAATATTCAACTATATATATATATATATATATATATATATATATATATATATATATATATATATATATATATATATATAAATATATATATATATATATATATATATCTTGTAACAAAGTTGTTAGTGTTTATCACATAAACTCAACTCACGACAGAAACTGACTGGTTAATTGTTCTACTGGTTGTTTATCTCATATCAATGTACGTGTCTTTACACTTCGGTGTATATCAAGTGTAATTGATATGTATTTGAATGTTACAAACCTTCAATTATGCGATTCAAAGAGATGAAGTCATTGGTTAGCCGATCTTCCAATATGACGTGAATTTGCTGATCCTCCCCGTACGTCTTCTGGACCCAGCCAGTAACGTACACAGCACATCATGAGGATCATCGTAATCTGTATTGACAAAAGGTTGGTTAGTGCTCTAAACATTTTATCATCGGAAACAAAATACTGACGTAATGCTGAATGAGATTGCCATTATCACTGGTATTGTATAAACTAATGCACAAAGAACACTGGATATATTTAAGTCAGTCAGTCTGCCTGTCTGTCTTATGTCGTTTTTGAAATAACGTATACAAACGGATAAGTAGAGCGTTTACTAACAGAGGCCATTATGTCAGTATTTAAGTATCGATATATAGACACAAACTTTTGGAGAACATGTGCCCAGCAAATTCAGGTGAAGTGAATTATGAAACTAGTGATACGTAGAGCGATACTCTTATAACTGAAACTGTCTGATATCAATATAATTACTTACTTATACAGTTTGTCATCAGGCTACTTGCGTAGACACCATCGGCTGTCCCGTAGTAACATACGACAAACGGCCCACGTCCAGGCGTAAATGGAATGGAACCTGTATGAGGAATATTTGACAGGGAATGAAAGGTAATGAACATCGCTTTTCTTTCCGTCATCATTATTTAACTGTTGAAGTTCCTGAAACCAGCAGCTACAATATGATACATGCGTCATCACCTTAATCGGTATATGATCTTAACTGCATTCACACAGAAGACAATTTATACTTATGCAATAAAGTCTTGATTATTGGTCAAGTGTGCGCCACACCTGCTCGATCCGTAAGCGTTGAGTCGTCAAATATAACGCAAGGGTCAGCGATAGACTGGGTCAGCGATGTACGACGTTTCGCCGGCAACAGAAACAATGAAATCGATGCTTGTTCAGCAAAGCTCGGCCAATTTTTACGACGGTGCCATTCTCGATTACGCATCTAGTATATTGCAATGGAACGGAGTTCTGTCTTGACAAATAAGTCGTGTATTTTTCCAAGCGGTAAGGCCATACAGGCTTGGGACTGAACAACATTTAAAACAAATTATGTAATGTGCGTATTCTGGGTCGCCGCCAGTTTGGTGCTAGAGTGCAAACGGTGACGTTACTTTTCGTGAACAACAATGTAATCCATATTGTTTTATGCGTATAGCAGATTTAGCGCTTTCAGGCCTCATCATGGTGGAATATGCCTTTATTTATACAAGCTGATCTTGGCCAGATCGATGAAGTGTGTGCCCGATGCTTGAAACCCAAAATGAAGGCGAAATACTTGCCATGTGACATGTATTCTTTTGTGATAGAGCTTTTCATTGTTGTGGTTCCGAATCGTAATAATATACTTATTCGCAGTGTCTTTATTGAACGCTTTGCATTTGTCTGAATAAAACTATACAATTGTGCATAAATAGTGAACATACTACTTAACTATCGCACACACTACATTCTTCTTCTTTCCCATATTGTGCATCCTACTAATATATATATTTATCATAGTCCTGTAGTGGGTTTGGTGACGATACCTCAAAACAAACATAGGTGTGAATAAAAGTTTGTTGGTTGGTGACACTCTTTCCATGTAATATATTATGATCGCGAAACACTGACAGCTGCTGGCGGCCCTTGATTCTAGACATAAAGTGTTATGCATCTGCCTAGGTTGATATGAATAAATTTGGTAAAATATTCCTCATCCTGGCTGAGAGAAGCATGTACTCATCTGAATTAGATTAACCAGTCTGGGGTCTGGACTTGTCACTAACGACTATCAGTAAATGTTACGATGCTACTATATTGTCTGTTTATTAAGTTAATGCGTATGCAATCAACGAGACGAACATCTACGGAAAAGAGGAGTAAGTGGATTACCACCAGAATGTAAAACATCTGCATTCGCTAGTGTGTGACATCTTTAAACAGATTTATGTTGTTGCTGCCGTCGTGATTTTCTGGGAATATCGCCCAACTCGACGAAAAGAAGCGGGAAATCCAACCTCCTTTGAGCTTACCTCGTTCGTCATGCTTGATCGCTCTGGTAATGCACGCTATTATAGAAGCATGGGCCCGTTAGAAACACGGAATACCGTCGCGTCGCATTTATATTGACGACATAACGCAACTATTTGCCACGCGTCGTAATTCGATGTAAGACACGATGCAAATGTCGCCAATAATTACGACGGGTCTCAAATCGAATTACGACGGATCGCAAAAGCGGTGCGAGGTATCAATTCGTATTGCGTCGCGTCTCAAGAATTGTGACGAGCCTCAAATCGGATTACAACGGGTCGGAATATCACCGCCGGGTATCAAGTCAACCAATAGTGGCACGTTCCAGCGGCAAGTCAACGTACATTATATAGGTTTCTAAAAATATAAATAAAAAATAAAGTGAAATGTTTGGGTGCGTTTAATATTATATTATGCAATAAAGACGGAACGTGACACAGACTAGGTCTACTAATCAACATGGCTACTTTGCTCCGCTGTACACTTGACTGCACTCGCCGGGCCACGCTTTATTGCATCAGCTGAGGCTAGGTTGCCACAACACGCCCTGTAGTTGTCTATGGTAGAAGTGACGTCAGCCAGTTCGTAAGGTGCTTTGTGTCATTGTGTAAACTGTGGTTTGATTGTGATGAACACTTTGGTAGATTGAAATTATATTCAACATATTTGATTTGTGATTGTTTACTATACTATTTAGTGTTGTTATTAAACTGGAAATGTGTTGTTCCCTATAGACGCGCAGTGCGCGAGTGCGTAGGCTTGGGTGCGTGTCTATTAGTTCTCGAACGTGGTCCGGATCATGATCTGCCGGTATAGGTGAAATCGGCCTCTAAATCAGACTGGTAGTTAATTCGCAGTGTGGCACCACTATGAATTATGCGAAGAATCCGGGGCGCTTCTACGGAATGACTCGGAACCATTTCATTGATCACCGATCTATTTGATAACTAGCGCTTGTTTTGCGTGATGTATTGTGTCCAATCTACATGTGCTTCGAATTGTTTTGATGGTGCTACATAAATGTAATGTAAGCCTACAATGAGGTCTTGCTTTGTTTGTTTTGCACTCATCAAAGATGCAGTTTCAGCGTATCTACCAAACCAAACGACACTCGATCGACACACTACAAAAACGCACGAGACCGACACTGAAAAAGCACGTTCGTTCGCGGTCTTTGTGATTCCAGACAAATAACGGCAGCCGGCCACCACTAGATTATTTGAACATCATTAAATAGACAAATCAAACACGTACGCTTTGCTGAGGCGAGTAAGAGATAAAATAAATAAAAACTAGTCCTAGTATTTCCACAGATATCTGGCGAAAGTCGCCAGTACTGATAACAATGTGCTGCCACGTTGCGGCTAAAACACACACAAACACTATGAATTATTTATAAGGAGTCCGCTAGGTGACACCAGCCGCAGCAATACTGCTGTCATTTGCGTTTAGCGGACACAATGTTTACAGATTTATCAAACGATTTTGTTATAACTGTTAGCTAATGCGTCATGACTGCGTGTAGGGAAACCTACCGACATTGGCGACGAATCCGTAAGACAAAAACGACCGGCAAGAATTCACGCTAATATAGCGGATCACATTGGTGAACCCGTACGTAGATATCTACAAAGCTAGTGAAACTTTGCACTTCAAACGTTCATTCCGTGCCTATCAATCTCTGTTAGCATCAATCGGTTTTTTATTGACTTTTACACTGCGACTTCTCGACAAACTATATTATCGCCCGCTGCTAAGGCGACCGACGATGTTGTCGTCATTAACGAACTTTTATGTTTTTTACATTAATCGAATGGACGTTTTACCACGATCTATTCTTAACCGCATTATATTGGACAACTTTAACGATGAAGACATCTTAAGTGCCAAAGACACTTTACATTCACATGTTTCTACCACTTTGAAACATCGTCGGATTAAACGACAAGGGGCTGATAAAGCCAAACACAACGTTGACGACATTTCGAAAATCTTGGATGAAGTTGACCCTGACGCAAACCCGATCTATGCCACCCGTGATCTTGGCACACTACCGACCATTGATTTTAATCATGTCGACATGTCTACATTGTCACGTGAAATCACCACGTGCAAAAGCAAATTATATGACACATTGAACTATCTCATAAAACTCTTGTCGATTCAGTGTCTGAACTTTCTACGCAAATCACCACTCTTGTGTCGTCACTGCTACCGGTACTTTCTTCACTGAACGTGACGCCAGCCGCAACGACTTCAGCTTCTACGTCTTCTCCAACACCTGCCATACGTGAGATGTCTCCGAAATCTGCCGTATATACTTCTTCAAGAGTTCGATCTGCCCCCAAGGCAACTGCTCCGTCGAACATGGCTACTATTTCTTCAAGATCCGCCGTGTCGACTTCTCCAATTATTTCTTCACGATCTGCTTATCGACCTCTCCAACTACTACTTCCACGACCCGCTGTGTCAACAACTGCAACTTCTCTTTCAAGACCCGCTGTGTCGACCTCGACAACTACTTATTCACGATCCGCTGTGTCGACCTCTGCAACTACTTCTTCACGATCCGATGTGTCGACCTCTGCAACTTCTCTTTCAAGACTCGCTGTGTCGCCCTCGACAACTACTTCTTCACGATCCGCTGTGTCGACATCTGCAACTACTTCTTCACGATCCAATGTGTCAACAACTGAAACTTCTCTTTCAAGACCCGCTGTGTCGCCCTCGACAACTACTTCTTCACGATCCGCTGTGTCGACCTCTGCAACTACTTCTTCACGATCCGATGTGTCAACAACTGCAACATCTCTTTCAAGACCCGCTGTGTCGACCTCGATAACTACTTCTTCACGATCCGCTGTGTCGACCTCTGCAACTACTTCTTCACGATCCGATGTGTCGACCTCTGCAACTTCTCTTTCAAGACCCGCTATATCGCCCTCGACAACTACTTCTTCAAGATCCGATGTGTCGACAGCCACTCTGTCAACTACTACATGTTCTACATCTATCATTGGTAGCACTACTTCGCCACTGTGGACAACAGTAATCTCCAAAAAGTCTCGCAACACTGTTAAACCACTGACATCTAATCGTAAGTCACACACCATAACCGCAGGAAACTCTTCCAAATGTAGTCTTAAGTGTGCACCGGTGCGACTCATACCTGCGGAGTACTTTCTCACAGGATTTCATGCTGACACAACTTGTGAAGAATTATATACATACGTTCATCAACTTTGAGTTTGAAATGCTCATGTGAGCGTTTACCAACCCGACACAACTCATATTCTTCCTTCAAGCTGTGTGTTGACATTCCCAAACCTAATTTGATTTATGACGCTGATCTCTGGCCTGCTGGAACAAAGATTGGACGGTATTTCCCATCTAGGAAACACACACTAACATATTCAACCCACTCATAGATTATCCCCTCCGTATTGCTTCCTTTAACTCCAGAAGTATACGGAACAGTGCTTTTGACGTGGTTGACATCTTAAACTCTTTAGATGTACTTGCTGTGCAGGAACACTGGCTCTCTAAACAGAGCCTTTCTTTCCTTAATTCTGTTCACTCTGACTTTAACGCCAGAGGAATTACTTCCATTGATTATGGTGATGGTTTGAGTGGACGTCCTCATGGTGGACTCTTTTTATGGAGGCGTTCACACGACCCCTACATTGAACCGTTGATTTATGTTGATGAGAAGAGACTCCTGGGTCTAAAAATTACCAGCTTTAACGCCGCTATTCTATTTCTTAATGTCTATCTACCATATCACACTGATGACAATGCTAATGAATATCTAGAAATGTTAGGCAAAATCCAGGCCATAAGCGATTCATTTGAACCAACCAATATATTCATCATTAGTGATTTTAATGCCGATATTAAGAACCCCAGTCTGTTTACTCCATTTCTCAATGCTTTTATAAACGACGGTCACCTTATCGTGACACATTGCTTCTCCCCTCTGTTGCTTTTACATATGTTAGTGATGCGCACGGCTCAAGGAGCTGGCACGACAACGTGCTCACCACCCACTCTAATCACTCATCAATATCTGATATGGAAGTTAAATACGATTGTGTCTCTTCCGACCACTTACCTCTATGCTTTTCTATATATACCAAGTTATTACCTTCAACTGAAACCACCATACAGGAGCAAATTCAAGCACCTCGTCCTGGGTGGAATGCTGCCTCCATAATTATCATACACAAACTGGTTCGCTTTTATCTGCTATTGATGTACCTTGTGAGGTTTTAAGATGTACTAACCCTAATTGTAATTATGAAGCCCATCGCACTTTGCTAAACAATCTTTACAATGATATTATAAAATCACTCAAAGACGCTGCCGAGGTAATCCCTACAAAGGCTAACAACTCGTTTTCTAAGTATACTGTTCTTGGCTGGAACGACCTAGTCAGAGACTCCGATCAAGCTGCTAGAGAATCCTTTCTCTTCTGGCGTTCTTCTGGGAGTCCTCGCCATGGTCCCTTGTATGATATAATGAAAATTAGATTAGTAAAGAATATGTGGCTTCTTCATTACCAATCCCTACTTAACTATTTACCTGGCTCTCCAGTCAACATCAAGAAGATCAATGAATACTGTAGCAATGTACAGCTTTATGTTCAAATGAGTGTTAATGTTAAGGAAATTCAAGACACAATACATGCAATGCCTGTAGGCAAAGTCCATTTTAAATATGCGAATGAAAAACTTCATGTTCTCATGTCACTTTTATATAGCATGTTAATTCACGTTTTTTTTACCGGATGCTATGATGATTACAATCGTAGCCCCCATAATTAAAAATAAGGCGGGTGACCTGTCTGATAACAACAACTACCGACCCATTGCTCTAGCCACAATTGCTAGTAAATTATTTGAATCCTTGATATTATCCAGGGTCTCTATTTTTCTATCTACACTTGTAAACCAATTTGGATTAAAAAAGGATCACTCAACTGAAATGCTAATATTTTTATTAAAATAACTCTTTCGACACTACATAGCGAATGGCTCATCTATGTATGTTACTATGCTGGATGCCTCTAAGGCCTTTGACAAAGACAACCATAGTAAGCTATTCACCAAACTAATTGACCGGGGATGTCCTTCTTTTATTGTTCGCATTCTTTATTACTGGTACAGAACCCAGAAATTCACTGTCAGATGGTGTTGTAGCTTCTCATAATTTTTTTACCGTTTCAAACGGTGTTAAGCAGGGTGGAATCCTTTCTCTACATCTTTTTAACGTTTACATGGATGACTTAAGTGTAAATTTGAATAAATTACAAATTGGCTGTCTTTATGCAGGACACATAATGAATCATATGATGTATGCCGATGACCTTTGTGTTTTTTCACCTAGTGTTGCTGGGTTGAGAAAACTCACCGATTGTTGTGCCGAGTACGGTAGTATGTTTGATATAATATACAACGCCAACAAATCTTTATGTATGGTTATTGATAACAAACCTAGGGACAAGAAAAATATTCATCCTGTTGTTATCAATAACCATACACTACCTTACACTGAGAAATCTAAATACCTTGGCCATATTATAAACAATAATCTTACTGATGATGACGATATTGCCTGGCAGAAAATATGTATCTATGCTCAGACAAATGCTTTAGCCAGAACATTTTACTTATGCAACAATTCCATTAAAACAACTTTATTTAATTCATACTGTGGTTCAATGTACACCTCAAGTCTTTGGTGTCATTTAAAAAAAACAGAGTCTGAAAGGTATTACTGTCGCTTATAACAACAGTTTTAGAATTACACACAACCTGTCACCCCGCTGTAGTGCAAGCCATATGTTCGCTACTAATTATGTTAAATCCTTTAATGAACGTATTCGTTCATCAATTTTTAGCCTTTTATGCCGGTTGGAAAAATCCGACTTATCTTATATATATTTTTACTACACGTCATGTATGTATATTTTTATTTATATATATATATATTTTTCTCACTACATGTAATTATATTGTTCATCATGTGTGTATATGTATGTTTTTTTTTACTTGCATGTATATATAATACTATGGGCTCGTGCCTGAAATAAAACATTATTATTATTATTATTATTACAGAAAACTTGGGCCGAACGGACATTGTGTGCAAAAAAAACCAGTAAATAACGACCTTCATAACCTCAACGTACGATTATTCAACTGACATATTATGGAATTATTTTTACCATAACAAAATGGGGAAATCCCCAAATGGGACGATTTTAAACCGTGACATATAAAAAATGTGCATAGCCATTCTCTAGAAGATGACATTCACTATTTTTTTTATGTTTGGCATTGTCATTATGTCAATTCAGTCACTCTGTTGGGTGTAGTGGCGATGGGTTTATAATATGGGGAGATGTTGGCAGTGCAGTATGCCAACATTGTTTTTTTAATACGCATGTTAACATAATTTAATGTTGCTATGCTTGTAAACTTCAAAAAAATAAGTCTTTTAACAAGATTTAACAAGATTGCCATCTCGAACAACAAGTTCCAGATGGCAAGTGGACAAGGAAGCCATTGGCTTATCGAGAGTCCAACAATTTTCTCATCTATGTGTAGCCCGCCCTTATCAGATATCTGTCAATTCTATTTTTAAACATATTCACACTACTAGCATTAACACAATCATTTGGCAGTTTGTTCCATTCATTTATCACCCTCTGTGAGAAAGAGTACTTTCTCATGTCCAACCTACACTGCTCCTTAACTAATGCTGCTTTGTGTCCTCTGGTTCTACTGCCTTCTTTAAGTTTGAAGAACATATTCCTATCAATATCCTCATAACCGTTCACTATTTTAAACACTTCTATTTGGTCTCCTCTTAGTCTCCTGGTCTCTAGTGTTGTCAAACCACATTGTAATAAGCGACTTTCGTAACTAAGGTCTCTTAATTCTGGAATCATCTTAGTTGCTCTTCGTTGTATTCTTTCTAGCTTATCTATGTCTTTTTTACGATATGGCCTCCATGCTTGAATACAATATTCCAAATGTGGTCTAACTATTGCTTTGTACAGGGGTACAATTAGATGTTTCTCCTTATACGTGATAGTTCTCCTAATTAGCCCTAGAATTTGATTTCCTTTCGAAGCAGCAATCCCACATTGCTCTGAAACTTTCATGTCAGCATTAAATGTTACTCCTAAATCCTTTTCTTGTGTGGTTCTACCTAGTACAGCATCCCCCATTTTATATTCCTCGTCCATATTTCCATGTCCTATGTGTATACATTTACACTTCCCAAAATTGAATAACATTTGCCATTTTTCTGACCATTTAACTAATTTTTCCAGATCATCCTGTAAACTTTGGTTATCTGTATCATTAGTAACCTTTCTGAATACTTTTGTGTCATCTGCAAATTTGAGTACTTTGCTAGATATGTCATCCTCCAAATCATTTATATATATTAAAAACAGTATAGGGCCTAATACTGATCCCTGTGGTACCCCACTCAAAACAGATTTCCAGTTTGAAATCTCACCATCTACTATTACTCTCTGTCTTCTGTGTGTAAGCCACTTTTCTATCCAGTTGATTACATCATTGCCTATACCATGGGCTTTTAGTTTAAGTAACAATCTTTGATGTGGCACTTTATCGAAAGCTTTCTGAAAATCTAAGTAGACAACATCCACTGGTGACCCGTCATCTACCCACTTTGTAATTTCTTCTAAAAAACATAAGAGATTGGTTAGACATGACCTTGCTTTTAGGAATCCATGTTGAGATGTATTTATTAATTTATGTTTTACGAGGAATTCCACCATGTGGTCTCTAATTAATGTTTCGAGTAATTTACATACAACTGATGTTAAACTCACTGGTCTGTAATTTTCTGGCTTCTTCCTCGATCCCTTCTTAAATAGCAGCGTAATGTTTGCTTCTTTCCATTCTGAAGGAACTATTCCTTCTTCTAGTGACAAGTTAAATAAGTTTGCAAGTGGTGTACAAATTTGATCAACAATTTCCTTTAGCAGTTTTGGTGGTATCCCATCAACTCCAGGTGATTTATTATCTTTCATCTTCTTAATTTTCTTTGCTATCATTTCAGGAGTTACAAATAACTGCCCTAAATGTTCTGATTTATTGCCCTCAAATTTAGTCAATGGAACTGGAAGTGAGTTGATATCTTCTGTGGTAAAAACTGAGCTGAAATACTCATTCAGGATCTCTGCCATTTGGAACCCATCTGAAATTATGTTTTCACTGTTGTATTCCAGAGGTCCGACCTTATCTCGAACTTTCTGTTTACTCCTTACATAAGCATAGAAACTCTTGCTGTCATTTTTTATATTACCTGCCAATTTTTTTTCAAAGGTTCTTTTAGATTTTCTAATTTCAGTTGTAGCTAGGTTAAGTGCCTCTTTGTAGTTTGTGTAGTCTTCTACATTTCCAGTGTGTTTATAGACCCTCCACAGCATCTGTTTGTGAGCAATTTTTCTAATAGCTTCTTTTGACAGGTGTTTTTTCCTGGATCTTTTCCCTTGTTTTCTTAATGGAATAAATTTCTCAATAATGCCCTCAATCTCATATTTTAAACAAGTCCAGCATTCTGTTGCTGTCTTGTTCTTCAGCAAGTTATTCCAATCTATATTTGCTAGATATGTTCTCATCACTTTATATTTGCCTTTGTTGAAGTTCCTCTTCAATTGTTTTTTTATATGTATTCCCTGTTTTTACTTTTATATTAAAATAGATTTGGTTATGGTCACTTGAGCCCAAAGGTTCGTGTACTTCAACATTGTCAACTAATTCATTTTGAGAAGACAAAATTAAATCTAACACATTCCCACCTCTGGTTGGTTCCAAGACATGTTGAGTAAGGAAACAATCCTGTGTTAGAAGTAGAAACTGATGGTCGTCACCTCCAGCACTCTCTAATGATTCCCATTGTATATGGCCATGGTTAAAATCACCCATTATAACACATTCTCCCTTGCTCACCTCCCTTATCGCCTTTTGTAATTTTTCATCTTCCTCTTGTCCTATGTTAGGACTACGATAAACTACTCCTATTGTTAATGTTGAGTTCCTGGTAACTATGTTACACCAAATTGCTTCCACACTATTTGCTTCACTTTTCAGTGTAATTTCATATGCTTGGATAGATTCTTTAATATACAAAATTACTCCACCTCCCCTTCTTTCTCGTCTATCCTTCCTAAACATTACATAGCCTGTCAGTGCTAACTCAGCATCTACTATATCTTCATTTGCCCATGATTCTGTGATGCCTATTACATGAGGATCAATATCTGCTACCATAATGTCTAACTCACTTTTTTTATTTACTATGCTCCTGGCATTTAAGCATACACATTTAAGTTCATTGTCTGAAATTATTGGTGAACATTTCTTTGGATGTGTATTTGTAGTAGTACTCCTTTGAGTTTTCTCTGTCAGTTCCCCCTGCGCATCTAGTTTAAATAATTTATGGTACCTGTGCCCTCGTCGACAACTCTGACAAACTCACACGCTAGAACTGCAGCACCCTTCCCTGTCAGATGTAGTCCATCTCTCATGAAAAAGTCACCTCTTCCCACAAAGTTTAACCACATGTCTACGAAGCCTACTCCCTCCTCCATACATACCTTCTGTACCTGTGTGTTGATCGCCATCCTTCTACAGTTCCTATATTCCTCACCCCTGCCTCCCATTATTGGTAATATCCCCGACAATACGATCTGCCCAACTCGTGCCTCTTTAAGTGTCTTGATCAAACTCCTGTACTTACCAACGATGGATGACGTTCCCTCCTTCTCTGCATTGTTCGTTCCCACATGCACGAGAACAGCACCTCCCGTGCCACCACCCATGACCTGTCCTGCCTTCTCTGCTATATCCTCTACTTTTGCCCCTGGTAGGCATACTGTTATGTCATCTCCTCTATTTACAATTTTATCCACTTTCCTAATGATGGAATCCCCCATAAATACCCGGGCTTTCCTCGCTTTCCCCTGTGATACTACATCAGCAAAGCTCCTTTTCTGTTGCACACTACTAGTATGCCCCCTTTCTCTCATATCATCAACCTTTACTGTCTTACCACCTGGCAATCCCTCTCCACTCACCCGCTTACCTCTCTTTTGTTGCATTCTCTGCCTTCTGTCATCTTTCTTCTTCTTACCAGCTTTCTCCCTCACATTGCCACTGCTCTCCTTGGTCTCACCACCTCTGCTCTCCTCGGTCTCACCACCTCTGCTCTCCTCGGTCTCACCACCTCTGCTCTCCTCGGTCTCACCACCTCTGCTCTCCTCGGTCTCACCACCTCTGCTCTCATCATTCTCACCACCTCTGCTCACTTCTGTCTCACCCTGCCCTGTCATCATCAAAATCATATGTCTTAGCTCAATCACCTGCTCCTGCAGATGTTTCACTGTCTTACACCCCCTACACACGAAATGGAAATCATCCGCCTGCACCTCCGCCCACGAATTTACACACCCGGACTTTGCAAAGTCTATCCAGCTGTCGCAGCTAGAGCATATCAAATTACGTTTCGCCTTTACTTGGCGTTTGCACGGCGCCATGTTAGAAATTAAATTTGTATTTGTTTATAATCCGTTTATAATCAATTTATACTAGGTAGTCTTCACAAAGACTGTTTTTGTGTTGTAATACACACTTTATAGTATGTTAATTATGCCTTAATTAAATTTACAGCTACTGCCTTGCAACTTACTTTCTATGTAACAGCTGAATAACAAAACGTAATATCGCTCGCGCTAACGAAATTTCAGTGACCTTATTTAAATAACACTGAATTACTACCTACGGCTAACTTTTAACAATAAATGTTGCTAAAACAAAATATTTAGGTTTCAATATTTAATATGTACTAAATTATTTACAATAATATTACGTCTCGTATTATGTACCCAATCAACTGAAAACAACAACCCTTAATTATCGCTCGCGCTACCGAGTCCTCGGAGACCTACGATATAAACTACCCTAAATTACTCCTATAGCTAAATTTTAACAGCAACTATTGACTAAACAAGGACTCTTGTAAGTTTATGTTTAATATACACGCAATAATAATACTTATCCGATCAATATTCCACGCTTTAGACAAATATAAAATCCACCAAATTCAATCCTGTGTTCTCCTCAAGATTTCCCAAGATGCAACCAAAAGTCATTGCATATGTTACATGAACCCAAAACACAATTCGACTTCAGCAGTTTTGTCCATTCAGAATATTCACACAGTGAATATGATAATTATAACAATCCTGGTAAAAACGATTACACTAATGTTAGTGTAGACTACTCTTACTACAGAGAACCGCAATTTCCTTTCAAATAAAAAACATTAGATCATCATTGTTTATGATTCACTTCAATGCAAGAAGTTTAAAATAAAATTAGACAGTTTGATTTCAACAGTTTTGTCCATTCAGAATATTCACACGTTGAATATAATGACAAACGCAATGGCGTTGCAACGCCAATATGTAGTGTCGTTGCACCACCAATATATTGTGCCGTTGCACAGCCAATATGTGGTGCCGCTGCGTCAATGTTGCGCCGATGGTTAGTGTGTCGTTGGCAGTGTCGTCGTGCTAACTGAACATCACATTAAACTAGAAGCGCAGGGTGGTTACTTAGATGTACCTCAAACAGGACAAGAGGCCACTAGTGAACACAAACCAGCAACAAAATGTCCGAAAATCATTTATGAAGCTGGTTTGAAATGTGTGTGTTTAAAGGCAAGGAGGATAGCAAATAAGAAAAAAACGTAGTCACACCCCGTTTATTGCCGCCTCACGCGAACGAGCAGACGGTATCGTCATCTACAGGCGGTTCTGCCTCCACCACTTGACACCGCCTAAAGTAGCCGTCGAACGGGCCGGCGTTCAATGGCTTCTCCTCCGTGTAGAGGTGAACCTGAAGAGCACATTCAGAAAATCATCAGATTGCTCTATGGTTACATATATGTCTCTCCAGAATTGCAATATATATTATATAGTTTGTCTGGTGAAATAACTTATACACACACGCACGTCGGCACTCCCGCACGCACACACACTTACATGCAAAATGTGCATACGTGCGGACATGCAAGCATGTTAGCATACCTGGGATTACCTACATACTTGCACACATTTACATGCATACATGCATACGGGCATACGTTCCTGCATTCATGCCAGCACGCACGCATTCACGCATGCCCGCATTCACACATGCACGCATACACACACGCACATACACACGCATGCATGCATGCATACATACATACACACATACATACATACATACATACATACATACATACATACATACATACATACATACATTATATTCATACACCATGACACTAGTCTTTCTCCAAGAAGAGGTTCACTTTCGGTCCAATGCTCCCTCCACCTTCATATCTGCTTCCACACTCCATAAAAGCATACCGCCACTGGTACAACTTGATTATAAATTAAAAATGGATAAATGCATAAGTGGCATAAACGACTGGTTGGCAGGTGTTGTTATCTCAATGCAGCTGTGCTCTTCAGTAGCTTAACATAGCTACAAACATAAACGGACTAGACACATTTTTAATACAAGCATTATCCACCATTGTATTGAGGTATTTCTAAAAGGAATTAATATATGCAGAATCAGCACGTCAAATCTATGGCATGGGAGAGGGGAAATGGTGAGTGGCGCCTTTGGTGGGGAGTTTGGTCGCTCACATTTTCGTCATTTATTATAGACAGAATATTAGGCTAGTTAACAAATGCATTTGAATGCGCATTCTAATGCCTCCATAAATATTTAATGCATTTGCATTTGCATTCTTACCTTAAACATTTGCATTTGAATGCGGCCCACAACCATTTGATTTGTCAAATGTACAATCAAATGTGCAATCAAATTTCACAACATGCCATTGGAAAAAGTGCTCCGTTGTGAGTGGTAACCTCAGCAGATTACGAAATCATTATCTGACCTGTGAATCCACTTCCACAACGTGCTCTTTGAAAAAAAGTGCTCTGTAAGTCAACTGGTCAATGCCTGAGATGTTATTCATACAACATGAAAAGATCAACTGGTCTATCAATTGATGGCTTCAGAGATTACCTATTCATTGAAACAAATCAATGCAGACTACTGACTCCCTTGTGTTGTGTTGACACTGTTGGGGTGGGTTGGGGAGTAAACATTAGTAATGGCAGCCCTGAATATATACAGCCAGAGAGAGAGAGAGAGATGAGAGAGACACGAGAGAGAGAGAGAGAGAGATAGATAGAGAGAGAGAGGAGAGAGAGAGAGATTAATGGTAGCTACAATTATCCAGGTTATCTTAGCAGTTACCCCACCAGTGGACAGTCTATTGTCTTGGGTTACCCCTCCATTCCGGCATACCTGAAGGATTAGCCTTTCATTCACTGCTATGGTTCCCAGTAAACCGTCAATTGTCTATTCCACCCTGTGAACTGTGTAACTTAGTATAAGACTCGACAAACATGCTCATGTAGTGCGACTGGTATGTATTGGTACTTAGTGGTTACAATAATGTACTACTGCATTTCTTAAATAAATTAATAATATGTTTTTGTGTGTATGTGTCTGTGTGTGTGTATGTATGTGTGTGTGTGTGTGTGTGTGTGTGTGTGTGTGTGTGTGTGTGTGTGTGTGTGTGTGTGTGTGTGTGTGTGTGTTCAATATTACATAACAAGCAAGAAACTAAACAATCGTTGCATAATAAATGCATACAATCAGCTGTGTTTGTCTACATTAGTTTTTTTTATCCAAATAATTTTTTTTTAAATATAAAGCCAAAACATTAAATATTAATTCAGAGTTATTTGCAAATGTGTAACCAAAATATTTGCATTTGAATGTGAACCCAAAACATTTGCAATTGCATTTGAATCCGTTCCTGGAAAATTACATTTGCATTCGCATTTGCATATGAATCAAGTGAAACATTTGCATTTGCATTCAAATGCGTTGATATGCATTTGTTAACAAGTCTTCAACATATACACACTATTTTTCCCCAAGTACCACGTTGTTTACCTGACTGGCGTCACCACAGTTGCCGTCACGCAAAGTGATGCGCACGTCGAAGTTTGACTGAGGCTGTGAGAGTTTCACTTTGAGGACGAAGTCCAGAGGATTGTCTGATGATGTCACAGTCTTGCAACTGGCACCTTTCTTGTCAACGAAGAAGGCGCAGTTCCCGAACTCGCGAAATCCGGTTGCAGAGGCAACGATGGATTCTGGAACGACACGTCGATGAGTGAATATTCTGGCATATGTTTATATGGACGTTATTTACCTGCATGTTAACGGTTTTAAGCTAAGCAAATACAACGTTTAGCTAACTAAGTACCATATTTAGTTGCAAGTTAACGCTTTTAAGTTAAGTAATTACCACATATGTTAAAACTGTTTAGCTAATAAATGACCACATTTAGCTGTATGTTAGCGCTTTTTACCTAAATAATTACCACATTTAGTTGTATGTTAACGCTTTTAAGCTAAGTAATTACCTCATTTAGCTTCGTGTTAACGTTTTTTAGCTAAGAAATTACCATATTTAGCTGTATGTTACTGCTGTTTAACTAAGGAATTACCACATTTAGCTGTATGGTAACGCTTTTTAACTAAGTATTTATCGCATTTAGTTGCATGTTAACGCATTGAAACTAAGTATTTACCACATTCACCTGTATGCTAAGGTACTCGGGAAATGCGCGTGATAAATAGCACGGTTTTCTGTAGTGATATTAGCATTGTTGTTAAAGCGTTGGTTCGCACACTGGACGTATGCAAGTATGAACAAGTTTAACGATAAGCCGGTCATTTGCACTTAAATCTTTCTAAGCTAGGTTCTGTGAAGAAAAGAACAAACTCTGCGTATGATTATAATATATTTGTTATAACTAACCAAACAAAGCAAGAAGTACAAAACAATTAATTATGAACATAATCGACAGAATATAGTAATATAAACTAAATCACTACAAGTATTACATAATATGATTATGAATTATTATTGTAATACCACGCCTGTCGGGGCGCGCTATAGCAGAGAGCTATTTTAAAACACTGGGCGAGGTAAGTACATCAGTGTAGACGAACGAGTGGACTGTGGACTCCGGTTGCCTTAGCAACGAACGGGGTGCGGCTAGGGCTGTTATGATCGATGTAACAACCTGCATCGTTGTTAGAACTGCATCTATAGTTTATGTTTGTTTTGGTACACTTGCATTGTATGACTAATCTTAGTTAATTGTGGTGCACTTTAATTTGCTAACTGTATATACGAGCGTCATAACAGCATGACGTTAGCCCTGTGTCTGTCATTTTATAAACTGTATGAAATTTCTCTACCATTTTCTAAACCATGTGTCATTTTTGCTGTACCATTTTTATTGAATGTATGAAAGATGATCGCACCGGGTATCTGGTCATTATGATACCCTTTTATGGTGGCGTATGGAAATTAAGCCGTTCACCTTGTATCTTATCAACTAGAAGTATTAAAGCAGTCACCCAAACAAAACAATTTGACAAGTCTGGAATTTAACCGACGTCCTGTTAAAACTGACACAATTTTCAATTTTCTTGCAAAGTTATGGCATGTTTGGTTTAAAAAAATCAAGCAGTTATATAAATATTTGTTTGAAAATAAACTCATTGGTATATTTAAAGAGTCAGTATGCAGGTTTCATTGGTTCGCAATGCTCTACTATAAATCAATGATAATATAGTCTACTCTTCCAATTTACACTTGACTGCTTAAAATTGTATTAGTACTATTTTTGGTTTATTATCGATCAAAATATTAATTATTACGGATATATGTAAACACATTATAGAGTCATTATTATTTGGTTGTCTAAGCAATGCCTTGAAATAGGTTACTGCACACAACAATGTATGCAGCATATGTTACTATTAGTATTATATTACATACCCTCTGGGTTTATGCATCACACGTGTCGCTGTCTTCACTACCACCTTACTGGCTTTAGGCTCACAAGGCAAACACGGTTATTTTATGTTGTCATACTCTTTTACTGAGAACAACCATATCGGTCAGCTGTTCAACATGTCCTAATCCAAGTTATGTGTGGCATGATTCATTATATAGCTATCTTCGTCAGTACATCATATTCCAATCACATACTATTCCCAAAGTACGTTGTTGTTCTTTCTCTTAGGACAGTTGTGTTATATTTTTATCTATTATTTCTTAATATGCATTTAATATAAATTATTGGAAATATGTAAGCACTATACGGAGCTGTAGTTTGTTATCTGCATTACTTCGTTCTTAGGTTTCCTGCGGTATTGAAGTAATGATGCTATGGCAGCATATGTTTAACATCACTAACCTACAATATAAACATATGAAAGGTTTTTCTTAGATATTTTTTTCTACTGTACACTTTGAGCAATCTCAAAAAAATCTCAACAACACTATTGTTAAATTATCCTGGGTGTGTGTGTGTGTGTGTGTGTGTGTGTGTGTGTGTGTGTGTGTGTGTGTGTGTGTGTGTGTGTGTGTGTGTGTGTGTGTGTGTGTGTGTGTGTGTGTGTGTGCGTATTGCATATGTTGTGTATTAAATTCTACTTCCAAAGTGCTACCCCTACAGCTGCCTTGGCCTGGTATCGCATTTTGTTTCTGTATATTTCATACACAAACATCCGTGAACTTGGGATCCATGCATAATATAAATATAGCAGGGTATATCAGCTTCATCCAGTTGATATCATATTTATTTTAATTGTATTATCATATAAATACATAACCATATATGTTTTTATATTTCAATAACCCAAACTGAAAACTGGCGAAATGCTTTAATAACATTAAAACAAAATGGATGGTAAAAAAATTACATACATATTAGAGTCCTCTAAATAGGCCACCCATGTGACCAAGATAAACTGGTCTGATTACAGAGGCTGGTGAGATGTACACATGTGTAGATCTGACAATAACACGGGGTTTAATGGGTGGCTGCGTCCAACGGGTGCTTTTTATAACTGGTTCTACTGTATCTATGGAATAAACCTTTTAGCTACTACACACACCATTCTTGAAACCTAAATATTAGTTTATCACATGTTGTATTTGTCTTTTTGCATGCTCTTCGTTGATTGCATTAAATATACACACCCTTATCAGACAATGAAATATGTTTTGCTAGATTTGGACCACCATTTGTAGCAACAACAAAACATTAAATCCAATTCCAGGTACCTTTAACATTGTTTTTCTGTAGTGCTGTTTTAGTGGGTCTTAATATAATTGTTAATTTGCTTTTATAAGTTTTGTATATATGCGCAGATTCAGAATATATAGATATAACAAATGCTGTATACAGCCTCTTTTTCTTGACACCAGCACGTTTTAAACCTTTGGTGAAACAAGTTGTCTTGTTAGTGCTACGGTACTCTAGGATGTGTTCTCAGGCTAGTGACTGGAATAGTTACTGCAGGCCTTTTTAGACACCTGGGTAACACGACTGTGAACTATCCTGTAATACCTACTGTTAAGCGAGCACTTAATTCAGAGTTAATTGCGAATTTGTCAAAGAGATTAAATTAGGCTGTAATTTTCTTGACTGGGTATATGAAAGAAAAAGAACAAAGAATGCGCAACGACTGCAATGACATCAGCAACTATTTTAGTATTCGTGTTTCATTGGTAGTCTCGTGAATGGAAACATTGTTGCATGCTTTTAAAATGTGTATACGTTCCCGCCGGTAGACACACACGATGAGACAGTTGGCATTTTCTTTTAACTGCGAGACATTTCGCAGTCATTTTCTTTAACTGCGTGACCTGTTATTTTCTTTTGTTGTGACATTTTTGTGTATTTTTATTTAACTGCGTGACATTTTACCAGTCTTAGCTAATGCGGTTTGTCACATATGTAACGCTGTTTTCTAAGTGTGTAACATATTCATTATGTAGTAACGCGTTTAGCTATTCTTCCAATGGCATACACAGCGCAGTCTCCACAGCATGTACCACCATCCGTTGGCCTTTTTTTCCATTACTGGTCACCACTTCCACCATTTACCTCCGTCTGACTGTCCCTAAGAGCAACTCCATACATTGCCCCTACATTCATCTGTGTCCGTAATTTGGTTAGTTAATGACATTTGATACATTGTTACTAAGTACATGATAGCTGGTATAGAAAAAATTTCACTGCTCATTAATTTCAAAAGATCAAGTTTTCATAAGGATTACTCCTGGAGCGAGATAAAAACGCCGGACGAGAGTGCAGTCGTCAAGAAATCGCTTACGTAATGGGAAGTAAAAATCTAGCTGTAGGAAAAGCACATGCCTTGCAGTAGACACGGTTCCCCATGACGCAATAGCTGTCACTGTTTGGTGCAGGCTCCAACGTCCGTTTCGCTAGGAAGGGGTCAGGGTTAGGGTAGGGTTAGAACTCGAGGGTAGCGATAGGAGGGGTTGGGTTAGGGTAGGGTTAGGTTTAGGGGGTAGCGAAACGGATACGAGGGCGCCACCCTAAACGCTCCATTATGTTTCGAAAAGTTTGTGTTTTGACTTCAAATCATATGATATTTGACCTAATTAATGTTGCCATTTGACCTAGTTCATTTGACATAATAATAATAATAATATAATTATAATAACTTTATTGTAAAAAAAATGGAAATACGTCTTACACTGAGGAGGTAGCATAAAACATACTTTAAATCCCATTCAACCAGCAGTATGTAGAGTAATAAAACCAAGTATGTAGACAGAGTAGATAATGAGTAATACGTCTTACACTGAGGAGGTAGCATAAAACATACTTTAAATCACATTCAACCAGCAGAATGTACAGTAATAAAACCAAGTATGTAGACAGAGTAGATAATGAGTAATACGTCTTACACTGAGGAGGTAGCATAAAACATACTTTAAATCACATTCAACCAGCAGTATGTAGTATAATAAAACCAAGTATGTAGACAGAGTAGATAATGAGTAATACGTCTTACACTGAGGAGGTAGCATAAAACATACTTTAAATCACATTCAACCAGCAGTATGTAGTGTAATAAAACCAAGTATGTAGACAGAGTAGATAATGAGTAATACGTCTTACACTGAGGAGGTAGCATAAAACATACTTTAAATCACATTCAACCAGCAGAATGTACAGTAATAAAACCAAGTATGTAGACAGAGTAGATAATGAGTAATACGTCTTACACTGAGGAGGTAGCATAAAACATACTTTAAATCACATTCAACCAGCAGTATGTAGTGTAATAAAACCAAGTATGTAGACAGAGTAGATAATGAGTAATACGTCTTACACTGAGGAGGTAGCATAAAACATATTTTAAATCACATTCAACCAGCAGAATGTACAGTAATAAAACCAAGTATGTAGACAGAGTAGATAATGAGTAATACGTCTTACACTGAGGAGGTAGCATAAAACATACTTTAAATCACATTCAACCAGCAGTATGTAGAGTAATAAAACCAAGTATGTAGACAGAGTAGATAATGAGTAATACGTCTTACACTGAGGAGGTAGCATAAAACATACTTTAAATCACATTCAACCAGCAGTATGTAGAGTAATAAAACCAAGTATGTAGACAGAGTAGATAATGAGTAATACGTCTTACACTGAGGAGGTAGCATAAAACATACTTTAAATCACATTCAACCAGCAGTATGTAGTGTAATAAAACCAAGTATGTAGACAGAGTAGATAATGAGTAATACGTCTTACACTGAGGAGGTAGCATAAAACATACTTTAAATCACATTCAACCAGCAGTATGTACAGTAATAAAACCAAGTATGTAGACAGAGTAGATAATGAGTAATACCAAGTGTTATATACAATATAATCATTTGCCTTAATTAAGTTGAGATTTGACCTAATTAAGTTGACCGTGTATTCCACGGGAAGAACAGCTAAACGCGTTGCATAGTGAATGTGTTACATCCTTGGCAAACAGCTTTACATATGTGACAAAAACGCTTACGTAGTTAAAAAAACGACACAAAAAATGTCACACAGTTAAAGGAAAAGGTTGTTTTGCTAATTCGTTATTTCGCCACTTCGTGCAATCAGACGGATGTGAAGATTGGAGGTGGAGGGCATTGATGGATGAAGAGTCAACGAACGGATGTGGATGGAGATGCAGGTGGCCAGTAATGGATGAATATTCTTGTAGGGGTAGACGAACGGCGGTCAATGTAGGGGGTAGTGGGAGGGGATGAATGAAAGGAGAGATGGGCGGTAAATAAAATGTTTGAAGATACTACGAAGGGCAATTGTGGATGGGGTGAACTGACCAGTAATGAAAGAATATTCTGGTGCATGGGGTGGCTATACAGGACTGTATACGAAGATGTTAGTGGACGGAAATGAAGATAGCGAACAGACAGGCGGACATACGTAGCTAAACGCGTTACTACATAGCTGAATGCATTGCATACTTGGTAAAAAGCGTTACATACGCAGTTAATATTGGCCTGTAATGGTTAGTGAGGTGACAATGAACACTGTAAGTGTCAGGTAGGTGACTTGTGCGCTCCCACTCGTCTTGTCTTTTTTGACACTGGTCAGTCGCTGTTGGTGGACTTTGACTTGTGCGCTCCCTCTCGTCTTGTCTTTTTTGACATTGGTCAGTCGCTATTAGTGGACTTTGGCTTGTGTGCTCCCACTCGTTTTATCTTTTTTGACAGTGATCAGTCGTTGGTTACACCTTCTTGCAGGCTATCTAGGGTTATTCAACCGACAAGAGGTTGGGGTTACACCTTTTTCCGTACCGTCGCCGCTAAGAAGCTGGTAGGATTGTGCAAACAGCACTGTCTCGATGCAGTCTATCTAGGGTTATACAACCGACACCAGGTTGGGGTTACACCTTTTTACAGGCAATCTAGGGTTATACAACCGACAACAGGTTGGGGTTAGGCTTTTTCCGTACCGCCGCCGCCACGGAGCACGCGCGCGTGTTCCGTGGCGGCGGCGGTACGGAAAAAGAACGTATTTTAAAAGCATGCAACAATGTTTCCATTCACGAGACTACCAATTAAACACGAATACTAAAATAGTTGCTGATGTAATTGCAGTCGTTGCGCATTCTTTGTTCTTTCTCTTTCATACACCCTGTCAAGAAAATTACAGCCTAATTTAATCTCTTTGACAAATTCGCAATTAACTCTGAATTAAGTGCTCGCTTAACAGTAGGTATTACAGGATAGTTCACAGTCGTGTTACCCAGGTGTCTAAAAAGGCCTGCAGTAACTATTCCAGTCACTAGCCTGAGAACACATCCTAGAGTACCGTAGCACTAACAAGACAACTTGTTTCACCAAAGGTTTAAAACGTGCTGGTGTCAAGAAAAAGAGGCTGTATACAGCATTTGTTATATCTATATATTCTGAATCTGCGCATATATACAAAACTTATAAAAGCAAATTAACAATTATATTAAGACCCACTAAAACAGCACTACAGAAAAACAATGTTAAAGGTACCTGGAATTGGATTTAATGTTTTGTTGTTGCTACAAATGGTGGTCCAAATCTAGCAAAACATATTTTATTGTCTGATAAGGGTGTGTATATTTAATGCAATCAACGAAGAGCATGCAAAAAGACAAATACAACATGTGATAAACTAATATTTAGGTTTCAAGAATGGTGTGTGTAGTAGCTAAAAGGTTTATTCCATAGATACAGTAGAACCAGTTATAAAAAGCACCCGTTGGACGCAGCCACCCATTAAACCCCGTGTTATTGTCAGATCTACACATGTGTACATCTCACCAGCCTCTGTAATCAGACCAGTTTATCTTGGTCACATGGGTGGCCTATTTAGAGGACTCTAATATGTATGTAATTTTTTTACCATCCATTTTTTTTTAATATTATTAAAGCATTTCGCCAGTTTTCAGTTTGGGTTATTGAAATATAAAAACATATATGGTTATGTATTTATATGATAATACAATTAAAATAAATATGATATCAACTGGATGAAGCTGATATACCCTGCTATATTTATATTACGCATGGATCCCAAGTTCACGGATGTTTGTGTATGAAATATACAGAAACAAAATGCGATTCCAGGGCAAGGCAGCTGTAGGGGTAGCACTTTGGAAGTAGAATTTAATACACAACATATGCAATACGCACATACACACACACACACACACACACACACACACACACACACACACACACACACACACACAAACACACACACACCCAGGATAATTTAACAATAGTGTTGTTGAGATTTTTTTGAGATTGCTCAAAGTGTACAGTAGAAAAAAATATCTAAGAAAAACCTTTCATATGTTTATATTGTAGGTTAGTGATGTTAAACATATGCTGCCATAGCATCATTACTTCAATACCGCAGGAAACCTAAGAACGAAGTAATGCAGATGACAAACTACAGCTCCGTATAGTGCTTACATATTTCCAATAATTTATATTAAATGCATATTGAGAAATAATAGATAAAAATATAACACAACTGTCCTAAGAGAAAGAACAACAACGTACTTTGGGAATAGTATGTGATTGGAATATGATGTACTGACGAAGATAGCTATATAATGAATCATGCCACACATAACTTGGATTAGGACATGTTGAACAGCTGACCGATATGGTTGTTCTCAGTAAAAGAGTATGACAACATAAAATAACCGTGTTTGCCTTGTGAGCCTAAAGCCAGTAAGGTGGTAGTGAAGACAGCGACACGTGTGATGCATAAACCCAGAGGGTATGTAATATAATACTAATAGTAACATATGCTGCATACATTGTTGTGTGCAGTAACCTATTTCAAGGCATTGATTAGACAACCAAATAATATTGACTCTATAATGTGTTTACATATATCCGTAATAATTAATATTTTGATCGATAATAAACCAAAAATAGTACTAATACAATTTTAAGCAGTCAAGTGTAAATTGGAAGAGTAGACTATATTATCATTGATTTATAGTAGAGCATTGCGAACCAATGAAACCTGCATACTGACTCTTTAAATATACCAATGAGTTTATTTTCAAACAAATATTTATATAACTGCTTGATTTTTTTAAACCAAACATGCCATAACTTTATAAGAAAATTGAAAATTGTGTCAGTTTTAACAGGACGTCGGTTAAATTCCAGACTTGTCAAATTGTTTTGTTTGGGTGACTGCTTTAATACTTCTAGTTGATAAGATACAAGGTGAACGGTTTAATTTCGATACCACAAAAGGGTATCATAATGACCAGATACCCGGTGCGATCATCTTTCATACATTCAATAAAAATGGTACAGCAAAAATGACATATGGTTTAGAAAATGGTAGAGAAATTTCATACAGTTTATAAAATGACAGACACAGGGCTAACGTCATGCTGTTATGACGCTCATATATACAGTTAGCAAATTAAAGTGCACCACAATTAACTAAGATTAGTCATACAATGCAAGTGTACCAAAACAAACATAAACTATACGTGCAGTTCTTACAACGATGCAGGTTGTTACATCGATCATAACAGCCCTAGCCGCACCCCGTTCGTTGCTAAGGCAACCGGAGTCCACAGTCCACTCGTTCGTCTATACTGATGTACTTACCTCGCCCAGTGTTTTAAAATAGCTCTCTGCTATAGCGCGCCCCGACAGGCGTGGTATTACAATAATAATTCATAATCATATTATGTAATACTTGTAGTGATTTTGTTTATATTACTATATTCTGTCGATTATGTTCATAATTAATTGTTTTGTACTTCTTGCTTTGTTTGGTTAGTTATAACAAATATATTATAATCATACGCAGAGTTTGTTCTTTTCTTCTCAGAACCTAGCTTGGATAGATTTAAGTGCAAATGACCGGCTTATCGTTAAACTTGTTCAGACTTGCATACGTCCAGTGTGCGAACCAACGCTTTAACAACAATGCTAATATCACTACAGAAAACCGTGCTATTTATCACGCGCATTTCCCGAGTACCTTAGCATACAGGTGAATGTGGTAAATACTTAGTTTCAATGCGTTAACATGCAACTAAATGCGATAAATACTTAGTTAAAAAGCGTTGGTAATTTCTTAGCTTAAAAGCGTTAACCTACAGCTAAATGCGGTATTTACTTAGCTAAACTCATTAACATGTAGCTGTATTTGGTACTTACTTAGCTTAAAAGCGTTAACGTACAACTAAAAGTGATATTTACTTTGCGAAAACAAACTTAACATAGAATGTGGTATATACTTAGCTAAATAGCGTTAACATACAATTAAAAGTGATACTTAATATGCTAAAAGCGTTAGCACACAGACAAGCGTGACAATTACGTAGGTAAAATGTGGTAAGATACAAATAAAAGTGACATTTACTTAACATGTTAACAGGCAGATAAATGTTGTAAACACTTAGCTTAAAAGCATTACATACGTAACTAAGTGTGACAAAATACATATAAAAGGGGTATTTTCTTAGACAAATCGGTAATCTTTCTCATTACTCGTGCTATGTATGATTCATACGATAACCAATACCCTAAATATGTTAGATGTACGCATACAGGTCAACTCGTTGATGCATTCACAGCTGTTTTTATTATTTATGCAGACAGGACGTCACGTGGTCTACTCTTCTTAGAGAAACGACAAAAATAACAATAATGAAACCCGATTTTCATCATAGCTGGCATCGAATAAATTACTGCACAGCATTGTGCAAATGACGGGCTTATCTTTCAACGTGTTCAGACTTGCATACATCCAGTGGGCGAACCAGCGCTTTAACTACAGCGCTAATATGACTACATATAGCCAGGTTATTTAAAACGCGCATTTCCCGAGTACCAAAATCCACTAGTCAGCTGTTAGTATCGCCTTAATGCGTCCTTTCGGGAACGCGGCAGAGCGGTGTCATATTACGGAATACAACACGGCCGCATTCCTAACATGGTATGTAGCCCGCTGCATTCCGCGAAACGGGAGCATATACCCTAACCGCAACGTCAGCGGTATGCCCCGCGAGCATCTACCCCTCTCCCACCAGATGGACACACGAGCCATTCATCCTCCTTACCTCATTAATCATCCACGATTTTTATGAAACTCATACGCATAACTTTTATAAAACTATAACCGACGAATCACAGCTCTTTATACCATTCACCGATAACGTACTGAACCCTGATTGATTAGCTCTCTCATTCACTCACTCACTCAATAACCGCCACGTCAGCGATATATGGGTTTTCCCTAAATAACCGTCACGTTAGCGATAGGTGGGTTTTTCCCACTAACCGCTACGTCAGCGACATGTGGGTTTTTCCCGAAATTGAAATAAAAAATTAAAATAAAAAATAAAAAATAAAAAATTAAAATTAAAATTAAAATTAAAATTAAAATTAAAATTAAAATTAAAATTAAAATTAAAATTAAAATTAAAATTAAAATTTAAATTAAAATTAAAATTAAAATTAAAGTTAAAATTAAAATTAAAATTAAAATTAAAATTAAAATTAAAATTAAAATTAAAATTAAAATTAAAATTAAAATTAAAATTAAAATTAAAATTAAAATTAAACGCCACGTCAACGACATGTGGGTTTTTCCCAATGTCTATTTTTAGTAACCTCCTCTCTTGCTCATCATAAACCCCTTACCTACTACTCACGTATTTCACTGTTTGTTGACTCTGCCTGCCTTCGTGAAAGTCGCGTCATCGACAACGAAGGCTCCGTACTGAAGTTACCAAATTTACCGACCAAAGTCAACTCTTTCGATGATTTTAACAAAACATATGCAGTTTTATATTAAATCAAAATCGCATGTTACTTAATTTATTTCCACACTTCATGTTTGGACATCAACGAACCGGATTGGCTATGGGCGAAATTAGTTGAGGGTGGAGTTTTAAAATGAACAATAAGACAACCTTCCCCCGAAAAGTGACTCAGCAATGCTAACAGATAGGACACGTGGCAATTTAGTTGCTAGAGGCCATGACCTGGGTGTGCGATTATTTTAGGTGAAAGTTATATCACCATTGTTAACAGAGAGGAAAACTTGGTGCGAAACAGTACGCCGGAGCTCACCATTAGGAGACAAGTAGACAGTCATAATCTATGGGTCATATTATTGCAAATAGTCACTATGGGGTCTTCCGAGATTAATAGTTGTATACCTATCCGCCACGGGCGCTTCAATTTTAATGCAAACAATATCCGTTACAGGATGATATACTTGATTACAATACATACGTGTTATCACAAGTGATGTTCGGTTGATGCAATGACAGTGTTTAGCAGAACAACACAACGAAGGATCGATAGTCACCAAACGTTGTGCAGTGCCGCAGCGAAAGGTCAATTTCCGATGACACGACGGTTGTGTGCACTCGTCTGCATAAAAACACAACAGGGCCGTCGTAAACATAGTAGAGTTCCATACAAACAGTGGCTATTCATCATACGGTACGTGTCTCAACATAATACAATACTTTATAACGCCGTTAAGTTTTAATCGCCGTGTTGTTGTAATATCAGTAATTGGGTAACGACATAACTTAAGTAGGAACATATATATTTTCTTTCAAGATAATAACAAATAAAATGCAATTAAAAGGAGAGCTATAAATAATTTGTTAAATTAATTACCCAAGATTCGCATCCACGCTGGGGACAAATTGACAGTCGTGCTGGAGCAGGTTGACAATAAAAAGCAAGACAGAATCAGTTATCAAGTAATTATAAATCAGTGTACATTAATAACCCTCTGTCGTTCGCACCTAGAACTGATATATTGGCGTCATTTGATTCACCGGTGCCACTAGATCCAGTGTTTGGATGGCGGATTTCCAATCGTCATGGTATACACAGGGTACATGCCGTCGTGTCTGTGATTAGCCACTGTGATGTTAGACGTTGTCCAGATAGGGCAAGTTGTCCAGACACTCGGTTTTTCCTCCTTATTTTCCAATTTATTGTAGTTTACGTATGTGTACGTCTGAGTATGCTACTTGCGCCTGGTCACCCCACACCAAGACAGACATTCAGAAAGTTGAACAAGTTCAGCGTCCGCAGCTCGTTTTGTCACTGGTGACTATCGGAGAACTTCAAGTGCCACTGCCATGTGCGCTAACCTCACGTAGGATACATTGCATACTAGACGTTGCATCAGACATGCCACTCTGTTTTGTAAGATTCACCATGGATAATTTCGCATCAGTTTGCCTGTCATCATTATCACTGCAGATGCTCGCATTAAACGCCACCACGAGTATAACCTCCGAACACTACCAGCCTCCTGCATCATCTACCAGCACTCATGTTCACTATATCCCAATGTGGCATTCCCCCTCCCAGGAAGTAGTCACGGCACCAACGGCAGAAGCATTTCAGAAAGCCGCACTCGACGTTATTAAGTCACCGTAAACGTCAATTTTAACGCTGAACTGCACAAATTGATTGTACATACAAACGTTTTAGATCACCCCACCTTGGGAGATGACGTTACAAACTGCAGGACAGTAATTTATTTATTTTTTTAGCAGTATGTACTTGAATACTTGAAGTGTATTTAAATTGTGGATATACCTGGAATTTCGTACATACCGTTTACAATTTGCGTAAAATTGCAAATGTCGCCATATTGGACGTTGTGTATGCGACCGAGAAAATTGAGGCAGCCACCGATTCCCTGTTTTAATCATTTTAACTCTTCGCGGAGTTAACGAACCAACGTCATCCGAATCGGCAATTGGGGTCCGCTTACATGCATTATTGACCGTACCGGCTTCGCAGACGGTCACGCGTAGTGAGTGACCTTTTACTGTGGCCACATCTAATTTGTGGAATCGGTTAGCTGATTAGCTCGACTCCACGGTGTGGATGGCCGCACACGTTAGCCATACCGGCCGGACTGCCTACGCCCAACTACGTGGCATAGCGCGAATACGATCATCTCTGCCGCTCAGAGCGTGCTAGATGCTTGTACACGCGCTTGTCACGTCACGACCAAGCTTGTTAACAAATGCAAATGTTGAGTATGTGAACCCGGCAGTTGTACATAAAGTTGCCATTGCCCAACTCAAATTTTACTGAGTAGAGCAAAGAGGCATAGGCTCTTGCAGCAACTACCTAATCTCCCTTCAACGCCGGCCAACTCGGCTAGTAAATAATAGAGTTACTGCCTTACGATACTTGAATATATATTTCAAGTAATTGGTGTGTAAAAAAAACTAATTTTACCAAGTTTTGTACTTGTAACAAAATTGTTTTACTGAAGGCATCTTTACTTACTACTTACTAATTTTTTATATTAAATTGTTCGCGTTATATTTTCATTACATTCTGACAAAGTGGAATAGGATTAGTTGCAGTCGAAATCAAAGACGATGACTCCTTTTTGTGTATACGAAATAAGGGTGTTATCTTGAGAGAGCAGTACATATCCACCCACGTGGATGTCACGTGCTCCGCAATAAATTGTGATTTCTTCGGGTTTTACGTGTGCGTTCGAAACGACGATTCATTTCGGCTAGAACGAACAAGTGGACCGTCACGTCAACGAAGAAATTTGCGAATTCTACCGCCAAACACGTGCCAAAAACGCTTTTTTATGTCGAATGCTGTGCTACTTTACTGGGAATAACGCCCATCTGAACAGTATAGCGCGGACAAATTCATCCTCGCTGACCCGACATCTTTAGATTCTCCTGAGCGCTCCGACGACGAACGAATTCTATTGTAATAATGACATTAATGAAATTATCCGAAACACAAATTCCGAGCTGGATAAGCTCAATGTGTGGTTTTCAGTAAATAGATTATTATTAAGCATAACAAAGAAAAATTACATGATTTTTGGAAATCGCGCATTGAAAAAGTATATCTCTAAAAAAATAAACAATGTTACAATTAATAGAATTGAAGCAACACAATTTTAGGTGTACTGACTCAGGACAAATTAACGGTGAAACAGCAGATTTCTATATTGAAATCTAAATTTTCAAAGTGTTGTGTAGTTATTTAAAAAACTAGTTTTTTAATTAACAAACGTGGAATGCGTATCCTATGCTTTTCTCTCTTCTCGCCTTACATTATTTGTTTTGTTGAAGTATGCGGAAATACATATGCAGCAAACTTAAAATGCTTAGTCTTGTTAGAGAAAAAGATGGCAAGGTTAATATGTGGTGGTCAGGGGTTGGACACATCTAGCCTAGTTTTTATCTCCGCATTCTAAAATTGCCTGATAAGGTAAAACTAAAAATTGCTGAAATTATGTATACGGCACGTTACAATTATTCATTGCCAAACAACATACACAGGCTTTTCTTTTTGTATGACCCTATATATATGACCCGACAAAATGCGTATTTAAACAAAAGTATGCACGCACTAATCTAACGACAATGTGTATATCAATTAACGGTGTACAATTATGGAATTCCCTTGACAGCCCACTAATTCATTCCAAGAGTGTTTATCTGTTCACAAAGAAATATAGCGACCGTTCAATTATTGCACAGCTATGTAACCAATGAGTAACCCGATTATGGTGAAAAAATTAACTGTATTGCCTTATATTTGTTCATGAATTATTGTATTTAACAAAAATAACAAATATACTCAGAACTGAATTGTACCATTAACGCTTACACTTGTAGACTATAACTGTTTTATTTAGTGTCACTTATAAGTGATAGGGCAAGCATCACTAGTGATAGGGCAAGCAACATAAGCTTTACGTTTCTTCTTGCCCATTTCAAAATGGTTTAACTTGTATTACTGATGGTTAAAATTCAATTGTGTCTGCATGTTTACTGTTGATGTTGTTAAAATAAACTTTATTATTATATTATTATTATTATTAGTATTAGTATTATAAATCAGATACGGCCAATTTAGAGATTTATCTAAAGCTGCTCAGTGTGGTCTCGTCCATGAAAACTACTAGGAGAGGGCAACTTCCAAACCCCTTAAGATTCGTAGTGGAATAACACAGGGGTGTGCCGTAGCACCCACACTCTTTGGTATACACTTATCCCTGGTGCTGTCATACACCACTGGTTCCTTCACAGAGGTTGTATATTTACATAATGTATCTGAAAGGGAGCTGTCTAACATCGCTCGCATAACACACAATTCAATATACGTTTCCTAATTTTAAGCAACACATAATTTGGGTTGAGCATTAGCACAAAACAGACACGTGTCGTGTGGCAGGATGTCGTTGTTCCACTTTCAATCAACATTAACCACGTGACATTGAAAGTTGTTGATAGCGTCAGGTATATAGGGCCCATAGCCACCCGTAATTTGGTACTTAATGTTGAAATTAGCCTGCGTATAGCAAACGATGCAGCTGTCATGTACAGTAATATTTCAGCAGAAAAGTGTGGAGCAATGATAAACTGATTGAAAACACGAAACTGAATGTATGTCAGGCATGTAACAACAGCACACGCAAGTCAAGAAGTGATATTGAATACTGTTAACCTTCGCTACCTCAGACGCACGCCGAAGAAATGAACTTCCTTACCATAGTCTACCGCTTCATCTATCTTCTCTATTTATGTTATTTTGTTTCATTAAACTTGCCTTAAAATTCTCTTCTGTGGTGTTCGAGCTTACATTACGTTCATATGGACCAAATGCTGCATATGCAGTATTTATGTTTTAGCACCAGAGCATCAACCCCATTCCGCCCACATCAGTCTTATTGAAAAGGAATAACATTTACCATAGCATTGTCTTTTTAATTTTTTGCTGATTTACGCGTGGAATTGTGACACGATATGTTTCTATATTCTCCTTTTTCTCTCACACCATCGTCTATTTTAACAAAGCATACGAAATTAGTTCTGATGCACAAATTTCTTGTTGAACTGTTACCAAAGCGTTTCAAATTATTAAGGGCATTTTCAACAGAGCGCAATAGATCACACTATCTATCGGTCTATTTGCTGTTTTCCAATTATATAAGTACTTTAAAAGGTGGCTACTGAATAGCGCAGGTCGCCGTGTTGTTCACACTTCAATCACCACGTGGCAACGACGGCCAGTCATATTCCACACCTGAGCATTGCTTGAAATGAGTTGCGGGAAAAAAAACTATTCTGATTTTTTGGAAAGATGGTATGTCGCAGGATGTGTGTATATGTACATATGTATTTATTTATATGCAGGTTTATTAGGATTTCCCATAACATTCGAATTTTGGACAATCAGATGTTCTCATTTCACACAATCGCTATAATTATGATTAGAAATAGTTCCATTAAAACTTGATCTGAAAATGTTTAGAGGTGTCCCGTGGATGTTAACGTTTGACCTTTAGGTTAATCCACATCAAATCACCATATTTCCAGAAACCCCCACCCACCAAGTACTCAGATCTCGTCAATAACTGTTCACTAAATATTTACTTTCCTTTAAGGTATGGAATGTCCCTTTGTTCATAAAATCGTACCAATGGCATCTCCTAAAACACCGTAATCAAAAGGTTCTTGTTGCTACCACGTGAGTGGAACAAGTGCTCTCGTTGGTTCGATCTGTAGGCGCATAGTGCACGTTCGTGATATCGTTCACTGTCGGCAAGAATTATGCTACTTTCTTGATTGTGGGCAAATATTGTAACACTGTATCATCAATAATACTAAAACCAACACTTGTCAGTAATCATTATGTGAATATAGCAATCGATATCACAACGTTCACGCAGTCAGCCACATAACTGTTAACACTTGCACATACGTGTTGTGGTATGCATAGCAACCGAAATTCCTGCGATTCCTTACAGCAAGATAGTGTTAGCAGCTCAAGCTGTTTGGTTTCACTGCGGGTATACAACTAACCAACATAGGTGACGTTTTTTCTCCGTGGAACTCTGACCACATCTTAGTTTGCCTTATCTATTCATTATCCTATATTCATACCAGTGTCAGATTATTTACTGTATAATTCAATACAAAGGCATATATTGCGCTGAAATCATTGGGAAGCCCAAGTTCAGCGCACCAAAGCAAAATAACTAGACCGTTTCTAGCCGGTTTAACAATTCCAGTCGTAAACAGTTGGATCGACTCGCGGAGGAGCAATTAAGGATGAGCGAGTTTATTCAGGTGAGTTTTTATTTGACAGTGAAATGTTACTATACTTTCTGCCGATTTACCAGAGTTTGTGCGGCAACTGAGCAAGATCTAGTACGGACGTTTGTCTTAACACTGGGAGCGGAAGATGGATTATAACTAGACGATAGACGCTGCATGGGCCGTATGGCATGTGTGAGCAGTGAATGAAAACATGCTGGTTGCTTGGACGAACGTGCTTGATAGGTAAATATACAGATCTTAAACACAATGCGATATCAGACAGGACGCCAGTGCATTGATTTACGAATTGGCACTGATGATCGACCCGCATTCATGATTTGCAGGAGAATGACACTGCAGTTCTAATATTTAGTATCTTTCCTATCTTCTTCGGGCTCCATGGCCCATAAGAGTGCAATGCTTCTTCTACAGAACATCCTGCTTTGGCGACCTGCTTGGCTTCGGTCTATGACTTCCACCCTAGATGTTGTCTTTATTTTTCAACGGTTTTCCGCCAGGTTGCTTTGGGGCGATCCTAACCAACACGAGCTGATGAAGTTGCACTTATCGCCTCCGCGGTAGATTCAGATTAGAGTGTTTGTCGGTGTTTACTGGCACACCAAAAAAAAACGTTTTGAGTAGTCCGATGCAATTACTCTATTACTAACCTTTCTGCAGGGACAATTATGTAATCGAATGCACTTGGCTGATTGTGGTTGACACAAATTAGTCTGTGCATATTGTAAATGGTGTGTTGTAGTTAATGTCAACGTCATGTTTTTTAGGACACTGCATCGAAGTTGTGTTAGTCACGCCAGCTACATTGTAGCGTTACAGTGGCAAACCGGTGGCGTCCTTGTTTGCATCCGTAAACATGTGATATCGTAAACTTTAAAAACACACATCGTTCAGTTAGTTTGTATACATTGCAGCCACGTAGCCACAACAAAAGCTTGGGGTACTAGTGTAGTGAACATTAAACAAAACATGGGCTGAGAAAAACGTGTGGGAAAATCTGACTCCTCATCAATTCCTCAAAAACTGAATTCATGAGAGCACACTGTGATTATTTTCGATTGAACAATATTTAACAAGAATATTTAACAAGGTAAGTGAACAAGGAATCCATTGGTTTATCGATAGTCTATAATTTGTATGTATTTTCAGATGTCAAATCGGCACTGATCCTTTACACATCACGTGTCACATCTATTTTATATTAAATTTTAATTTCATACCAATTCAATAATTTATTAAAAACCCTCACTTGATATCATCTTAACCTCTTTATTCGTCCAAAAGAGGAGAGCAACTTAAATTGGTGATGTACGAAAGCCGGACCCAAACGCGGACGCCGGACCCGGACACCAGTATGAAAGCCGGACACGAACACGGACGCCGGACCCCAAAACCAGTATGAAAGCCGGATGCGGGCGGGGCCGCCGTACGCTGACCGCAGTAAGACATCCGGGCCCGGACTCAGAAATTATTTTCAGTTACATAATAATAATATTGACATATCAAACATTAAGAAAAGTTCCGAAAATACAAATATATATCTATAGTCGACTTTGTCACCGTAAAATAAAAACATCCATCCTTATAAATCTTCTTATAACATCAATGGATAGGCGTATACATCTTACGGAGGAGTATGAAAGCCGGTCCCTTACGCCGGACTGAGAAGTTATTGTGAATAAAATAAAATTATCCCAAATTAGATATTTCTATCAACTACCATCTCTTATCCCATAGGATGCACAACATCGTGTCGCATGAGAAGAGAGGTTGGCCAATTGACTCACCTGCCTGATAATTCTCTTTGTTTGAGACTGGAAGACACCCCACTTGAACGGAATGTACCCTTGAATGAGAGACCAAATGATCAATCTAAAAGTTTAAACTAATTAAACAGATAACTTGTTATGCTGCTACGTTACGCTGTTATTATTAGTATTATAATTATGTGTATGTATGTGTATATATACGGGTTCTCCCATTTGTCTTTTTAGGTCCAGGTCCACTGAAGTAATCCCATTCCCGGACCAAGCCCGATGTGTTAATTTTGCACAGCCTGGCCATTTAATTTAGTCGAGACCTGGCCCGGCCCGGAAAGTAGGCCACCGATCCGGCCGTGCCTGGACACAAAGCCACGACCGTGCCTGGACCCAAAGCCATGGCTGTGAATTTATAATTCCTCAACAGTCGAGACAGGCTGAAAAAATAATTCTACCTAACGACATTTACCCTCTACATCAGGCAACATGCATGGATTTCTGTTTGGTGGGGGAAATAATGGGTACACTTGGAGGTGCGATACAGTTTACGAGTATGGCGATAAACACACAACACGGCATATAGTCAGATAAACTGTAAACATTAAACATTATGTGTTGTATTCTTTAAAGTGTTAGTGCATTATTTATTGCTGACTGTTCTGCAAACCTATGTGTGACTTCACTACTCTTATCGCAGCTGTGCACTACGCAAAACGTCAGTTAGCATTATTGCTTTAATTAGGGTCAACTGATGATTCGATCCACAGTTTTAAACGTTACATGTTTAAAACTGCTTAATCAATTAGATTTTTTGCTAATTTCACTTCAAATTCATGTTTCGGCTAACCAAGCCTACCTAGTATCCACACCGATATGGTAGCTCGTTTGTGCAACTTTGTTATGCATTGTTGGTGAAATTATCAGGGTAACATTTGAAATAGTAAAAGCGTATTCAAGCATTTACTCGACAACCGACTAACTTTTCAACAGAGTAAATCTCGTCCCCCTCTCACGTGATCGGGAAGATGATGGGTCACGCCCACGTCCCAATGGTATTGACCCCGCTTACTGTTTACCTATTTAATAAATCCATCAGTTTGAATAATTTACGAAAAATGAGCGAAATTAGCAAGAGTGAGTCGTGCGCCGATCGTGAGGGTGTATATGTGAGACTTTTGTACTGTGGAAATAATGAAAAGAAACTACTGGATTCAAAGCAACAAAACAATGGCTGCCGTATGATGGAATTATAACACATCTAAAAATATAGAGCACTTAAAAAGTAACGTTAAAAGATTTAGTTAACACGAGAAATCCCCTCAAAATTTACATTAGTGCGATACAGAAGATCGGTTTATAGTGACAAGAACAGGACAAAGCAAAACTTGGTCAATCAAGTTGCTACACAACATCGGCATACATTAGATATAGCATCGGCTCCAATGAGTGCTCATTCATGCAATATGAGGGCTATATACTAATCTTTCACCGGAACTGCTGTCTCCAGTAGTGAAATTAGTCTAATTTAGCATTCCTCAATCGCGAGTAATATTCAACATGTAGACAAATCATGACATGAACGACGGTAAATAATAAGTCACATATTTCGATTTGGCACTGCTTCAACATTTGAGAAAAATGAAGTAAACCTAGATTTAGCTGATTCTTATTCCCCCCTAGCTATTATATATTGTGTGACAATTAATAAAATCACAAATTTGCACCCGCTTCACACGCACAACCATGTTATACATGAGTGAAGTCAGAGGATGTTCAATCCATGGATACGGGTAAACGCAACATTTCACGATCTTGCGCTATTCATTATCAAGTTACTGGAAATCAGACACGCACGCACGCACGCACGCACGCACGCACTCACGCACGCACGCACGCACGCACGCAGGCAAACACACACACACTCGTTCCCTCGCTCGTTCGCTCGCGCGCGCATTGTTTACTCATCTCATTATACATGAAGCGCTACTTCAGTTCATTCCATTTAACATATTAATTATTTCACGCATGTGTTTCGCTTGAAATCGCTCCGAACATCAGTTGTGAAAATACATCGTTCGGTGTGCCACGGAATCGTAGGCCAGTCCGCAGTGCAAGAGAAAAGCGAATATGTTGCCATTCCGAGCTAAGCTGACGATATATAAATGGCTCTTGGTTCGGACCCTTCTTTTGGTGGCGGTCGGTCTGCAGATTAGTGAAACTAATGCTTCAGGTAAGATTGCTTTCTTATTTTAATATGCAACAAAACATTCACAAAAGAAATTGGTGTTGGCGAAATGGTTGATGATATACAACGATCACATTAAAAACATTACAACGCATTGAGTTTGTATATATTATACAAGCACGACATTACATATTTATTTTCACTGTAAATAATATGGAATGTTGGAAGTTAGATATCGTGTATCCACGAACCGCTCATGGAACTCGTCCTCCGGACTACTAGATGATATGATGAAGACGTGGCGTTTAATTGACTTTCCATTACATAGCAATTAAAAATTTAAATCAGCGTAGCACTCCTCCATGCATTATGTGACTATATATATATATATATATATATATATATATATATATATATATATATATATATATATATATATATATATATATATATGTTAAATTTCAGTTGGCTTGGGGGACCTTTAAATCATCTCCAATTGAGCTGGTCGTATTCATTCAGGTTCATACAAAACGATTTTACTATTGTCTTGACTATTCCTATATTCGTCATCCAACGATATTTTGACCTCAACACGTGGGTCGTACGGTTTGAAACCTCCAACGTCAAATTGCTCTCCGTATGTCGACGTTTTTTTATTGTGATTATATCCGACGTACATTGAATGTTTGAGAGTGTGTGTGCGTGTGTGCGTGTGCGTGTGTGCGTGTGCGTGCGTGTGTTCGTGCGTGCTTGTGTAATGCTTCCTATACGTCTCTTTCTCTGTCTGGGAAAGTCTAAGAGATAATCAACTATTTTCGACATAATAGAAGATATTTTAACTGCCAATTGATTGGTATGTATGTCGCTACAACCATTAACATTACGTCATTATTTATGGTCCTGGCATGCCATGAAACAGCAGACCACAACAAAATTGCAACACAATTATTCTTCTATCCCATCACTTTTTACAGAGGCCTAGATGGCATCACAATCTAAGCTAGCAGAAGAAGTACCAATGTCCATCGCTGACGGTGTGGTGTGACTTAATAATTAGTTATTAATAATTAACAATAATAATTTACGTTGACGCACTTTTCATCAAAGGCTTCGCACACACTGCTTTGTGTGACGCATCTATTTGTCTTCGCGCAGCATAAGGTTAATTTTGTATTAATCACGTGGATGATCAGAGTAATATAACCAGACCACTTTTCGACACAGTAATCGAGATAGAACACGTCATGTTTGAGGACTGACTTAAAGGGGGGGGGTGAAGCACTCGAACAACCATAGCCCAAACATAATAACATACCACTTACAGTATATATCACCCTTATATGATGGGCGCAACGCCACGGTAATTTTGTAATATCCTATTTAACTTTGCCATTATCTTCGCTGGGCGGCGCCATATTGCTCTGCGGGGGGCTCAGCGGCAGAGTGGTTTGAGTACGAGCTCCTGGCACCGCGTTCACACAGTAAAAACCTCTCGGAAAAACGGCCGAAACGCATGGAAAATCGAATAAAAAGAAAACTGGTGTGCACTGGATGGCTCCTGGATATATCAACTAGTACTACAAATGCAAGGAAAAAACTTTTGATCGACTTCCGAGGAAGAATTTGCAGCGGAAAAGGTGGTTGCAAATGCGGAAATTGCCGTGTCCGCCAGCCGCAGGCTCTGCGAGTGACCACTTTTCCGATGCAGATTACAAGACAAAAGACTATGTGATGAGCATGGACAGACGGTGAGCATCAAGATTTCATTCTTGGTCAAAGACACCGTTCCATCTTAGATCTTTTTTTCGCATATGACCATGCATCTACAGACTATTCTGCGACAAGGAAACGTCAGATATCAGAGGGCAGAGCGATGCGTAGGAAGCGACGAGCCGAAACCAGGTTAGTAAATTGGATTACCGTTACCATTGTGACTTATCACTACGATTACAATATAGTTCCACCCCAATAAGCACAGCTATGCTTCAACGTCAACATATATATGACCCACAGTAAATCGAAATGTATGAATACAATAAAGTGCGAGTAAGTGTTAATAGTTTGATATAATTACGAGTGTTTTCCAATCCGCCGATTTATTTTCGACGTGATCAGACGTACCGTCAATACGTGGCCGTACTCAAAACAATAACAATAACTCAGTAAGTGCTACAGGATATACTGCAACCTTATAACATGGGCCATGGCGTATGTACTAGGCAAAATTATTCAAGAAAATAATTTGATATTATTTATTGACAGTCATAATAAGGGGGGGGGTAGATGCATGGGAGAAACACGACCAAAAGACAGTATAGACTATAGTGCAACAGAAGCCTACTGTTGCTGTTTACATTTCAAATACTTTATGGAAATATTTAAAATATACAAATACTTTCATTGTGATTAAGTGCAAATGCAGTTACAAAAACTTTTTAAAAGTATTTAAATATTTAAGTAAAATGCATTTCACCCATGCAATGTCTAGCTGGAAAGGCAACTAACTAAGGCATCGTCATCTACCCAGTTGAACACTGTCAGATTACATGTCTGCTTTCTATAATGACACTTTACAATTTCTGTCTGAATTCTTGTGACTTGACAATAAGGCAAAATTATATAAAATTAATTTGCTTTATTGATCAGATTAAACCCCACATGTAATAACCGGAAGTTCATAGAGATGTATTAATTACATTTTATTCTAAGTCGACTGATAAAACTGTAATGAATATCGTGGGGGGAGGGGGGCAACTGTCGGCAACCCACAATAGTATTAGTACAAGCTATACATATGAAGGAAGTATATCAGGCATGGGGTCAATTCTGTTTTGTCAATTCCAAAAAATCAGTTCTAATTCCGCCTTGCAAAAAATCAATTCCAACTGTTAAAATCCTAGGCTAAAGAAAAATTCAAATCCAATTTGTTTTAACACAGTTTTATTTGTCACGTGTGCACAATCATATTTAATTAGATATGATTAAAAAATTATTGTTCGTTAAATGCGCGCACACACACACACCCACACACACACACATATATATATATATATATATATATATATATATATATATATATATATATATATATATATCAGGTTTGCCATAAAAAAAACTTTAGAATGGCATCCAGCCATTTCATATGTACTTTCTGCTGCGACACCTCTCCTGGATTTTTGGACAGCCCTGGACAGTTGGGTCATTAATCCGAGTTTTGAACAGTTTCCCCTGTTTATATCGGGTCTAGGTCAGGGGGCTTCCGGACATTTGCCCCTTTGTCAATTGCCCCCCAGACATTAGCCCCTTGCCTTATTAAAAATCTGAACATTTGCCCCCGTCCATAGCTTCTGGATTATTTGTAAGTTTTTTTAAGAAATGTTTTTTTAACTTATTTTTTTATTTCTGAACATGAATTCAATAAGGCAGTTCTTAAATGACGTCATTCGATTTTACCCCTTGCCCGCTGATTGGCTAGAGCCTTTTTGGGAATCCCCGTGCGGACATTCGCGAGGGAAAATGGCTTCAAACCTAATGGATAGCGTTGTTGAATTGACCGTGAATGATGTGCCTGGTGCAGCGTTTATGTACAGTGACATCGAAAAGCATAGCGTTCTGCAGTTACGCCGATGGTTAGAGTGTCGAGGAATGAAAAGATCCGGAACGAAGTCGCTTTTGTTGGAGAGGTATGCATGTGTTTTATACGCCTATTCATCATGATGTAATGAATTATCGCTCTGTCCTAATAATGCTTATACGACTACTTTTTTGTAACCGCGCCGTGTCAACTTGTGGATTTTAGTTAAATTTGTCTGATATTCAGTAAAATAGTGAGCCACGTTACATAAACATCAAAGTATAACGTGTGGAAACTTACAATAATAATAGTGCAGCTGTCAGTGCCCATGCCATGGACAACTAGGCTGGGCTAGGGTCATACATGTTGTGCATGTGGCCTTGTTTAGGCTACTCAGGAATTGTGTCTATATGTCAAAGTAATATGTCTATGAAACATTACTATTATGTAGCTGATACCTAGAAGCAGACAAAATAATGAAACTTAGCTAGAACATTTTGTCATGATGATGGTATTATTATTATATAAGCAATACATGTTTTTGTTTTTAGATGTCGAGCTGTCATTGCTGCTGACAAGCAGCATATTATCGACCCCTCTGTGGATGGTGGAAAGTGGCATGATATTGTCATGAAATGTCACAGAGACGAGCAACCGAACCAGCCCAGTCCCCCGACACCGCCGACTGTTGGATGGCAGAAGTTCCCTGGTGCAGTTGTACCACCGAACTTCAACAAAGGCCACATCTACCACTATCTAGTGGAAACACTGCAGGCGGCCAACTTTGACGATGGTGACTCTGACATTGACCCTGATTCTCCGTCGGACACGTTCACCTCTAAACCGCTCCATAGAGGTGAACTGTACTACACCAGCGGTCATGTAACTGATGTGAAAGATGTCCGCAGTGAGAATGCATACTTTGTCATGGCTGAAGTGTTTGCCAGCATGAAGAAGGTGGCTTACACTGTGACAATTACACTGAGCACGAACAGTGGTTTTGTAACCAAAGCAACATGCCAATGTAAGTGTGCGGCCCTTGGCAGATGTAGCCATGTGGGTGGACTGCTCCATGCAGTTCTGGACCATGCCAGTCATGGGGATGATGCGTGCACGTCTCAGCTCTGCCAGTGGAATGTGGGCAAACGCAAGGACAAGAATCCGGGCAAGGTCACTGACATTAGTTACTCTGGTGCATCGAGCAAACGTCAGACCGATGGGGTAATCTTGTATGACCCACGTCCGTCATCAATGCGCGAGGCCAGAGCTACTGCTGCTACTGACTTTGTCCTTGATCTACAGTCAGTTCCCCTACCAGGCCCATCCTCTTGGGAAACTTTACTTCCCATAATATATGAGGACTTTGTTCTCAGTGAAACTGAGTCGAGTATTATCAAACAGCAGGTAAATGTCATGTGTGACCACCTGACCCCATCCAGCCATGCACCTGTACTACTCACGTGAGCAAGGTACAGCCAGGCGGGCAAACGAGAGGCGAGTCAGAGTAACTGCATCAAATGCAAAAGCTATATGTGTAGCGAAGTCTGACGCTAGGAGGGGAATCTGTTGAAAGGGCAGTTGTGGGGGGAGTCTGTATCAACGCTTGCTATGACATACGGCCATAAACATGAGTCGGTTGCTAGGAAAGAGTTTGCCAGTAGGTTTTTTAGCAAGGGGCTAAAATGTGTGGAAACTGGCATGTGGATCAATGGTCAGTACCCTGGTGTTGGGGCGTCACCCGATGGCTTGCTCTTTGATCCACATACCAGTAGTCATGGCATTTTAGAAATTATATGCCCCATGTCTTTAAAGAGTAAATGCAGATGGTTTGGCCTTAAAAAAGAACCATGCATATTATTATCAGGTGCAGCTTCAGATGGGAGTTTGTGAGGTTCAGTGGGGCTACTTTGTGGTTTGGACTCCACTCGGTCTTTACACAGAAAAGATTGTCTTTGATGCTACGTTTTTTTCTGCCATTGTTGCGAAACTTACCAACTTTCATCGTCATTATCTCCTGCCAGAATTTTTCTTGATGAAATTACCCCGTAGACTTCCATTTGCATCTGTGTAATGCATCGGTAAAATATGCCATGGTTTATCCATTAAAGCATATACCAGGGTATAAATATTGAAGTGTACACTGGCTGTTATTCTTAAGTTCTCAATTGTACTGTCTACTTTGGTAGAGCTAATTTGCTCACACACAAAATGGCAACAAGTGATGGACATTATACCATGTTAACTTGATTTAATGTACACATCAGCAGATGTGATAATTATAATGTCATATATTGCTATATAAAATATGCCATGGTTTTACATTAAAGTATATACCGGTGTATATATTACTACTGGTAGATTTTATTTCTCAGTTGTATTTTCTAATTTGGTGCAGTGCAAACCTAATGACATGTACAGTTACATTTGAAATCCCAGGCCTAATGCACTTAATGGTTACATTCTCAGCACATCATTATTAGGTACTACTTCACAATAGGTTCCTGAAAATTAACAAGACATCCAGCTACAAAAACCATCTGTGAAAATACTGGTTGTAAGGACAATGGAATTATATTACGTAACATTCGATAATTTTTCAGTCTCCCAATAGCTCGTTCCACATGAATTCTCACACGAGCTATTCGCCTAGTGTTAATTTCTTCTGTGGCAGTGAAATGTGCCCGTCCATTGAGAAATGGTGGTATGTTTAAATCAACCTTCTTATTCATAAGAATATCTCGAATGGTAAAACCTCGGTCAGCCATGATCAAATCCCCCGGCGCTAGTTTGTCAAGAAAACCACTCTGTTTGACAATTTCGTTATCAGAAATAGACCTTTCAAAACACTGTGAAATGTATGTGATGGCACCATTTGGAGCAACACCAATCAAACATTTGTAAGTTGAATGGTTTTTGTAGCTGGAATACATGTTTCCCTGTCTGGCAAAGTGCGAGGCCTTTTGAACAAAGAATTCTGAACAATCTATTATAACTCGAATACCCTTAAATTTCCTGAAACAGGATGGCATATGCAGTTTGGCTATTTCCCGAGACACAAACATTCTCTCTCTTAGTACACCAAATTGTAAATACATAAACTGTATCCAGGTTGTCACCATTTTTGACACACAACTGTTTGGAACATTAAAACGATAAGCTATGTCCATGCTTAGCAGCCCAACACGCAGTCTCACCAAAGTTAAGAAGCATTCATTCATCGCAGAAAGCTTCCGCTTTACACCAGCCCGTTTGCTTGGCGATGCGTCTTTAACTGGCTGATGGTTCCAGTAACTCAGTTTTTCCCTTGAAGGACCCAGAAAGTTCCACAAACACATGAACTGAAGCCATGACAAACCTGTGTAAAATCTACACTTTTTGTCATTGTTGCGCACATCATCAACTCCAAAGGGAGGTCTGTCTTGTGTCGCCTGCTGCTGTTCCTTGTCTTGTGTCGCCTGCTGCTGTTCCTCGAGTGTGCTCTTCAACTTTGTGTTTTCTCGTTGAAGAATAATGTTCTGCAGCTTGAGCTCTAGAACCAAAGAGTCTGGTTCAGACTGAGTCCCTTCATCGACTGTCTCAGTCCCTGTAGACACAGGCTTGTCATGCTGCCGCTCATAGTCCGATGGTGGCATACAAGTAGAACTGTCAGCTGGAACCAGACATACACACCAGTTATAGAATAAATCATTTTGTTATAAAAGAAAGATAAGTTTAGTTGCTGATTTTAACAACTGGAATATAGAGGGGGGAGGAGAGAAGGTAGTTGGTAGTAGACTTGACTTACAATTCTTCACTCTATGTTAGTGTTAGGTAACTTAGGTTAATAGAACAAATATACAATTGTGTCATAACTTTTTTAACAACTTCTGGCTTACAAATTTTAAGATTGACCAACCATTTTTTAATGCGCCTCTGACATTAGTTTCTGAGGATTTAGGCACAAATGCAGTGTTCTTATTACTATATTGTCATAGTGCATACCTGTGTCATCTGGGCGGGTGGTAGCGAGATCAAGGAGAACGGTGGCAGCTTCATTTTCTGTGAATGCAGCTTGCAGTTTTCTCGGTTTAAGTAGGTTGCATCGAGGAGTCGGCAGTTTTCTTTTCCGTGATGACTTTTCATTCTGTAACAGTTTAGCACACTGTTAATCATTAAATTGCAGTACTATAATAACAATATTACTGCCAAAATAAATAATGAGGCTAAAGGCCCGTAGTGTATGCAATGCCTATAGGCTACACTATAGTACACCTGTATAGGCTATGCCTATGGCCAATGATGTAGGCTACATAGACTAGTATATGCTATGCCATGGCAAACATCTGACTGTAAATAAATAATGTTTTTATTAATAGGCATAGTAAAATATACATTGTTATATAATGCCTCTTAGATATGGTGTCGTTCACTTGACACAGGATACACACATTTCAAAGAATGACACTGTGTCAGCGCGTGTATTGACAGACAATACAATAATGAATAGGGGCGGTCAGACCCGCGCCCACATTACGTAAGTAGCTGATCAATGAGACACTAACCTCAGCAGGAGTTGCAGTTGCAATCACAGGGTCGGGATGGTCGGTGGTGGGGCCCTGGCCTCCAACAAAATGCAGAGAACATATGTACGTGTCTTTTTTGATCGAGGCAAGGGTGAAGCCTTCCCGTCTACATGCGTTGGACCATCGTTCGGCTTTCGCGCGACACAAATGCGGTTTCGGAAATCGAATGAAAAATACATTTTTCATCCGATTCGTCTTGGTGTAACGGGAATCACTTTTACAGACTCCATAGCAGCAGTGCTTCGTCGTTACCATGTTAGAAGATTAAATCTATATTATAAAGCTATGAAAGTCGAAACATCTGTATTTATGCAGAGAGTAAACCAGCACAAGATGCTGATAAACTCTTGTCAAAACGGCGGTGTTGTCCGCACAGCTGCAGGGCTTTCCCGAAATCAAACCGAGGCGGCTATAAATAGTAAATCCGGCTAATCGCGAACTGCCTTATATATATATATTACCCTAATTGCAATTAATGTTCTTCGTGCCAAGTAAATTACTTTATGTAGTTGGAGATGATCCTGTAATCAAAGGATTATCTTTATTGCAATTGTGGAAGAAGCCATTGACATTAGGCCCTGAATATGTTAGGACAATTGAGGATATTTGAAAGAAGCCATCTCAACAAGGTTTCTTTTGAATTGCATTTACCATGGAGAGTTGGAGTGACTCCATTTTCCTATAAAACTGGATGCACAAGCCAGAGTTGTCAGAATTCACTTATAACTTCACCATGGAAATTACTACTAACATTTGAGGAGGTCAGAAGCTATGTTTTGAGTGTCATTCCTACACCAAGAAGGGGGACCAACAAGATTACTCTTCATTGGGAGTGAAGCCAGCGTCGATCGTGATCATGCAAGGGTGCTGTGGTCACTGATCTGATCTCCAGATCCAGAATGTGATCAACAAGACTGCCTGCAACCATGATGGTGACACGGCACAGATAGAAGCTGTGAAGGTCCGTGAGGACCTGAAAACTAAGGCAGCTAATACCAGGGGCACTCCAAACCAGCTGATCTCTGACTCGTTACTGTCCACCACTGTTTGTGGAAGCATCACCCCAAGAACCCATCTTCCACCACTGATCTGACTATCAATGATACCTGGAAGACAACTGGTGACAAGATCATCTCATACACACTCCAGGGGACAGGCCATTGCATTAGGCTAAAGTGACTTTGACATTGAATGTTGTTATTGTAGCAATAATGATAAAACTGCAAACTGATTTTCACTTGTCAACTATTATAGAAAAAAGGGGCAGATGTCCGGGTGGGGGGAGCAAATATACTAGGAGGCGGATTTATATCGCTATCAGTTGTGGTATCATTGATATTTCATCAAATTTACTGGAAAGTTTGAGTCTTCAACATCCTAATCTCCAACATGTATTCTCCATGGGGACATTTTTAATTACTACAAAGGGCAAACCCTACACTCACATGTAACAGCATTGTACAGGTGACCAGTGACATGTTTAGTATGGGAAACTTGTGGGCTGAACATTAGGCTTGGATAAACAAGGGGCTGCAATCAAGTGGGGCAGGCTTCCTCTCTCACACAAAGGGAATGAGCAGGCAGGTGCCCTTAATTGGCAATCTATGTAAATAAACCTTGTACACTGAGAAAGAAAATGAGGCCTGAATGGTCTGATTTTGGTTTTACTGTCTGTTACAGTAACTTCGTATTTCTTTTTGATGCAAATGCTTGATTATATTATTCTTGGTCACAATGTTTCAATACCAGAGTAGACAGTGTCTATGCTGTAATGTTGACAACTTCCTGGCTGTTACCAGATTCAGGGTGACATGCTAATAGCAGACAAATATGATTTTAAAAGTAATATAAGTAAAAATAAGGGTAAATATTAACAGTATCAAGTCAATAATTCCATCAAAATCAATTCCAATTCCCAAAAAATAAATTTCGGAAAAAAAAAAAATTAAAAACATTTTGAAGTCAATTCCAATTCCAGAACTGGAATTTAGGGTCAGTTCTAATTCCGGAATGGAATTGACCACATGCCTGAAGTATATTCTTGACAATATCTTGTCTCTGTGTACTACAGCAACAGTCATGAACAGTATAATTGAATTGAAACAAGCTTATGTCTGTGGGGCTTTTGTTGGGAGGGGCTTTTGTCCATGCACCATACTATCTTGCAGATGCTTTCAGTATAATACCTAATAATTATATATATATATTTACATATACATATATATATATATATATATATATATATATATATATATATATATATATATATATATATATATATATATATATATATATATATATATATATATACGTGTGGGCAGGTATGTGTGTGTGCGTGCAGCATTTATAAGGTAAAGATGTCATAAGCATAGATCTGCATTTGGTCCAATAACAATATTCATGCATTATATTATCTAAATCGTGTGTCAGATATAAAATAAGGAACCCCATAGAAAGTGTACCTATGGGTCCATATTTTGTTATGGAATTTGGACCCCTTATAGAATTTTTACCTCCCTGGCCCATTGAAAACAGTGCAATGTTGATTAGATAATATAATGCACTTTGGAGCTAGGATGCTACAATTTTGGTTACATGCGTTTGGTTATGTTACCAGTGGCATTCGTCAAACTGACCAAACAGATTCATTAAAAACATTAAGAGATCAGTGAAATACCCATTGGTTGAATTAACATGGCTCCAAAGGGAAAATGTTTTTCCCTGTGGTTGATTACTTTATACATTCTATATGACACTGGCACTCTTATATTCTAAAAATAATATATACAAGAGAAAGTTTCTCATATTGTGATTCATTTTTATTATGCAAAAGATGAATTTTGTAAAATTTTCAAGTCACTGTATGTGTAATCTTTTCAGATGAAGGATTCACCATTGGTTCGTACAAGTACAGGTACTAGTTTTGAAGCATCCAGCGCTACGGGTGATGCCGTCAATATTTACATTACGGATGTCACCTTTAGTGCCACCACTGCTACTACTGCTGTGGCACCACATACAACTGATGCTGAAATGCAAATCGATCCGGTAACGATATTTCAAGTGCGACACTTCGCGAATGCTGCTGTAGTCACGGATGGCATTATTGCACCAATGAACGTTGATCATGACTACTCCTATGTGAAGCTTCCATCAGATTCAGTGAGAATAAAGACATTGTGCAGATGATGCACACTATGTGATAACAGCGACATAACCGAGGGTGACTCAAGCAGCTCCGACACCTATGAGAAAGAGAAGAAGTTTGTCATTCGTGAGAAAAACTTATGTCACTTTTCTGCACCTGCCACACACCAAACAGCCATAAACTGTGACACAGGTTGTACTCATGTCTGATCTATCAGCCAAGGTCTTTCAGATACTGGGGTGTCTGTCAGGAAAGTGTGCTGATTTCTACCCCTGGATGAGTGAAAGGTGAATTGAATATGATAGGTGTACATGTATTATCAGTCAGAATAAGTAGTGTATTGGTGTATATTTAGTGCCAGTAGTGTATTGGAACAGATGGTTGGTATGCAAGTACTATCAGTCAGAAAAAGTAGTGTATTGATACATATGATTGGTGTACATTTACTGTCAGTACAAGTAGTGTATTTGGTAGAGAATGAGACGCTTGGTTTACATTTGCTGTCGGTAGGAACAAGTAGTAGATTCAGTCAGAACATGTAGTATATTGGATACACATGATTGGTGTACATTTACTGTCAGAAGAAGTAGTGAAATGGTGCAGATTCCAAAATGAGATCATTGATGTACATTTACTGTTGGTAGGAACAAGTAGTGTATTGGTATGCATGATTGGTGTACGTTTACTGTCAGTCAGAACAAGTAATATTGTTACACATGATTGGTGTACATTTACTGTACAATCAAAACAAGTAGTCTATTGCCATTGGTATAGATGATGATGGTGAAACAGTTAAAATGCCTTGGCTTTATAAAGATTAAAAAATTAATTATTTCCTAAGCTAAACTACCAGTATAATTTATATGTTGTGGCATAATAATGATGTGTGTAACTGTGATATCCATGTTCCAGGTTGTATTTCCCGGTGGTAGAAGTTAATGTTTTTAATCAATGTTTAGTCTTGGTTTCAGTCGTTCTAGTTAGCCTTATTTCTTTGGTAATTGTTTTTCTATGTGAATAAACTGTTGATATATTTTATGTTGGTCTCAATATAAATGAAATTGTGTGTAGTGACATGCAAGATGCTGCAGGTAATATTTTTGTTGACAGAAGTGGGATGTCGATAAGGAGGCATTCACATCATTCAGTTATTAATATTTTAGTGGGAATTTTTTTACTTTTCCAGGTTGTTTTTCGACCTGCTGCATACTGTGGGTGCCTCACAATTTGTCTATATCAGACTATCAGTACACTCACCTGTGTCAGGTCAATCTCCATAGCTAAACTTTCCATCAATTCAATTCGGTTCAGAATAGACATCACAGATCCTTCCCACATCGCATGATGGGATTACTTGTCTTGCTTTCCTGAGCCTGAAATATAATTTGTCAGGGTTAGTTGATAGCACTAATTCCATAATTACCATAATAGTTGCAAAACTGTGAACATTACATATTGTCAGTAGTTAATTATTGTTATTTAAATGATTACATTGCACCAAACAACAAGGTGTTGTGGTGTGCTACAGAGAGGGGTGATTACAAGTACGAATATTAATGTAATCATGATTACAGTAATTATTGCAATCACAATTACTAATGTAGTTATGATTACAATCACTATTACAATCACAATTACGGTAACATTTAAGAATATATATATATATTCATATAATGAATTAAATAAACCCTCATGTTATTATTGTCATCAATGTTATTCAACACAAAACCAAACACAATATTAAAATACAGTCATGGTACACTTCATTAGGTTAGATACAAAATAAAGTGAAAAGCCTGCTTGCATTGCCATTGTAGTTCGGACCTCGCCCTCGGGCTAGGTAAAAGAAATATGCAGAAAACATATGATTATTAAAATGGCAATGATTCGATAACAATTGAATTACTGACCTGCTAGCTATAGGGCGAATCAATGAGTCGGCACGCAAATCATGCAATGACAGCAGACCAACATCTAGCACCGCTCTGTATGTGTATATCACTACAAAATCATCGTCTTCGCTTTCGTACGGTGATGCAAGCACCAACGCGGTCGGGCACACGGTGCTGCATAGCCATAGCCATAGATTAGCCCTATGCATGGTAGCTTCCTCGGCGCAGCATGATGACTCAACGTAAACGTGCGCAGACATCGGGACGCAATTTCCACAGGTTCACCACATCACATTACCTAGTCAGGAATCGTTGGCAGTCAAAGCGCTGTTGTAATTTTTCCTGAATCCAACGTCAACAAAGTCAAAGGCGAAGCCGACCTGGAGTCTGGAGCGTGACTCGCACACTCGGTGACACTTTACGACTGTCAACGGTTGTTTCCGTGTGGCCTGTCGAACTAGACTCTTCGTCTGTGGTTTCCATTTCTCCAAAGATAGACAACTATTACGGAAGTTCAGTAAACCACTAATCGCTAGTAGCAGATCTGGTAAAACTGTCACACGCGATGCATCCACCTTGTCAACAAGTAAAAAATAGTTCCGGTATTCCGTTATCGCATATTCTCGTTGGTTAGCGTCTCGTGTGTTCGAGAAGTGTTGCGTTTTCCACGATTTTTTGCGTGTTTTGTTGTAATTTATTTAACTTTTTTATTTGGAACGAACAAAAACGCTATTTTGTTGACGTGTGTAAACACTTGTATATATAACAGAGACCCATATCTTTTGTTCGCTCCAGAATGCCTATTTACGAAATAAATCGCAAAAAAATCGAAAATTTACATTGATTAGATATACGCGACTCAAACCACTCAAGATGGCGATACGCAGTGATGTATTTTGTCGATTTTTGTCTCGAACAAAATCAGTTTTTCAGTTTATCTCATAAATTAGCAGGTATCTATCACCATTAATGCATAGTTAGATAATATATATTTAAATATACGGCATAACACAAAATTGCTTCAGTTCCCCTTTAACGTATCACTTGTCTCCAAACCGCTCGCCACTAATCATAATAACTGTGATCCGGAAGGTTATTTCACAATGCACCGTATCGTAATTATTGACCGGTAATGTAATAATCTGCCGGTAATGTAATATTCGACAGGTAATATAATATAATAGTGATGATGATAATCATTATGCTAAAGGGTATCTTTAAATTAAAAAGCGATGACCTCAAAACGTAGAATCAGAGGTTGATTTTTAGATTACCCTCTTATTACATTTTACATTATATGACTCCTTAAAGTTTTGATAGCCCACTAAACTGTTCAGATGACGAGCTAATTACTTTGTTAAATGACGATTGCATTTTTCAAAATGATTCCTCAAATTATTTAAAAAATCCGTTTAATTTATTTGAGAAAACACCTTATATTTTCGATGTTATCCCATATTTTTATGACACATTAAGTTTGTGTTTTGCTATGTTTATATTTCCCATAGTTATATGAATTGACCGCTTGGGAAGACCCCATTATTTTATGAAGTGATCCTTATTTTATTGAGACGATCAGCTGGTTCATTTATAATGACTAGTTACAATTTTTAATATAATCCCTTAACTTTTTGAGAAGATACCCTTATTTTTTTAGATGAACCCTTAAATTGTTGAGATGATTAAGTTAGCTAGATAATTTGTTCTTACATATTTTGTGATTATCCTTTAACATTTTGAGACGACCCCTTAATGAGACGACCCCTTAATTTATTTAACTTTTTTCGAGACGACCACTTCATTTTGTGAGATGAACCCATAATGTTTTGAGATGATCACCTAGTTTACCTTTAAATGACCCTTTAATGACTCCTTTTTTAATTATCCTTTAAATTGTTTTTGGTAAAATCCCTTAATTTTAGTCATATTTTCAAATACCTTAGGTGCCCTTTAATCGGTTAGATGAACATTTTAGTTGATTGAAGTTACCTTTAACTTTAATTTATTATATAACTCCTTAATTGTTTCAGCTGATCCCTTATTTGATTATTTTTTTCGATTAAACTTAAGTTTCTAATATAATATCACATTGCATTTGAGATGTACACTACGTTGTGTGATATGATGATCAGGTATTTCTTTTTTAATAATCCCTTAAATAATTTTTTTAGACGATCCCTTAATTACTTACTTACTTAGTCCTCTTCGTGCCCGGTGGCACATAAGGCATCAACAAGAGAGCGCCACTGCTGTCGGTCTGCAGCCCATTTGGTGATGATGTTCCATGTCAGGCCGCATTCTTTCATCTCCTTCTCCACTGTTCGTCTCCATGTTTCTTTTGGGCGACCACGTCTCCTTTTTCCATCTGCTGTCCAGCGTAAAGCTGTCTTGGGCAGTGCGCCAGGTGACATTCGGCACACGTGTCCAAGCCATCTCCATCTTCTCTTCTTTATCTGTGTGGCCAAGGATGTTGCATCTGTTTTGCGGTGCAGCTCTTCATTAGTGATGGTGTTGGGCCAAAATACTCCTAGGATCTTCCGTAGACACTTGTTTTGGAAGGTATCAAGCTTGTGTGCTAGCTTGGCTGTCAGTTTCCAGCACTCGGAGCCGTAGAGAAATACACTGAGAAAATTACTATTGTACAGTCTCAGTTTTGTTTCCAATCTCAGTTGCTTGGATTTCCAGATGGGTTTCAGCATAGCGAAGGTCTGACTTGCCTTTCTGATCCTAGCCGTGGCATCTTTTGCAGAGTCTCCATCTGTTGTGATTTTGCTTCCCAGGTATGCAAAGTCCTGAACGTCTTCCAAAGCATCACTGTTGTTTATGTTGTTTATGGTGTTGGGGTTTTCTGTCTTGTTGTTGATCCTCATCAGTTTGGTTTTTGCTGTGTTGAGCTTTAACCCAATCTGTGGTGCTGTTGTTGTGAGTTTGTCCATCTTTTCTTGCATGTCCTTGTGCCTGTTAGACAGCAGTCCAATGTCATATGCACAGTCCATGTCTTCCAAGATCGAGGTAAGTGTCCACCTGATGCCTCTGTTTCCATTTTTGGTGATTTCTATCGATGGCAAGGGTGAAAAGAAATGGTGAGAGAATGCATCCCTGTTTTACTCCGGATTTTACGTTAAAGCTGTCTGACATGTGACTGTTACAGGCGACTTGACACTGGATGTCTGTGTAAAGTATCACATTTACCATCTTCTGTGGGATCCCATAGTGACGTAGTATTCTCCACAGGGATTCTCTGTGAAGGCTGTTAAAGCCTTCATTGACTTTTTCGAAGTCAATGAAGGCAATGTAAATCGTACTGTTCCATTCTGTGCTTTGTTCCAAAATCTGCCGTAGCGTGAAAACGTGGTCGATGCATGACTTTCCTCTTCTGAAACCGGCTTGTTCCTGGCGGAGGATTGTATCAGTAGATGCTGATATTCTCTTCAGGATTATGGGGCTGAAAATCTTGCATGTAATTGATAAAAAGGTTATGCCCCGCCAGTTGTTACAGTTCCCCAAGTCGCCAGTCTTTGGTAGCTTGATAATTGTGCCTGTCTTCCAATCATCTGGTGTGTCTTCTTCGTCCCATATTCTCTGGAAGATCTGGCATAGGATTATGGGTGTCTCTTGTTCATCTGCTTTCAGCATTTCTGCGCAGACGCTGTGCCTTTCCATTCTTTTGGGCTTTAATGACTACTCTGACTTCTGCTTCTGTGATTTGGTCGAGGTTGATTTCAAGGTCATCTGCTGCCTCCGGCATGTCTGCAAGTCTGGGTGGATCTGCACGATTGAGAACCTGTTGGAAATGCTCCTTCCATCTCTATATCTTCTCTTTCTTGACTGTGATTATCTTTCCATCTGCATCTTTCAGTGGGAGATTCTGGTTTGAACCTGTATCTCCTTTCAGCTTCTTGGTTATTTGGTAGAGTGACTTCATATCCTTTCTTCTTGCTGCTGCTTCTGCGTCTTCTGCGAGGTTTTCAATGTAAGTGCGTTTGTCTACTCTGGTACTCCGTTTTACTTCTTTGTCTTTTTTGTGAGTATTCTCTTGAAAGTCTTTCTTTGAGTCTTGGGGACTTTGTGGTGAGCAGCTTTTTCTTTATTCCTTTCCTTTGGTCTATTTTGTCCCAAGTTGATGTGGAAATCCACTGCTCTTTCTTTGCTCTTATGTAACCTAGCACTGCTTTCCCTGCTAGCTCCATGGCCATGTTGAAACTGTGAATAGTCATCTCTGTTTCCTCCTGCAGAATACTAAAACTGTTCTTCAGAGCAATTATGAACTGTTGCTTGGTTTCTGGGTTTTGTAGCTTGGTGGTATCAAAACGCTCTTTCTTCTTCTCTCCTGTCTTTGCCTTTCTCAGTTTCAGAGCAAGTTTTCCTATCAATAGGTTGTGGTCGCTGCCAACATCAGCTCCTTGTTTTGACGTCTTGTAGAGAGCGTCTCCATTTTCCATTTACAAGGATGTGATATATTTGACTCTCATTTCTGCCGTCTGGGGATCTCCATGTCAGCTGATATATTGTCTTATGTTGGAAGAGTGTCCCTCCAATCACGAGGTAATTCTCCCCACATATGTCACACAATCTGCTGCCGTTATCAGTCATTGTACCTGTTCCGTGTTTGCCCATGAACCTTTCCCTGTTAGTGTTGTCGCTCCCAACTCGTGCATTGAAATCTCCAAGAACCACTAGTACGTCATGTTTGGGGATGTCTTCCAAAATTAACTGCAGACTGTCATAGAAGTTATCTTTTTCTTCTTTTTCTGCTTCCTCTGTAGGTGCGTAACAGGTTACCACTGAGAGTTTGATAAATCTGGACTTAAATCTAGCATAACAAAATCGTTCAGTTATTGGTTTCCATTCACGAAGAGTGTTGCCTTTCTCCTTCTGGATGATCAGGGCTACTCCCTGTCTATGCTGGTTGTCATCTCTGCCTTACCACAGTATGGTGTCTCCTGTCGCCAGTTGTCGTTTTCCAGCTCCAGTCCATCTAGCCTCCATGATACCTAGAAGGCTGATTTTGTATTGGTGCATTTCCTGGAGAACCTGTGCCAGTCTTCCTGTCTGATATAGTGTTCTCACATTCCAGCATCAGATGTTGATAAAAGTTTTGGGTGTAAGGAGATCCGCCATCAGGGTGAAGACGTCCTTGCGGGTTTGGTCCCCATCCTTCATAAGTCCAGTTGCCTGTACTGCTTCTCTCCTACCGCCCGGTGCAGTTTTCTCTTTTGTTTCAGTTTCCGTAGCTAGGCTTTTTTTACGGGGTGGGGTCGCTGGCCCCACGCCCAACCCTCGTCTTTTATCCGGGCTTGGGACCGGCAGGAGATTCTCAAAGAGCATTTTCCAGGCAGAGTTGATCCCTTAATTACCTATTTCATTTGTTGAAGTGACCCTTTTTAATGACCCCCCAGCGCTCATTGAAATATACCCCAATTCCATTGAACAATCTTTGCACAGCAAACCTGGAGGAGGCGCTGAAACCAAATGGTCGCCCATCAGAGACAGTATTTACAATGCCGCCACGACAACTTTCGGCAAGCAGAGGAAAATACTGCTTTGAGACCCACGTGTCAGACATGGAGCCTGCCTTTGTGACCCACATGTCAGACATGGAGCCTGCCTTTGTGACCCACATGTCAGACATGGAGCCTGCCTTTGAGACCCACGTGTCAGACATGGAGCCTGCCTTTGTGACCCACATGTCAGACATGGAGCCTGCCTTGAGACCCACATATCAGACATGGAGCCTGCCTTTGTGACCCACATGTCAGACATGGAGCCTGCCTTTGAGACCCACATGTCAGACATGGAGCCTGCCTTTGAGACCCACATGTCAGACATGGAGCCTGCCTTTGTGACCCACATGTCAGACATGGAGCCTGCCTTTGTGACCCACATGTCAGACATGGAGCCTGCCTTTGAGACCCACATGTCAGACATGGAGCCTGCCTTTCAGACCCACATGTCAGACATGGAGCCTGCCTTTGAGACCCACGTGTCAGACATGGAGCCTGCCTTTGTGACCCACATGTCAGACATGGAGCCTGCCTTTGTGACCCACATGTCAGACATGGAGCCTGCCTTTGAGACCCACATGTCAGACATGGAGCCTGCCTTTGTGACCCACATGTCAGACATGGAGCCTGCCTTTGAGACCCACATGTCAGACATGGAGCCTGCCTTTGAGACCCACATGTCAGACATGGAGCCTGCCTTTGAGACCCACGTGTCAGACATGGAGCCTGCCTTTGTGACCCACATGTCAGACATGGAGCCTGCCTTTGAGACCCACATGTCAGACATGGAGCCTGCCTTTGAGACCCACATGTCAGACGTGGAGCCTGCCATTGAAGCTAAGCCCTCAGCACTGTCGAAATACAAGAAGAATGCCAACGTATCCATACTTTCTGCTCTCAGAACTGCAAGATCAACAGCGCAATAGAAAGGAAATGCGCCAATAGCCCAAAAGACAATTAGGAAATGCGCCAATAACTGCAAGATCAACAGCGCAATAGAAAGACAATGCGCCAATAGCCCAAAAGACAATTAGGAAATGCGCCAATGACTATTCGCAAAATCTTTGCGGCTGTTTTCAAAGGTCATCTGACAATGGCGACATCCGAGGGGTGTATGAGGGCATAAAGATGGCTTTTAGACTTAACACCAAGAAAACTGCGCCGCTGAAGAGCAAAACTGGAGAAACCATCACAGATAAAACAAACAGATGGACCGGTGGGTAGAACATTATCTAGACCTCTACCCCAGGGAAAAAGTTGTCACCGAAACCGCCATCGACGCTGCTGAACCTTTGTCTGTCATGCAATAGCTTGACGAACTCTCTTCAGAGAAAGACCTCAGTGACGTCATAGACTGCCTGGCAAACGGGAAAGCCACGATAAGTAAAAGCATTTCGCCAGAAATCGCCAAGCCTGTGCTGCTCACCAAACTCCATGAACTTCTCTGTCATTGTTGGGAATTGTAGGCAAAACCTTTGCGCGAGTCATCCTGAACATACTGCAAAAGCTGGCAGAGCGAGCTCAGTGCGGCTTCCGCAGAGCCAGGCCAACCATCGATATGCTTTTCTCCTTGCGCCAGCTACAGGAGAAATGCCGCAAACAGCAAGTGTCCCTCTACATTGCCTTCATCGATCTGACCAAGGCCTTCGACCTTGTCGGTACGAGTGGCCTGTTCCACCTACTGGAAAATATCGGATGTCCACCAAAGCTGTTGAGCATAATCACAGCCTTTTAAAGCAATATGAAAAGCACAGTGCGATATGACGGGGCAGACTCAAACGCTTTCCCCATCAAGAGCGGAGTCCTCGCGCCTACCCTGTTTGGAATCTTCTTCTCCCTCGTACTGTCTCACGCCTTCAGAACCTCTGAAGATGTAATCTGCAATTTGTGTGCGGATTACCGATATTTTCTCATAGCATACCTACACCAAAGATTAATATTTTCAATATTTGGAGCGACATACATAACAAGTAGTGTGCAGTTATACGTTCGTACCGCGCGCTATTCTGATCAGTGACACAAAAGCTGTGATCGTCTGAAGGTGTATTGGTTAGCAGTCAACCATAATATATATATATATATATATATATATATATATATATATATGTGTGTGTGTATTTGTATATATGAATATATATATATATATATATATATATATATATACACACAAATATATAAATATATATATATATATATATATATATATACATATATATATATATATATATATATATATATATATATATATATATATATTATATATATATATATATATATATTTGTGTATATATATATATATATATATATATATATTCATATATACAAATACACATATATATATATATATATATATATATATATATATATATATATATATATATATATATATATATATATATATATATATATATATATACAGCAGAACTTGTTCTACGCATAACAACACGATAATAACTGAAAATAGTTCAAGTATATGCCCCAACGACATCACACTCAGAATATGAAATAAACCTCTTCTACAATGACATCGATACAATCTTGGAGAATCCAAGCCACTATACAATAGTGATGGGATACTTCAACGCCAAAGTGGGTGTAAGAACAAACCATCCGAAGCAGCGACATTTGTTCCTCTGCTACTTATGGCGGTTTCTTACAGATCAACTAATCAACTTCACCGTGGTTCTGACGGACCAGGACCTTAGATCCGTCAATGGATCAATCAGCGACTTGCCTTTTCTGAAATGTGCCACACACGGAAGCTTAGGAAGAGCACAATCCGTCAGTCTGAGTTGTGAACATCCACGCTACGCCAGGCGGCGCTACTTGTTCGTGGCGGCGAAAGTAAATGGATCCTTCCATGTGAGCGAAGTAGAGGTGTTTGACGGTAAGCTGATAGGAGTGGTGGCTGGAATGACAAATGATTCCTGCCAATTATATGAAAGAAAAGAATGTTTGAAGAAAGCTACGATATGTGTTTTCAAGTGTAATTTCCTTTTAGGTAGGATATATTTTTTTTCTGTTTCCTGGTACATTTTGGCAACTTGTTGGAAGGTGCGCAAGCTTTCCTTTGTTCTGTTATTTTCCTTGTGGGTATTTTATTTTAGTTTGGCATTTGAATGTTTTGTTGGTAATTTTGTTTAGAGAGAGCCATAGCTAACTACCACTACAATACGCAGTGTTCAGATATACATACTAATATGCACGTACATCAGTATATTTTTTTAATGCTAGCTACGATTTGCTTCGTGAAATTCGTACACGTGCATGTTTCATTTTGGAAAATGGAAGCAAACGAATAATACCTGTTAAAGTCAAAATTACCTTAAACTTGACAAGGACCTGAACTGCTGATGAGTGATCCGATGCATAGCACAACCAGTCTTATCCACAATTTGCACATAGGGTGTGTATGTGACACAAAATTATATAAATGTCACAATAGCGACTGATATTTTAAAATCGTAATTTATTTTGTCTTCAGAAATTGCGTGCAATAGACAGATCCGGCACCTCGTTATAATGTTACATGTATCCGTGGGTTAATATTGACGGGTTGTTGGGTGTATTATGCCCCGATGGCAAACCGACACTGTTTATCCGGATTCCATTTATCGTTTACATTTAACGTCTGGAATTATTTCTTTGACAACCAGCCAACTGCCCTTATGATTAACTCTATGCGATTCTTATTCAAAAGGTTGTTAACTTGCGACATTTATTTTGCCTTATGTGGAAACACATTTCTGGTATTTTGACACTTAGAAATTGGGTCGGGAGGAAAAACATTACGTTTTCCCTTATGTTTGAATTTATAGTGGAAGGCAGTGTTAGTTTTTCATTCTTTTTGATATCTGGGGCACTATAATATTCATAAGTCAAAAGTTGTTGCTCACATAAACCATGATTATTAGTAGATCATTATATACCAAAATAATATATCTAGTATGCATAGATAATTATATGTACCTGATTCAGGTTGGTAAGCTGGCTCAACTAACACTTATGTGGGGTAAGTTTAGCCACAGTGTAGCAAAAGTTGGGTAAATGCTTTATTTGTACAATTTATGTAGGCACTTGCACAAAGATTTCATAACAATTCGGCCAACACATCTACCCAATGGGTACAACACGCTCTTAATTAATAATTCGACACAATTAATATAGACTCATAGGATAATCGCAACCGATGTAACTAACTGCTAATAAGTTGCCTTGTAGCCATCCGTTGTCTCAATTTGTTCGGGAAATTAATTCCTTTATGCATTTATAGGTAAAGAACACTCGTTCTTTAGCCGCTGTTCAACGAACCCTCCCTTGGGCCTTAGGTGCTGGGACCAGCCCCGTTTCGACAATTCTCATTAATGTGCGAAATTATATAAAAAAAACATTTGTAAGTGCACATACAGCAAAGTTTGGTCACATATGGTGATAGTTTACGCACCAGCATATATTAATCACAATCATCAAACACCAAAAAACATATTGTTATCTCACATTTTCTGACCGTGGTGAAAATGGAACTTATTGTGCGTCAATGGTGTTCCATTAACATGTTCAGTCACTGGGTGGTGCCATGTATCTGTCGCTGCTGTAGTTTCCTGGGACGAACAGCTAACACTGCCTTCACCCACAACGTCGCAAGTAACGTATTGTTCTATTCCGCCTCAGCAATTGTCTGAACATAGCTGAAATAACGTCCATATCAACATATGGCAGTATATTCACTTATTGAAGTGTAGTTCCAGATTCCATCGTTGCTTCTGCAACCGGATTTCGTGAATTCGGGGACTGCGCCTTCTTCGTTGACAAGAAACGTGCCAGTTGCGAAGCTGTGACGTCATTAGACAATCCACTGGACTTCGTCCTCAAAGTGAAACTCTCTCAGCCCCAGTCAAACTTCGACGTGCGCATCACTTTGCGTGACGGCAACTGTGGTGACGCCAGTCAGGTAACAAAAAGTGCTGCTTGGGGAAAATAGTGTGTATATGCTGCAGATTTGTTAACAACTGCATGTAAACGCATTTGAATGCAAATGCAATTGTTTCACTTGATTCTTATACAAATGCGAATGCAAATGCCATTTTCCAGAAAAGCATTCAAATGCAAAAGCAAAAGTTTTTGGGATCACATTCAAATGCAAATGTTTTGGTTACGCATTTGCAAATAAATTTTAATTAATTTCTAGTGTTTTGGCTTTATACTAACGATTTGTTTTATTTGGAGGAACGATGGAAGATAACCCAAGACAATAGATTGTCCACTGTTGGGGTCACTGGGAAGATAACCTGGTGGATAATTACAGCTACCACTAATATCTCTCTCTCTCTCTCTCTCTCTCTCTCTCTCTCTCTCTATCTCTCTCTCTCTCTCTCTCTCTCTCTCTCTCTCTATCTCTCTCCTGGCTGTAAATATTCAGGGTTGGCATTGCTAATGTTTTCTCCCCCAACCCACCCCAACAGTGCCAACACAACACTGCGGAGTCAGTTGTCTGCATTGATTTGTTTCAATGAATAGGTGATCCCTGAAGCCATCAATCTATAGACCAGTTGATCTTTTTATTTTGTATGAATAACAGCTCAGGCATTGACCAGTTGACCAACATAGCACTTTTTCAAAGAGCACGTTATGAAAGTGGATTCACAGGTCAGACAATGATTTCATTATCTGCTGCAGGTACCGCTCACAACAAAGCATTTTGTACAATAGCATGTTGTGAACTTTAATTGCAGATTTGATTGTGTATTTGAAAAAAGCAAATATTTGTGGGTCGCATTCAAATGCAAATGTTTAAGGCACGCATTCAGATGCAAATGCAAATGCATTACACATTTATGGAGGCATTTGAATGCGCATTCAAATGAATTTGTTAACAAGCCTGACATGCTGTCTATAATAAATTATGAAAATGTGACCGAGCAAACTCCCCACCAGCGGCGCCACTCACCATTTCACCTCTTCCACGACATATAGTCGACGTGCTGATTCTGCATATATTAATTCAATTTGGAAATACCTCAATACAATTGTGGATAACGCTTGTATTAAAAATGTGTCTAGTTCGTTTTTGTTTGCAACTATGCTGAGCACTGCTGCAATGAGATAACACAACCTAGCCAGCCAGTCGTTTTTACCACTCCACGTTTACCAATTTTTAATATATAATCAAAGTATGCCAGTGATGATATGCTGTTATGGAGTGTGGTGGCAAATGTGGAAGTGGAGGGAGCATAGGACCGAAAGTGAACCTCTGTTTGGAGAATGATTAGTGTCATGGTGTATGAATATAATGTATGCATGTACGTACGTACATACGTACGTGGTACGTACGTAGGTATGTATGTATGTATGTATGTATATATGTATGTATGTATGTATGTATAATTTTGTATGCATGTACGTATTTATATATGTATGCATGCATGCATGCATGCGTGTGTGTGTGCGTGCGTGCGTGTGTACGCGTGTGTGTGTATGTGTTGTGTGTGTGCGTGTGTGTGTGTATGTGTGTGTGTGTGCGGGCATGCGTGAATGCGTGCATTATGGCATGAATTCAGGTACGTATGCCCGTATGCAAGTATGCATGTACATGTGTACAGGTATGCAAGTATGGTAGCATGCTTGCATGTACGCATATATGCACTGTTTTGCAAGTAAGTGTGCGTGCGTGCTGGGGTGCCAACGTGGGTGTGTGCATAAGTTATTTCCCCAGACAAACTATAATATATATATATATATATATATATATATATATATATATATACTGCAAATCTGGAGAGACATATATGTAACCATAGAGCAATCTGGTGATTTTCTGAATGTACTCTCCAGGTTCACGTCTACACAGAGGAGAAGCCACTGAACGCCGGCCCGTTCGACGGCTACTTCAGGCGGTGTCAAGTGGTGGAGGCAGAACCGCCTGAAGGTGGCGCTACTGTCTGCTCCTTCGCGTGTGGCGCCAATAAACGGGGCTGTGACTTCGTCTTTGTGCGCGTCTTCGGACGATACGGGCCAGTGAGGTCACTGTGTGAAGTCGAAGTGATTGGGAATTAGTTAGGAATGTGCTAAATGCATTTCCTTTCAGAATGCTCCTTTCACTTGCTGATGTGCTTGATTAGCTATTATATGCTTGCAAAATGGAACATGTAAACGTATTTGGGTTTAATGATTGTTTTTAGTGGTTGTATCCACAACCTTCCCATTTGTGTTGCTTATTGGTTTGCCATCTTGGAGATAACTTATATTGTCACGGTTGCAGGAAATGGAACTGATAAATTCGAACTGATGTTTTCTAATATGACATCAAACAAATTGGTTTTAGTGACAATATTACTAGAGACTAAAGTAATATGGTAATCCAAACAACATTTCTTACATGAGCAATATATTTTAGGGTGCTCAATGTTGTTCTTCGTGACCCACTATATAGGGTAACTAGCTTGAATCACTGATCATTCCAGATTGCTTCTACAATGGTCTGATTCAATTTGTAGCTTCACACAAGTCATCACTGTATTCGCCTAGTTGACGCGTGCGAGTCGTACGTCGTGGGAGGAGCGTTTATATGTTGTCACGGTATGGCCATGCAACCATGTCCATGCACAAATGTCGCACCAGGGTAGCACAGCGTGGGAATATTCTGTCGTGGTGGCCTGAGGTTCTGGGCAACAACTTGGTATGATGTTTGTGAAAGCTGATTTTACCTTCATTAACATCTTCATGTGATTACTAAGACATAGTAGCACTAAAGCAGGTAGGAACGGCTAAGGGCAGATACGAACGGCCAAGAGTGGAAGACCATCACAGAAGACAGAGGAAGCTTGAGAGAGTTAACGACGAAAGTGGAAGAAGCTAGCAAGTGACATGGACCCCACCCCGCAAGTGACATGGACCCCCCCGCAAGGGAGCAAATGGAAGAAGAAGAAATAGCATTAATGCACTGACAACATCAGAAGGGAGGATATACCCGAAATACACGCAATTAATCAGGAAGCAAAAGCAAGCACAAGTCGGACATACACCTTTTCAGCGATTGTATCAATAACAAGAGGTGGGATCTGCTTACTTGATTTCGGGTGAACGCCCTGTATACATTGAAATATTACTTTAGAGCATTTTGACTTCTTGTCATAACATAATATTTAATGTATTTTTCATTGAACATCATTGTTTTTTCTCAATGATATTAATATTTAGTTTCTTTTAGAACATTTGCAGAACGGGTATGTCAGACTTCATGCATGAATTCCATAAAAGCAATAAATCGCCCATGTACCAGGCGCAATTTCGGGGATATCCTCAACCAAGGCGGTCATATTTGGTACGCATCGAATGCCCATCACACATAGTTTCCATTTAACGTATGGAATGTCCCTCTTTTCATTAAATCAAACCAATAGCATATCCTAAGACACCGTAACAAAACTCTCTTTTTCCTACAACGTGACTGAAATAAGTGCTCTCTCTCTCTCTCACTGTCGGCAAGAATTACGCCATTGTCTTGCCAGCGCGCCAATATTGCTTCGCCGGATCATCAGTATGAATACAAAAGCCAAGACGTATCACCAATCTTTAAACGATAGCAGCATTCGATATCACAAGGTTCACGCGGTCAGCCACACAAGAGGATGCAATTGCACATAAATGTGGCGGTATGCATATCAACCCAAATTCCTGCGATTCCTTACAGCAAGATATTTGTAGCAGCTCAAACTAGTTGGTTTCACAGCGGGTAAACAAATGACTCTGGAACTCTGATCACGTCTTCGCTTGTTTCTTTTATCTGTCCCATATCCTATATTAATACCAGTGGGATATAACTTTATTATAATTATAACTCAATAAAAGCATTGTTTTGCGCTAAAATCCTCGGTAAACTCAGACTCAACAGCGCACCAAAACAAACAGGTTAGATCGTTTCTAGTCGGTTTAACAATTGCAGTCTTAAACAGTTGGCGGGCTTTTGTTTGACGGCAAAATGTTTCTATTGTTCCTGCTGATTTAAAGCTAATAGGGAGTGTCTTCCACAGAGTTAGTGCGGCAACTGAGGCAGCTATAGGCCGAAGTTTGTCTTAACACTGATTAGAACTAGATGATGGAAGCTGTCTGGGCTGTTCTGTAGGTGTAGGCAGTGACTGTAAATGTGCGGGTTTCTTGGATGAAAGTGTTTGATAGTTAATTCTACATATGTTAAACAAAATGCGACAACGGGCAGGAAGCCAGTGCAATTATTTACAAATTGACAATGATGGTCGACCCGCAATCATGACTTGCGAGAGAATGACACATCCGTTCCATTATCTAGTATATTTCCTATCCTCTCGGGCCCCATGACCCATAGGGCTGCAGTGCTCCTTCTCCAGTTCTTTGCCCAACTGTTTGCTTCATCTATGTCTTCCACCCCAGATTTTCGTTTTCAATGGTTTTCCAGTCAGGTTGCTATGGGGAACCCTAACCAGAACGAGCTGGTGAATTTTCACGTATCGTTTCCAAAACATGGTTTTTAACTTGGCGGGTTGTTGGCCCTCCGCAGTAGGTTTATATATGAGGTTTTCCTTCAACTGGCCAGAGCTTCTTTAGACCACAACCGCTATGTAGTGGTATCCAGGGGAGCATCTGAGGCGTGAAGTTGATGTATGTGTTTTACTGTTCAACAGTACGCTACTAAATACACTTTTTCTTCCACGGTGGGCTAGCCGGTCCGAACGCTAATGGCTTGAAAACCCTAACATCTAATAAACTCTGGCCAACTTAATAGCGTTTCCAGACCAACCACGATTTGTCAGGTGACAGGTGTTTGTCTGTGTTTACTGGCACAACCACAACAACCTCGTTGATTAGTCCGATGCCATTACACTATTGCTGTCTTCAGGGACCTTGTGTAGTCGAATGCATTTGTCTGATTGTATATGATACAAATTAGTCTGTGCATATTGTAAAAGGTGTGTTGTAGTTAATGTCAGTGTCATGTTTGTAAGGACACTGAATCGATGTTGTCTTAGTCACGCCAGCAACATTTTAGCGTTAATGTGGCCAACAGGTGGCGCCCTTGGTTGCGTCCGTAAACATGCGATTTTGTAAACTAAAAAATCACATATTGTTCAGCTAGTTTGTATACATTGCAGCCACGTAGCCAATAACAGAGCTTGACGTACTAGTGTAGTGAACGTTAAATAAAACATTGGAGAAAACAAATCGGACTCTTCAACAGTGCCTCCGAAACTTCATTCGTGAGAGCACACTGCGATTATTGTATTATTTATATCCTCTTAACCTCCTTGTCTGTCGCGATGTTCAACAGCATTCTGTTAGGCGTTCTTCATAACTAAAGTCACTCAGGTGTGAAACATTTTTGTTGCTCTCCTCTCTTTTCGTTCACACGCACACACACACACACACACATATATATATATATATATATATATATATATATATATATATATATATATATATATATATATATATATATATATATATATATATATATATATATATACTTTATCTTCCACTGAGCCCCCCCCGCCGAACCACTGGCCCAAACCACATCTTCCCTTCCCCAAAGCCAAAACGAGCTGCCTCACCTGATCCAACCCATCTCTATTCCCTTTATCTTCGCACACTCCTTACACTCAACTCTAAAACTATCCGCCTGAACCTCAGCCCATATAATTATGTTATAAAACACCGGGAAATACGGGTCAATAATTATTGCACATTTTGAACATAATAGCAGTAATGCATTTACCTTCAAATTACATTAATATACATTCACTAAAACGAATTGTGAACGCAACGCACTCAATAGGAGACACTTTGTATTGAAAGTGACTATATCATTATAATGACTTTAATAAATGTCATTATATTCAACATTAAATAAAAAAAATTAAATTACATTTTTATTGCAATGTTTTTGCTAAGCTTATGGTTTGGGCCACTTTTCATCTTTTTATATTATTACCAGGCCCCTTATTTCAGAATAAAAAGTATTAAAATCGTATGTTAACATATTTAAATGTTTTGACACTGTACCAAACATCATGTTTTCAACGAATTTTTGTAGCGATTTGTGTTGGTCATTGGACGAGTAGCCCTTTAAATGATCTCAGAGCGTATGACACAATTCGAGTGTCCGGTAGTAGCTTATTCAGTTTGTGGTTACCACGTCTCATTCTACCGAAATACGCTTTACATATGTCACTGTGTCTGTTGTGCAGCGTTGGTATGTTTACCATCTGCAGAATATCCTCTTACGTAAAACCAGGAAATGTAGAGACACCGTTGTTGGATTATCTTGATATTGTTCGATAATTATTTAAACAAGTTCGTGTGCCATAAGGGAAAAACATATTCCACTACTGGTCTGATCACATATACATCAATTGTAACCAAATCATTTTCATTGATTCAAGCACGTTTCAACTGATATACCTTTTTTGCTTGCCTTGGTAATTATTTCATCTACATGTGCATTCCAACTTAAATCAGATGATATAGTTACACCGAGAACTTTTGCTTAAGTAGCTGGCAATGTTTTGTCGGCGTCAAAGATTGGGTGAGAGGACTGCTATATTGGTAAATCTTCACACACTGATACAAAGAATGTCCATATCCCCAGTAGTGTATTTATTGGCCAGCCTCAACATATCATTGCGGCTGCCAGATGACGTTAACATAAGAAACTTCATGTGTTTCTACCAGTCAAGTGTCGATGATTCCTCGAGTGATGCGAATTTTGATTGGTTAAAATGGTGGCGCAAATTTAGCGCTGTGCGATTCAGTAAGTTGCTCAGTCTTCTGGCCTGTTCCATGTCACCAGAAATACGAGCACGTTGCTGCTGTCTGATCAGGTGCAGGAAGCCATCTGTGATCCATGGTTTCTCTGTGCTATGACCTGATAAAGTCTTGTACGGAAAACAAAACGTGCCCAGTAGATAGTACATGGTTTCCTGGAAGATATTAAACTGTTCCTCGCAGGTAGGCAATGTGTACATATACTCCCATATGGCATGTGGCAGCGATGAAGTAAACATTGTTCGTTCATTCATTCGTTCATTGCTACCCATGCGCCTCGTAACGATGCTCTGGACTATGCCCGTGTCAAATATTGGGAAAAAGGATGGGACCAGTAACACCATCTTGTGGTTTGATGTTCCCACTCCGTCAAGCACTGTCGGACAACCGTACACGGATGACATTTTAGACCACATTTTGTATAATATTGCTCGATTAAGTGTGGTTGTCTTAACAAGTTGCTCGTACCCATAATGTGTGCATAAAACCGAGTAATTGAATTGATTAAAATATCCACTTAAAATAACACCACGGTCTGAGCTACGTCGTAAAACGGTGTCCAGACTAGTTTTCATGTACTCCCGCAACGAGCCGTTGTCAGCCCCAGGTGGTTGGTAGATGTACGCTATAATAATACATGAGCATTTTCTTGGTAGTTTATTGGGCTTCAATCTAATCCATAGCACTTTGTGTTATCATCTTCAATACCATGCAACCGATCATACACCACGGTCTCTGCCACATAACACGCTACTCCACCACGTCCTCTCTCCACCTGGTTCTTCGTTTCACAAAAGAATCCTGCTAGTCCGACAAATTCCGAAGCAATGTAGCTCTTAACCAGGTTTCTGCGACATTCACGGATGCCACGTCGTTCATACGTGCCACCACGAGCAACTCATCTAATTTATCAATACTCAGTGACCGAGCGTTGACATTCAGAAAATCTGGTGTGCTTCACCGTGAATTCTTCGTGAGCGTGACAACATTTTCTGCATTAACACCTGGGTACCGTTTCGCTACCATTCTTTTGAGTTCATAAGCACGATTTCGCTCTTACAAATCGATTTCTCTCCATAGCTATGATTGAAACAGAAAATTGCGTTTCACTAAGAATAAATTATAAAACCGCTCACAGAATTGAGAAACGCAGCTTAAAGACGCTCCTAAGACCTAACTTACGACGAGGTTAGATCGCTCATCAAGCAAAACATATCTACCGTAAACAGTCAAATGTCTAACCTAACCGAGTGTTACCCACTTTTACGTAGAGATCCAGTTTTCAAAATATGAGCGATAAATAGTTCTTAAATTATGGGTTTTGTCTACCGCGAGCTTTGCTATTGTAAACTGATAAAACTTCACTTGTCAAAACAACACGTCGCCTGTGTCACAAAAGTAGTGTTCTCTGTGACACGGCTTTTTTAAATCACATTGTTTCTCTTCATCTTGTGAGTAAGTCTGTCAAATGTGTTCAATGGATCCTTTTTGGCAACTTTTCTATTAATGTTGCTCAGTAGTTCACACTTTGGAGCTTATCATGGAAATTGTTATTACCAGCTTATGGTGGATTTTATGAGCATCTTAGTGAAACGCATTTTGAAAACGCTCTTAATAATCTGTGCTATGATGGATTTTCCTTATGAGCTCTTTGTCTTAGTGAAACGCTCCATTGATATTCTGTGTTTTGCTATGCTAAAGCAACGGGTGATTACATACCGAATTGTCAGCACTCCATTTTCAATACGTGGCATGGCCGTGTTATTCCGGCCTCTTTCCTAGTCCCTCTTCGTTCATGTCGACATGTGTGGGTGGCAGGATTAGTCTCCCCACATTCGTTACACTGGCCATAAATACGCAAGTGACGAGCAGCTATGCTACCTCCTGCATTAGCAGGATGAATATACGGCGCGCTGCGATCTTGTTCCCGCGGCCTTCTTTCAGTCGGGCTCACCGTATTGCGGCCCTCTGCGACGAGGGACGACTAGCCGACACGCTGCGGCACTGTTTCGGTGGCCTGTTACTAGTTGGTATTAACGTGTTGCAGCCCCTCTGCGACGAGGGACGACTAGCCGACACGCTGCGGCACTGTTTCGGTAGCCTGTTACTAGTCGGTATTGACGTGTTGCAGATTCCCATTGAACTCCGTCTACGATATGCTTACTAGCCGCTAGTGAGTGGTTACTCATTAATCTTTTCACACCGCAAGTAAAACGGTGGACACATGGAATGCAGACGTGTCGCAAGATATATCGGGGAACAGGACATTCTGGACGATGTCTACGAACCGGACACCTATGTCGCGACAGTTGTCTTTCAGGAAATTGTTAATTTCCTTAATCCTCTAATCGTGTGTCCCTGTTGTATCAAGCAAGACACTGCTGATCGTAAAAATGCTGACGTCTGGTGCACTGGTGATGAGGTCGCTGAAGTCCTGCTTCACTTGAGTCATGACAGCATCACAAATAACTACCTCTCTACAAACGATAGTGAGTTCGTCAGCCTCTTTGCACACTTCACTTCACTGCACAACATTTAGTCCTTTGCGTAGACCTAGACGCTTGTGGATGTCCCGTGCAATCCTGTCCTCAAACATGAAGACTCTGCTTGTTTTCCTACTTGTTACTGCCGCACAGGATTCGCGTTCAGTAGGCGCTTGGCTCAGATTTGTCGACGACAGTTTCTCAAGTTTGTCATTCACTGCTCTGTCTGGACAGTGTTTTGTCCCTGATGGTAACATTTGCATTGCACTGCGCCTTCATCAGGTTGATTAACCTGCGTTTTTTCTTTTAGATGTAGCATTGTATCTTCGAGATTGGATACTTTGTCCACCAGTTGCATTACAACATTGGGCAGTTGTCTGCAGGCATGACAACCCCACACGTCAATGATCGTGTATAACTGTTCGCCAACGCATTCGTAGTGGACGCACACCGGGCACAGGTGGCATTGTACCATGCCGTCCAATTCGTTTCCGTTATGTTTACACTGTGGAATACAGATAATTGTTTTTATCTTGTTTCCTCTCTCCTTTGCCTTTGTCACATGTTTAGGAGGATCCGCTACCACTGATAGCTGTGTTAATGTTTGAGGCTTCTTAAGTGTTAAGTTTGCAAACATGGCGTCAGTGACGGTGAGCTCAAGCTCGTCATGACTTTTAACCGTTAAGTAAATAATCCGCACTCACGATTACGCCCACTAGTCACCATCCGCACAATAGCCACACCCAAAATAGTCCACCATATAAACACGAACCACTGACGCAGACGTAACAGAATGAACTGGACCGACGACCGCACACCTTTGCAGAAGGAAGCGCCGTCACAGTCCAAGGTCTGCCCCGATTGTGCTGCTAGCTAATAGTAAGTACGAAAACACAATAGCTGATAGGTTTCCACTCCAGCAATGCTTGTTCTGCTTTATTTGTCGTCATTATTGCCAGTCCACGTCTGTGTATGTTATTTTCTCTCCCTGAAAAAATTACACTCTCTCCGGTGTTCAGTTTGACTTTTCCTTGCCCCATCCATCTGCATTCACTAATGCCCGACATATGTTTGATATGTATCCATTTATTTTGCAAGCTGGGATGATTTCCCTATTGAGTACAACGTTATCACATTCAAACATTAACTTTTGGCTTGGTTAACGACGTTGTCAGCCTCAGAACTTCCGTTTGACTTTGATCCGTAAGCGCCGTACAGTCCACATATCTGACGTCATCATCCGCTGCTATCTGGATCGTATTCTTGCACAGGCTGGCTTTTGATAATCACTTCTAGTTTCCGTAACAGCGTATGAACTGGGAGGGTTGTTGGCCCTCCGCAGTAGGTTTATTTTCTGGCTTCTCCTAACCTTACCCATAGCCTCGTTAGCCCAGCACAATGTATGGGTTATCAGGATGCACCGCGGGGAAGTGAGGTTGACTTGGGTGTCCGTACGGTTAAGCGCATGAACACTCTTACATATCATCACAGTAGTACAAATACATCGGGAGGGTGGGTGGGAATAAATTTACCTCTAAAGAGAGATGTTGTTCGTGTGGCACATTAAAGAAAAGGTGATATGAAAACATGGTCCTGCTCACTATATGCAAATTTTCCCAGCGTGCACTGCTTGCCAGTAATACATGTTCGGTTAGTGTGATTAATGTATATCTATATAGACGTCAAAAATTAATTAAAACTTGTGTTTTATCTAACTATTACATAGGTCACATACATATTCCAACCCGTTGCGCACACCTGCACAAGCACTGTGCGTCCATGTTAGGCACCTATGACATTTAACCATGCCTTCCTTTACAAAGTCATCGCACAAGAAAAAGTACATGACTTCACTACTGTCATTCGTCTCTGTTTACAGCCTGTCGTATTCTGTTTACTGCGCAGCCCTTGCTTTTGGTGCGCTAGGTTGCAGCACTTTCTCTCGGATTGATTTTCTTAGTCTTGTTGTGATGGGGCGGAGCAGGCACACTTTCCTATTTTCCTCCGTCCGTATGACTAGGATATATAACAACAATAGATTCGTAGTAACCAGCATCCTACTGGTGTGTACTGGACAAGAATATGGGTATCATTTGGAAATGCGTCTTCCCCATATGGGAAGACGGCAACCATGCATCAATCGCTATGTTTGAATTTGTACTGCGTGCGTTTAACTTTATGCATTTATTATGTGTGCTTTAATTATGTTATTTGGTTGTGTGACCATGTGCATTGATGCACATAATGGTGAGATTTAAGAAAATATTTGTATCATGGGATATTAAATCGTGCATGTGAGATTTGGTGGAGGATATTTTACCGCAGCAACTGGACAGGTGGCAGAACACTAAGTCCTGGTAAAAAATAAACTAGTTTCTCGTCCGAACTTTTTTTAAAGGGGAGGGAGGTCTTTATTATTTACTATTGATGATTTTGTTTGCTATTTGTTTCAAATATGGTCGTCATGCCTTAGACGCCCACTGTGGCTGATTGAAACACAAATTGTAATTTTTTCGATGCAATAATATGGAACATACCAGTGATGTATATTACTATAAAGCCTGTCATTCCATTTGCAAATGAGCAAGTACAATGATTTTTAGCTGAATGGCAATGTTACAAACATCTACATCAATGGAATATGGCCCGTTTATGTTAAACCAGGAATGTGCAATTTTGTAATGTCATATGTCGGTTTTTTCCATGGTTTCTTTACTTTGTATCACAGACATACAACTAAATGGCATGTACCACTGGTATACTGATTGAGACTGGTATTGTGAGTCTGCGCAATGACTATCTAAAGCAATGGGTCATCGGTCATATTCTGCGGAAGGCACGTACAACCCTACACCCTGTATGACGCAGATTGAATTGAAAGAGTCCAGCACTACTTCGCATGGCAAGTTTTGGACAGGGATTTCTTAACAGAATCGGAAAACTTTTGAAGTACTTCTTTGAGTAGTAAATAATAAAAAAGGAAGCTTGTGTGGAAGAGAAACGAGTTTATGTTTGTTACTAGGCTTAATGCTTTAATTTTATTTACATTTGTACTTAAAACTTTACTGTTAAACATTTTGTGTGTGACAGTATCGCTTTTTGTTTGCTAGAACAGCATAACAGCACCTGACTTCATGATATTCGTTATCATGACATTATCCCCCTGGACAATATCCCCCTGCCAATATCCACCCTAGGACTAAATCCCCTGTGCCAGTATCCCCTGGACAATATCCTTCCTAGGACAACATCCCCATAGACAAAATCTCCAATCCGAATGTGTATGATAGCTACCAATACTATCAACATTGCTCATCCTCCGGACGCGAAAACTTCGTAGATAGTGTTTACCAAAATTTCAGGTAATACAACATTATCACAGAAATATACATCTATGCTTTGGTACACGGCGCAGCCAGTCAATATCTTTAATTTGTGACGTATTACTGGAAGCGTAATTCTGGCACACCCTTTTACTTTAAATTATTCACGCACGAAAATTTGAACATCAACTAATCTGGTTCATGATGGATTAAATAAACCGTGGAGGTAGTTTTAAAGTGTACTGGTATCTGGTAGATGCACAGCATACCAGAATGAAAGGGGAAATACAAGTAAAACGTCTGGTGATATATTGTATATAGGGGCCGTTCACAATTTACCTGTTCCATCCTCCGTATTAACTGTCGTACCCATGCCGCAAATTAGTCCTTTAAAATGTTGATAATTTTCCACATTAAAACATATATCTATATAGCAATGCCATGACACCGTGCACATATGTAGGACGTACAATAATAACCATCGGAATATATATTTTTTTAATGTATCCACTAATTATGTCAAAGCTTTATGTTTTTCTTTGAAAAAATAGTAGTTGTTTGACAGTTCACCTGGCGGCGAACCATGACGCAATGGTGGTCATACTTCGCATGCGACCGAAATATGCGTGGGTCTTGGCCCTCTCCTCTTTGGTACATTTTGTACGAATAGGTAACGAATAGGCCCTTTACAGTATTATAATTAGAAGTTGTGCCAGTATTATTATAAGTAGTATTTCTTGTACAAATGAGATATCTCACCTTTAGAATGACAAACTTCAATTGTGCTTGATTTATAAAACAAACTAATATTTATTGGTTCTAGCAATAAAATGTATTTCTGTCAAAATATTTCATCATGTATTTTTTCTTATATAGTAAGGGGATTTGTGTTTTTTTATAAATCCGATTATCCAAGAAAACAGTGTGTGAGTGGATCCATGGTCCACTTGGATCACCACAAAACAAATTGAAAAATATATATAGTTTTTGTATCGTGTTGAAATTAGTCTAGGTAATAATTGCCTCTCCATTCACGGCAGTATTGGTGGGTGGGGTAAATCCTACCCCATTTTTTTAATTTAAATGATTATTGGAAACGTTTTATATTTACAAAGCCCTAGGCTAATTTATGATGTAAACTTAATGGTTAGACCAAAACGAGTGATGTAACATTTCCAATATACATTCGAGGCTTTTATTTTGCAAACACTTTATCCGTTTCGTGCGTATTTCTTGAGTTATTGTGCAATAGATAGGAAAATCAATATTCCATCAATCCAGATCATGACCTATTATGCGGTTTTTTTTGCAAAACAAATATTTTACTTCCACCATTAACACATTGGTGGCAGCAGAAAACCACCGTTAATTCAATTTTGTTCTGGCGTTTAGCGCTTTTTGTAAATAAACGCCTCAAATATATGAATAGTGGTAAATGTGGGCTGTGATAATGGGTGAATATTTACTTTATGATCCATTCATGTATTTGTCATAGATAACACGTTACTAGTTTATTTGGCTACATTTGTATCAGTTGGACGCAGCCTTATTCCAAGATTCTTTAAAATTGGAACTCCACTGATGGAAAATATTTTGGAATGCACAGGCCGGGAAACTTCCCACAGTGTGTACGTGGAGAAAGGGAGCTAGTCTGAACCCCACACCCCTACGAAAATATACCATGTAATACCACGTAGTACCACATAATACCATGGTATGCCATGTAAAACTGTGGTATACCATGCTTTTTCATATATTTATATGGTAATTGTATGGTATGACATAGTTTACCTGTTTCTAAACCATGGAATACCATGGTTTCCATGAGATTTTACATGGTATACCTGTTTCTTTTGAAGTGATTCAGGAAATGTTTATTTTTCCTAATACCAAGCTATACATTCACAAAGAAACCACACACTTGCAAAAAGAAAAAAATCATTCAACAAAACTATAAACAATATAATATTATTGTGCAGTATAATTTTGTTTTACTTACTTGTCAATTATCAGAGGGAAGATTTATTTTCCTAAGATCAAATTTGATCAGTTATGCTAAACATTATACAGTTTGATCAATTAGAATTTCACATTAATTAAATGTTTTATTATATTATATATAGTTGTGCTGAGACAATGGGACATCACATATATGTATTGATGGCGTTTAAAGATCACTTGTTATTTAAGATTTTGTGACATTTTCTACAGGAGATAAGTCGCCACCTGTAAAACGTTTGTATAAGTGGTTGTGTGTGCGTGCGTGCGTGCGTGCGTGCGTGCGTGCGTGCGTGCGTGCATACGTGCATACGTGCGTGCGTATATGCGATCGTGCGCGCGCATGCATGCGTGTATAGTGTATTGATATAAATAGTGCCTGTTGCAAATTGTATCAACATTGATAGCAGATTTGTCCCGTTACCACATAGTTCCCAATATATGCGCAGTGCACAAGTGAGTGCGAAAGCTTGGGTGCTCGTCTATTAGTTTCTCGTAACTGGCACAGACAAACTGCATGTCATGCTCGTGCAACTCCACACCAGGCAACACTTAACAAAGACACATATTCAGCATATCTACCAAACCGGCCCATGCTTGATCCACGCACAACAAGAACACATGAGACAGCTCGTTCGTTGTTTTTGGTAATTTCAGACAAATAGCTGGCCAGCTGCTGAGCCAGATCTAAACAAATTAATTTACACACCAGCGACAGGTATTGAAAATCTAATAGCCGTACGAAGTGCACCTTGTGGCTAAATGCTTGCACACACGTACCGAGAATTATCTAGAAAATATATGCAAGGTGGCGCCAGCAGCACTATTAATTCATTTATGTTTAGCGCATCTTCACTCCTGAAAATGTATGTTTACGCGCATGGTTTCACTTCAGAAAAAGAGTGATTTAATTGCTTCAGTTAGGTAGTGCGTTTCTATTGGGTTGTGTGCTTCTATTAGGTAGTGTGTCTCTATTAAATAGTGTGCCTCTATTAGGTAGTGTGTATCTATTAGGTAATGTGTTTCAATTGGGTAGCGTGCTTCTACTGAGCAGTTTGTTTCTATTGGGTAGTGTGCTTATATTAGGTAGGGGAGACCAGGGCACAGTGTATCGGAAATCTTCTTTTGCAGCATTTATGTTAGCTTAATGACAGCATGGTTCACTTCTATGGTAGAGATAATAGAGGAAGTTGTTCTCTATAACACATGTTTACTCATATCCTGCCAACTGCCACAATGTTTGGCTGAAGGGGTGTTGAAAATAAAAAACAATAGGATTCACTCTGCTCCAGTACCGGGGCTGAGTTGATCACTACCTGGAGCAGAGTGGATCACTACCTGGGGCAAAGTGGATCACTACCTGGGGCAGAGTGGATCACTACCTGGGGCACAGAGAATCAAATCGTGGCGTTGTGAGTCAAACATTAGATTCTAAATGATTATTCACAAATATGTTATTCATTTGTCTAAAAAAACAAATTCGCTAACTGTCCAATTAAATGTGCTTATACATAATGCTCTGGATTATAAGTATTACAATATTATGCTTACATTACAATAGTAGTATGTGCCTAATGGCCGTGGCAAAAATCGAAAAACAAACAATTTATTTATAATATAATAATAATTTAATTATAATGACAGATAAATCTAATGCTATATGATTATGTTCAGGGTTATAAAGATTGAAATATTACAAAGTTAACATAATTAATATGCCTCGCAAATTATTGAAACAACACTGCTTCCGCAGATCTTGCAATGTTCAAGAAATCTCAACCAAACCCTCAGCTTAAGATGCTGAATGAATTGACATACTCATCCTGGCGCAGCACATTTGAATAAAAGGTGACGTCCACTGGAAATATCATATGGCGTGCAACACGAGCTGTGCCACCACAGTGAATGGGGCAGGGCAACTTCCCTACAACATCTTCGAACGAAACATCTTATATGTCTTCCACTTTTGGATAACTGAATGTGAATGACTTTGGTTTCTCCCGTCGCATGAACATCACTTCAAAGGCGGTTTCATCAGTATCCTCAATGCGGTTTTGGACCTGTCCTATGTACATAGCTCTGGCTTTCTTTGTAGCACTGTGTCACTGTGTCAACACAAAATCATTTCGATTCAGAGCGTTGAAATCAGGCAATCCCATATCCTCTAGCTGATTATCCCCAAGTTCACCAGAACCTGATGCACTGTCGGCATCAGCACAACATGTTCTCTCATCGACTTCCCCATTGGAACTTGTGCTCTCTCCATCTACCACATCTTCAGATTGGAGCTGCAGCTTCTTCATCTTTTCTAGCTATTTTAGTCTTTCGGCTCCCGTGTTTATCTTTCTTCCTTTTTCCCTCTTCGTCGGCAACCCTGATTTGTTCCTTGATATGAGTGTCTGTCAGAACAATCGTTTTACCCTTCGTTCTTCCGCCTTTGTTTTTACGTGGTGGTGCCGTTGGGAACAGACTGACTTCCTCTGGTGTGATGATACACTCGGTTGTGTTTGTTGAGGTTGAAACGACTGCTTCGGACGATCTTGAATGTGTTGCAGTGGCATCTGAGGCTCGTTGGGGAGGTTCTTGAACTGGATGGGGAGCGTTTGGGGCGGGATGAGAAGGTTCTGAGACTTCTAAGGGCATTTCTTATGTGGCCACATGTTGGCGATCTGTTATGTTTGAGCAGAGGAAATTTTCGTCGCTGAAGACACGGGGTTTGAACGGATAGATGCCAGATACTCGGTGTCACAAATTTAAGTTTGGCTGCATAATATACGGCGAGCCAATTGACATGTACTCGCTAGGTTTAGTGTGGGTATTTGTGCAACTACGATAACTTAACAACAACGGTAAAGGGTGAAATAATTCCCGTTTAATAACACACAATAGAAAACTAGCATTGTGACAATCCCACGTCAAGATTTGTTCTCCTATCTATAATGATTAATATTCCTATATGAAGAATGTTATACAGTCCTACATCAAGAAAGATTTACGTGTTCGGCGAGTGTAGTCTTGCGTTACGGCTTGCTCGGCGGGTGCAGTCTTACATTACGCGTGCTCGGCGAGGACAGTTTTGCGTTAAAGCGTGCTCGACGAAGGCAGTCTTGCGCAACGGCGTTCGACGTGCTCGGCGAGTGCTGACTTGCGTTACGCATGTTCACCAAGTACTAACTTTCGTTCGACGTGCTCGGCGAGTGCACGGAATTGAGCGACGAATAACGTTGGGACATGTAACTATAGAAAACACACTGATTCATGAACTTGGTGTATTACAGGAGTCGTAGTTTTTTTAAGACTATGTGATGGGGCATGTCAATGCGCATAGCAACAACAAGTAGGCATTGTTTACACAAAAGAGTGCCACATTACGAGGTCTAATTTTAAAAGTATATATTAAAAAAAATACAAATAAAATTAATCTATCTTAATGGAAACGTCTAGGTCATAAAAGTTTGTGGTATTATTAATTAAACTACAATAAAGCTGGTTTTAGTGAAATCATGGTGTTGATGTTTTTAGCTCAGAGATGTTCTAATGCAGCATTTGTACGAAATTGTCGTTTCCTTCTTACGTCGGGGTGTCCTATGCAGCGTCACAAGGTTATTTGGAATAAAATAATTGCATTGAGGAAAAGACAATGATTTTAGTAAAACTGAAAGTTAATCACTTGCCAAATTGAGCCGCTGTATCCCGATTCACTTTACCCCGAATGCACTCAATACACACACGTGACATTTTTCAACAAATGACTGTCTGCAGCGCAAAGAACACATGTTCGTTTACTTTACGAAACTTACCTCTTATTACCAACATATGCTTGATTTCTTATTCCTGGATGATCCACACTAAATCATAAAAACAATAGAGAAATTTTACATTTGATAGTGAAAAACATACTTTACCTTGCTATTCTTCACCAGCGAGGTCTGTCTCGAACAGAAGCTGTAATTCAGATGGGGATTGCCTAGATGCATAAATTGATGACATCATCTTGGGATTCCCATGTGTCAGTTTCTATATAAATAGCCAGAGATTCACTGTGTAGCTTGATCCACTGTGTCCCTGTCTCCCCTAATGTGCTTCTATTGTGTAGTGTTTTCCTTTTAGGTAGTGTGCTTCTATTATTCTAGTGTGTTTCTATTAGGCAGTGTGTTTCTGTGGGGTATTTTGTTTACATTGGATAGTGTGCTTCTATTAGGTGGCGTTCTTCTATAAGGTAATGTGTTTCTATTAGGTAGTGTGTTTCTATTAGGTAGTGTGTTTCTATTAGGTAGTGTGTTTTTATTAGGTAGTGTGTTTCTATTAGGTAGTGTGCTTCTATTAGGTAGTGTGCTTCTATTAGGTAGCGTGTTTCTATTAGGTAGTGTGTTTCTATTAGGTAGTGTGTTTTTATTAGGTAGTGTGTTTCTATAAGGTAATGTGTTTCTATTAGGTAGCGTGTTTCTATTAGGTAGTGTGTTTCTATTAGGTAGTGTGTTTTCATTAGGTAGTGTGTTTCTATAAGGTAGTGTGCTTCTATTAGGTAGTGTGTTTTTATTAGGTAGTGTGTTTTATTAGGTAGTGTGTTTCTATTAGGTAGTGTGCTTCTATTAGGTAGTGTGCTTCTATTAGGTAATATGTTTTATTAGGTAGTGTGTTTCTATTAGGTAGTGTGTTTTATTAGGTAGTGTGTTTCTATTAGGTAGTGTGCTTCTATTAGGTAGTGTGCTTCTATTAGGTAGTGTGTTTCTATTAGGTGGTGTGCTTCTATTAGGTAGTGTGTTTCTATTAGGTAGTGTGCTTCTATTAGGTGGTGTGTTTTATTAGGTAGTGTGTTTCTATTAGGTAGTGTGCTTCTATTAGGTAGTGTGCTTCTATTAGGTAGTGTGTTTCTATTAGGTAGTGTGCTTCTATTAGGTAGTGTGCTTCTATTAGGTAGTGTGCTTATATTAGGTGGTGTGTTTTATTAGGTAGTGTGTTTCTATTAGGTAGTGTGCTTCTATTAGGTAGTGTGCTTCTATTAGGTAGTGTGTTTCTATTAGGTAGTGTGCTTCTATTAGGTAGTGTGTTTCTATTAGGTAGTGTGCTTCTATTAGGTAGTGTGTTTTATTAGGTAGTGTGCTTCTATTAGGTAGTGTGCTTCTATTAGGTAGTGTGTTTCTATTAGGTAGTGTGTTTCTATTAGGTAGTGTGTTTTATTAGGTAGTGTGTTTCTATTAGGTAGTGTGCTTCTATTAGGTAGTGTGTTTCTATTAGGTAGTGTGCTTCTATTAGGTAGTGTGTTTCTATTAGGTAGTGTGTTTCTATTAGGTAGTGTGTTTCTATTAGGTAGTGTGTTTTATTAGGTAGTGTGTTTCTATTAGGTAGTGTGTTTCTATTAGGTAGTGTGCTTCTATTAGGTAGTGTGTTTCTATTAGGTAGTGTGCTTCTATTAGGTAGTGTGTTTTATTAGGTAGTGTGCTTCTATTAGGTAGTGTGCTTCTATTAGGTAGTTTGTTTCTATTAGGTAGTGTGTTTCTATTAGGTAGTGTGTTTCTATTAGGTAGTGTGCTTCTATTAGGTAGTGTGTTTCTATTAGGTAGTGTGCTTCTATTAGGTAGTGTGTTTTATTAGGTAGTGTGCTTCTACTAGGTAGTGTGCTTCTATTAGGTAGTGTGTTTCTATTAGGTAATGTGTTTCTATTAGGTAGTGTGCTTCTATTAGGTAGTGTGTTTCTATTAGGTAGTGTGTTTCTATTAGGTAGTGTGCTTCTATTAGGTAGTGTGTTTCTATTAGGTAATGTGTTTCTATTAGGTAGTGTGCTTCTATTAGGTAGTGTGGTTCTATTAGGTAGTGTGTTTCTATTAGGTAGTGTGCTTCTATTAGGTAATGTGTTTCTATTAGGTAGTGTGTTTCTATTAGGTAATGTGTTTCTATTAGGTAGTGTGCTTCTATTAGGTAGTGTGTTTCTATTAGGTAGTGTGTTTCTATTAGGTAGTGTGTTTCTATTAGGTAGTGTGCTTCTATTAGGTAGTGTGTTTCTATTAGGTAGTGTGCTTCTATTAGGTAGTGTGTTTTATTAGGTAGTGTGCTTCTATTAGGTAGTGTGCTTCTATTAGGTAGTGTGTTTCTATTAGTTAGTGTGTTTCTATTAGGTAGTGTGTTTTATTAGGTAGTGTGTTTCTATTAGGTAGTGTGCTTCTATTAGGTAGTGTGTTTCTATTAGGTAGTGTGCTTCTATTAGGTAGTGTGTTTCTATTAAGTAGTGTGCTTCTATTAGGTAGTGTGTTTTATTAGGTAGTGTGTTTTATTAGGTAGTGTGCTTCTATTAGGTAGTGTGTTTTTATTAGGTAGTTTGCTTACATTAGATAGTGTGTTTCTGATAGGTAGTGTGCGTCTATTTAGAACCATACAGTACTCAAGTTAATGCTTGCATTTTGTTTACCAAAGTTATGTCACCAAATATGGGATGGCCTTAAGCCAAAACCTGACCAGATTATTTTAAATAAATAGTACATGCAATTCAGTAACAATCTCACAACAGTTAATGCCAGTGTGCGCCCACTGTCTGTATTTTCCTTCTTGCAGTAACAAGAATATCCTACGTCTGAAAAGTGACGTAAAGGTCAGCAGTCTCTGAGATATTACCCAATGGCACAATTAAACTTAAGCAAAAACATTTTGGAGAAAAATTGTTGTATGAATAATTTTAATATTACTACAGGTATCTTGAGAAATAATGTTTATGGATTAATTCATTATTATTGTTTACATAATGATGCATTTAGTTGATCATGAGTGTTAATCCGATGTGGAGTGTCGTTAACGTGGAAAATGATATAGGCAAACATCAGGCTTAAAATGTCAACATACAATTAACTCATTTTAAAAGCTTGATAGACTTTATGATTATTCCATAAAACTCTTGATAACTGTTATGTTAGGGATTTTAATATCAGAAAATAGTAAGATATAATAGGAAGTTGTCTTTCGTGTCTTAGTTGATTGTCTCTGTAAAGTAGTGTTTTTATGATATTTGTATTGTATATAATATTATTGCATTGTTCTTGCACATTTATTCAAGTGTTGGAATGCAGAAGAACAAAATGTATGACAAGAAATTGAGATAAGATTGTATTTGATTGTTCTTCTTTCTATGATGTCAATTCATCCTAAGCCGTTGTCAAAACATATATTTAATTATGAAATGACATAGACATATATTGAGTATGAAATATATACATAATAATTGGGCAGTATACCTACGTGGAAATTTTACCTTTTTACTTATTAAATTATTATATGAAATGGTAGCTTTTGTAGGTGGTATAATATGCATGCTTCAATAATGAAATTAATACAATTACCGGCGTCCGTTTTCTGACTACATAGAAACTGAAGAAAAATAATACGGAAAAATAAATGTGGTCTTGCCCACCACTGGCTCAGTGTGTAGGTGGTGCCCTCTGGAGAGTGCCTCACCACTTAATCCTTCAATTGTGTCCGTCTTTCTTCGACACGCGTAAAATTGTAAGTGGTTAAAATCCTAATTTCATTTCAACTTCTGTTGAAGACAGGTTACATATTAACAATGGAGGAATGACTACATGTCTACCTCGAAGATGTCGATGTTGTGGTGTGATGTTGTGGCGTTTTGCCTTTGCTTTATCTTTGCCGTGGTTGTTGGTTTAACTCACGGGCAACTGAATCAGCTTGAGCCCCTGTAACTGATATATATATATATAAGGGTATGGAACTAGGAATGACCCCACTCACCTTTCAACATCCGTATCTCGGCGTTGCGATGCGTAATCCGAATACTGTGACCTTACACAAATGTCCCAATGAATAAACTTTCACTATACCTACTTGTCATTAAAAACATATATGGATTTCTTATGAAAAGCGGTACGTTAACGACTGTACGCACAGATATCTTAACGATTCGCATGCGTTAACGTTACAATGTTACCGGAAGTGAGGTGCATGTTGGGTAGTGAGGTGTGCAAAATCCTTTGTTAGGCAAACGCCACGTGTTTGACCTTTGCAAGAGGATTGTCGACGCACACCTGTCACCTGCTGTAGAATGTGTCAGACTGATAATTGGCTCCTTTTGTTGTGTAGATTATTTGCCTAACAAACTACTAAATTATTGAAACTCATGAAAGATGCATTAGTTGAACCGCTAAAGTTAATAATACACCAGACGTTTGTTAATGGAACATTTCCTGATAACTTAAAAATAGCGAAAGGCATTCCTATATTTAAAAAAGATAAGGAAACACTTTTCTCAAACTATAGGCCAATTTCCTTACTACCTGCCTTCTCAACAGTTTTTGAAAAAAATATTATTTATCAACTTTACAGTTTTTTTGATGATAACAAACTTTTTTTGTATAAAAATCAGTACGGATTTAGGAAAGGACATTCAACAGAGTTTGCTGCACTTGAATTAATATATAAACTTGCATGTCAAATGGATAAAGGTAAAAATCCCATTACTATATTTTTATACCTATCTAAAGCTTTTGACACTCTTAACCATGATATTTTACACACAAAATTGTCATACTATGGTGTTAAAGGACTTTCAAATAACCTTATTCAAAGTTATTTACAAACAGGAAACAATTCGTTGAAATAAATGACACCAAATCAGATATGTTGCCGATAACCACAGGTATTCCACAGGGTTCTATACTGGGCCCTCTACTATTTTTAATATATATAAATGATATTACTAATGCAAGTAATTTATTTGAATACATTTTATATGCATATGACTCAACTTTATGTAGTATACTTGACTCTTCTAAGATGCAACTTGCTAACTTTAATAGTATTAATGTTGAAATACAAAAGACTAGTGAATAGTTGGAAGTTAATAAACTTTCATTAAATGCTAACAAAACAAAATATATGATTTTTCACAACCCACACAAAAAAATTCCCATATTCCAACTTGAAATAAATGACACACCTACAGAGTGTGTTGATAACTTCTTATGATTGGCAATAAACAAACACCTGAATTTGAAAAATCATATTGATAAACTAGCATGTAAAATGTCAAGTTCAATTGGCATTATAAGAAAAATTTAACAATTTGTAACACAGCATGTTTTAATAAACCTATATAACTCACATGTAATCCCTCATAAAGTACTGTTTGCTTTCTTGAGGGATCCAACATGATAGAATCTTAAAACTCCAAAAAAGAGCAATCAGAGTGGCGACCTATAGCCGCATACACAGACATTATTTAAATACCTTAACATTTTAATGGTCACAGACATTATTAGGTTACAACAACTGAAATGTTATTATAGATACATAAACGGTAATTTACCTGAATATTTTTCAAGGTTAGGCATAAGAGAAAATGAGGATGTTCATACACATTATACAAGAAATCGACATGACACACATGTTGAAAGAGCAAACACTGAACTGGCCAGGAAATCACTCAGGTTTAGTATTATCCGTGTAATTAATAGCACTCCCGCATTGATCATAGATCAGATTCAGTCTCACTCATTGCAAGGTTTCAGCTCCTATGCGAAGATTTTCTTTCTGTCACAATATAGCTCAAGTTGTAATATCTGGAATTGTTATATTTGCCACTTATACGATAACTCATTGCTGTTAAATGTTTGCTAACTGATTTCCACTTCATACCATCTCACATATTATAATAATATATGTTATATATTGATTGTCTTATTCTTAACTTTATTTAAGCATATATTCATGAAATATATAGTTATTTGTTGTTAATCCATCACTCAATTCTTTTGTTTAATTTATAATTTTATTGGGTGGCTGTCACGTTAGCGACCAAATTATGGTTTTAGTGACAGTCTCCCAGATTGACATGGTTTCATACCTATACAATTATCATTCATATTTGTGAATTTATACATTTTGTAGAAATTCGTAGTATGTTTTTGTATTTCTTAATTTATGTTACATGTTTTGTCGAATAAACAATTCCTGATTCTACTACAGTACAATTAATTTTTTTCACCATAATCGGGTTACTCATTGGTTACATAGCTGTGCAATACTTGAGTGGTATAGTTCTTTTTGAAAAGATGAACACTTGCAACAAATTAATGAGCTGTCATAACTTTACAACATTAATAATTATATAGAAATTGTCTTTAGATTCGTGTGTGCATACTTTTGTTTAAATACACAACTTTGTCGGGTCATCCAAAATGAAAAGCTTTTGTATGTTGTTTGGCAATGGATTGTTAAATTCCTTACCAGTATACATAATTTCAGCAGATTTTAGTTTCACTATATCTGACAATTTTAGAATGCCGAGATCATAAAATAGGCTAGATGTGTGGTCCAACCTCTGAGCACCACATATTAATCTTACAACCTTTTTCTGTAACAAGACTAAGCATTTTAAGTTTGCTTTATATGTATTTCCCCATATTTCAGCACAATAAATAATGTAACGCAAAAATAGAGAATAATATAAGATACACATCCCACGTCTGTCAATTAAGAAACTAGTTCTGTACATAACCGCACAATACTTTGAAAGTTTAGATTTCAAAAGATAAATGTGATGTTTCCAACTTTCCGTGTTAATTTGTCATCAACCAATTCATCTATAAATTTAGTTGCTTCAACTATATTAATTGTGACATTGTTTATTTTTATAGAGAGATACGTTTTCAATACGCGGCTTCCAAAAATCATGTAGACTATATGGTAGCAGCAAACCAAATGCTTTACTGTCTGTTCCAAATTTGTCATTGTTTATGTTGTGGGTTTGTGTCAGATTTACTATTGCGGTTATTGAAATAATACTGTTGCCTTATTGGAATTATAACAAACCATCATGTTTTATGAAAACAAAATATTATTTATAACATTTTCTACAATTGTATGTTACCCACCAGTAGTTTGAGAACAATTAGTACCTGGTAGTTTCAGTATGTGGCTAAAAGTTATGTTAAGATTTATATTTTGTTAGACCAGGTACACTTTTTTAACCACAAAAATGTGTTGACATGGACGTGAGTGTCGCTTAAAATGGCAGGTCACTGCATTTAAGCTCTTAAAATTGTTCAATGGTGGCAGACCGATTGACTAGGTAAGGCTGTCTGGGAGCATATTGTTATAGGCAGAGTGGTTGCAAACAGGGTTGTTTGATTTAAATCATTGATTTAAATCATGATTTAAATCACTCCAAAAAAATCATTGATTTATGATTTTTTATTTTTTTTTTACTTCCGATTTTTTTAATCGCTGATTTATATGAATTTAGCACAAATAATTGTTTACAAGCATCGAGATCAACAAAGTTTTGTGAGTTTTTTAATACAAAAGCATAATGTGCGCACACTTGTGTAGCTGTATTGACACCAGGTAGCCTGACAGTCAAATATTTTATGACATTGTGTATGTCTGAGCTATTCCCTTTTTGAATGCAGTGAAGCCACACAAAGTTGTCTTCCAGAGGAAGTATCTTTTCAAGTCAGAAGCACTGAGTTATAGTCCACTTAGAGCTTGTGCTAGTTGTTATCAATTCAGTATGTTGACTCAAGTGAGACAGTCTGAGCTACAATTGTTTAATACTGTACCAGTTTGCAGTCTGGTTAGAGACCCTTAGAATACACAAGCATGTGCTAATCCACCGTCTCAGCAAACAATAATTAGCACTGCTACAGCCACAGACACACAGCATGCTTTCCTTTCCAAGACAGATTATGTAACTACAGGGGGTGAGGCCTTGTGGACATTGTCTAATGTCTTTATTTAAGCAAAAATCATGTACCCTCTGTTAAGACAAGTACCTAGATCGATTTGAATAGAACACATTTGAAAGAGTTTATAAATACATCAACATCTATATAAAATTTATTGATGTCTATATACCAGAATAAAAAAAATCAAATAAATAAAAAAATCCGATTTAAATAAAACAAATCCGATTTTTTATTTCAAATAAAATTCATTATTTTTTTCAACCCTGGTTGCAAAACAATTGTCAGATGCAAGTTGTGTAATTTATATAATATTACTCATGATTTTGTTTGTTATTTCTAAGTACTTTTACTTCTACTTTTACTTCAAGTACTTTTGAAAAGTAGTTTTACTTTTTAGGTGAATTACTTTTACTCAAGTACAAAATTAAAGTAATTCAGTCAACCCTGTCTTAATGTTGGTCTACCTCTTCTCCTTCTACCACCCTCTTCTGTTTTCCATGCTCTTTTTGTCAATCTCTCCTTACTCATTCTATGTATGTATATAGGGTCTAAAGTATATGACTGGGGACAACAGTTTGAAACGGGAAGCCGCATAACAAGTACACACAGTTCAATAACGTTTCTACTATAGTTTGTTTTCATGCAACCTGTTTTGGCACCAAGATTAAGGGAAAGTGGAGGTCTTACTGGGTAAATTCTATTAGTGCAACACTGATCATGAAACGAGATCGCCATTTGTTTGTAGGGGTAGGCATTCGTTTGTCTTCAAGTAGAGACATATCCACACTCATACTGGTGAGAAACCCTTCAAGTGTGACACATGTGGATCACACTTTGTCCAGAGTGGACATTTGAAGAAGCCCTTCAAGTGTGACACGTGTATCACAGTTTGCCGAAAGTTGATCACTGACATATCCGCACTCATACTATTGAGAAACACTTCATGTGTGACATTTGTTGTGCTGATTTTGACATGTTTGGTAATCTAAATCGACATAGGCGTGATATATGTGGATTGCAGTTTGCCAGTAGTGAACATTTGAAGTCATCTGCTCACTCATCCTGGTTAGAAACCTTAGACGTATGACACATGTGGATTACAGTTTGCCCATGGTGGATCTATGTAATGTCATATAGGCCTCGACATTAACACTGGCCCGGTGGCCCTGCCCTGCACCTTTTTTGGGTCTTTCGGGCCACAAGTTTCCATATTTTACTGGCCGGGTGGGCCAACATAGTTTAAGATCGTTTTTATCCCATTAGTCACAGCCACAGGTCATTCTTTCAATAGCTTGTTCTTGCCATCTACCCCGGCGCTACAATTCAACACAATCTTCATCTCATCTGATTTCGTGTTGTCGCCTGGTATAGTTGCCATCTTATTTTGATTTGTACGAGCCTCACAAAAAAGTCCGCATGACGTCGCTACTAGCGACGACGTGAAGACTTTTTGTGAATTGCGAACGCCTATATTTTATTAGGGTTGCGCCATGTTACCAGTATAATATCGGTAGATTGCAGCAATTTCCTCTGCGCGATACGTATTGGTTATCGCAATATGCGTTCGACATACCGATTTCATATAAACCGACTGGTTCGCGGACTGTTCGCTAGGTGTCACGGCAGCGCCTAACATTTATTCCAAGACCCGCTAAGGCGCAGATAGCTAAGTTTACCGTAACTTCAGTCAACAAGTTTATATTCGAAAGAAATAATCCCAGTTGTAACAATCATAGTTATATACAGTATCAGGTCCGGTTCGCCCGTTGTATTTTCGAGTATAACTGTAACTCGATACGCACGCGGCGGCATCATCCGTCGTTCTCAAAAAGTGAACTGCTGCGTCGGCGGCTTCGACAGAGGGCATATGATTCTCAAACGATTCCTGCAGCAGCATTGTCTGCCATACGGAATAACGACTGAAAGCATGAAAGTAAATCACCAACGGCAAAATAAATAACGGCCAAACTCGCATCCTTCGACTTGTAATGCCATGTATTGCAAACAAATGGTGTGTTTTTTTTAAATCAATAAACAAATATTTCGGGTCAGTAACTTTTTGGGGGGCCAGTAACTTAATATCTACTGGCCCGACAGGCCACTGGCTGCAACAGCTTAATGTCAAGGCCAGTAATATATGCACTGACACTGGTTAAAAGCCATTCAGGTGTGACATTTGTGGAATGAAGTGTATATGTAGTAGAAGCTTGAAGAGACATCTGCACACTCAATTCTGAGGAGAAACCTTGCCGATGTAACACTTGTGGTGCACAGTGTTGTTGATCTACTACATTAACCGTTCACATGCCTACACATACTGTGGATAAACCTTGCCGATGTAACACTTGTGGTGCACAGTGTTGTTGATCTACTACATTAACCGTTCACATGCGTACACATACTGCGGAGAAACCTTGCCGGTGTAACACTTGTGGTGCACAGTGTTGTTGATCTACTACATTAACCGTTCACATGCCTACACATACTGCGGAGAAACCTTGCCTGTGTAACACTTGTGGTGCACAGTGTTGTTGATCTACTACATTAACCGTTCACATGCCTACACATACTGTGGAGAAACCTTGCCGGTGTAACACTTGTGGTGCGCAGTGTTGTTGATCTACTACATTAACAGTTCACATGCCTGCACATACTGCGGAGAAACCTTGCCTGTGTAACACTTGTGGTGCACAGTGTTGTTGATCTAGTACATTAACCGTTCACATGCGTACACATACTGTGGAGAAACCTTGCCGGTGTAACACTTGTGGTGCACAGTGTTGTTGATCTACTACATTAACCGTTCACATGCGTACACATACTGTGGAGAAACCTTGCCGGTGTAACACTTGTGGTGCGCAGTGTTGTTGATCTACTACATTAACCGTTCACATGCCTGCACATACTGCGGAGAAACCTTGCCTGTGTAACACTTGTGGTGCACAGTGTTGTTGATCTACTACATTAACCGTTCACATGCCTACACATACTGCGGAGAAACCTTGCCGGTGTAACACTTGTGGTACGCAGTGTTGTTGATCTACTACATTAACCGTTCACATGCCTGCACATACTGCGGAGAAATCCTTCAAATGTGACATCTAGTTTATATATTATGAAGAGTACAGGTGTGACTCTGTGAAGAGTCATACGCGCACTTACACGGGGGAGACTTATAGAGAACCATAATTTGGGGCGGTAATTTTAATATTCACTCACACAGAGACAAACCACACATGTGTGGAGTGGTGATCAGCTGAAAGTACTGCTTTAAAGTGAATGTGCAACAACACAGGTTGCTTAATAACTGATCCAGGGTAACATGTAATCAAAATGTCGAAACATGTTATCACTTTTAAAGTTGAACATTTATCGGTGTGTCTTTTTAAACCCATAGTGCACATCGACATTCACTGTTTTACGGGTTGCTATATGGCAACTTTTGCATACATTATTGTTGGCTATTAATTACAATATAAATAAACTATGTCATTGAAATTGGCATTTAATAAAATCGCCAATTAATAAAATAAAATTTATATTGTCAAAATTGGCATTGTTTTATAGTTAACAGACATGCTACTGCCACTGTCGCTTTCATTGTGTCCTAAAACCCGCCTACAAAGATGCAGGTTTAACTGTAAAAATTTACCCGAAACATATATGGTGATATTATTGTGCTGATCAGATGTATGGTAGGCAAACTTGCTAGTAATGATATTCACAGGAACAAGGTATTAAATGGTTGGTATAGCCACCGGGGCATTGGCTATGTTCTACATCACGTAGATGAACAAACTGCCAGGTAATTTAGTTGGTTATGTTGGCATATGATAATTTCAACGAGGTGGTTTTTAATAGCACACACCAGAGGGCAAACGAACAAAGAAGCCTTTATCAAGATTTGTCTCAGGTAATTTGTTTCCAGTGGGTTACCGTTAATCCCTATTTTAATAACAAATATTATGATGTATGCACATACATTTTTTCAGTGAAATCATTTAGTATATTTCCCCTTTGATAGTGCATGATTCTTGTTCACATATATACTAGATGTATTAGATACGTAATTTAATGCATGTTTCATTTTATGTACCCTGGTATGTTAGTATTGTATCTGTTCGATGTGGACATGTTACGTGTTACATGTGTTTATCTGATATTTGCAACATCTGTTGTAGAAGTTTCAGCAGTGTCACTACACGGTCAACTTGTCAACACATTCTGACATCATCAACACAGTGCCGTGTCCCGGGTAGCACACGCTTTACAATAAGAGGTCATTCAAAGGGCACGGCCAGTCACACTATGATGACATCGACCAGAGGTGACATTTATGTGGCGAACTTCACATCGAGGAGTTCGCTAAATATGCGCTCTAACACTAGGAAGAAACTATAAATGTGACACATGTGGATCACAGTTTGCGAAAAGATGAAATTTAAGCAGACATAATGTTCGCACTCATATTGCTTGGAAAACCTTCAATTGTGTAACGTGTGGATCACAATTTACTATGAGAGAAACTTTGAAAAGTAATATCCGCACTCATACTGGTGAGAAGCCCTTCAAGTGTGACTCGTGTGGATCACAATTTGCTGAAAGAGGACATTTGAGGAGATGTATCCGCTCTCATACTGGTGAGAAACCCTTCAAGTGTGATATGTGTGCATCACAGTTTGCTAAAAAGGACATTTGGAAAGACATCCACTCTCATACTGGTGAGAAACCCTTCAAGTGTGATATGTGTGCATCACAATTTGCCCAGAGTGGACATTTGAAAAATCATATCCGCAATCATACTGGAGAGAAAACCTACAAATGTCTCACGTGTGGATCACAGTTTGCTAACAGTGGAACTTTGAAGAGTCATATCCGCATTCATACCGGTGAGAAGCCCTTCAAGTGTGACTCGTGTGGATCACAGTTTGCTGAAAGAGGAAATTTGAAGAGACATATCCGCTCTCATACTGGTGAGAAACCCTTCAAGTGTGATACGTGTGCATCACAGTTTGCTAACAGAGGAACTTTGAAGAGTCATACCCGTACTCATACTGGTGAGAAGCCCTTCAAGTGTGACACGTGTGGATCACAGTTTGCTAAAAGAGGAACTTTGAAGAGTCATACCCGCACTCATACTGGTGAGAAGCCCTTCAAATGTCTCACGTGCGGATCACAGTTTGGTAACAGTGGAAAATTGAAGAGTCATATCCGCATTCATACTGGTGAGAAACCCTTCAAGTGTGATACGTGTGAATCACAGTTTGCTGAAAGAGGAAACCTGAAGAGTCATATCCGCACTCATACTGGTGAGAAACCCTTCAAGTGTGATACGTGTGCATCACAGTTTGCTAACAAAGGACATTTGGAGAGACATATCCGCTTTCATACTGGTGAGAAACCCTTCAAGTGTGATATGTGTGAATCACAGTTTGCTGAAAGAGGCAATTTAAAGAGTCATATCCGCACTCATACTGGTGAGAAGCCCTTCAAGTGTGACATATGTGGATCACAGTTTGCTGAAAGAGGAACTTTGAAGAATCATATCCGCACTCATACTGGTGAGAAGCCCTTCAAATGTGACACATGTGGATCACAGTTTGCTAAAAGAGAAAATTTGAAGAGTCATATCCGAACTCACACAGGTGAGAAGCCCTTCAAATGTGACACATGTGGATCACAGTTTGCTAAAAGAGGAACTTTGAAGAGTCATATCCGCACTCATACTGGTGAGAAGCCCTTCAAATGTCTCATGTGTGGATTACAGTTTTCTAACAAAGGACATTTGGAGAGACATATCCGTTCTCATACTGGTGAGAAACCCTTCAAATGTGATACGTGTGGATCACAGTTTTGCCAAAAGATGAAATTTGAAGAGTCATATCCGCACTCATACTGGTGAGAAGCCCTTCAAGTGTGACACGTGTGGATCACAGTTTGCTAACAGAGGAACTTTGAAGAGTCATACCCGCGCTCATACTGGTGAGAAGCCCTTCAAATGTCTCACGTATGGATCACAGTTTGCTAACAGTGGAACTTTGAAGAGTCATATCCGCACTCATACTGGTGAGAAGCCCTTCAAGTGTGACATATGTGGATCACAGTTTGCTGAAAGAGGAACTTTGAAGAATCATATCCGCACTCATACTGGTGAGAAGTCCTTCAAATGTGACACATGTGGATCACAGTTTGCTAAAAGAGGAAATTTGAAGAGTCATATCAGCACTCATACTGGTGAGAAGCCCTTCAAGTGTGACACATGTGGATCACAGTTTGCTATAAGAGGAACTTTGAAGAGTCATATCCGCACTCATACTGGTGAGAAGCCCTTCAAATGTCACGTGTGGATTACAGTTTTCTAACAAAGGACATTTGGACAGACATATCCATTCCCATACTGGTGAGAAACCCTTCAAGTGTGATACGTGTGAATCACAGTTTGCTGAAAGAGGAAATTTGAAGAGTCATATCCGCACTCATATTGGTGAGAAGCCCTTCAAGTGTGACTCGTGTGGATCACAGTTTGCTAAGAAAGGAAATTTGGAGATACATATCCGCAATCATACTGGTGAGAAACCCTTCAAGTGTGATACTTGTGAATCACGGTTTGCTGAAAGAGGAAATTTGAAGAGTCATATCCGCACTCATACTGGTGAGAAGCCCTTCAAGTGTGACATATGTGGATCACAGTTTGCTGAAAGAGGAACTTTGAAGAATCATATCCGCACTCATACTGGTGAGAAGCCCTTCAAATGTGACACATGTGGATCACAGTTTGCTAAAAGAGAAAATTTGAAGAGTCATATCCGCACTCACACAGGTGAGAAGCCCTTCAAATGTGACACATGTGGATCACAGTTTGCTAAAAGAGAAAATTTGAAGAGTCATATCCGCACTCACACAGGTGAGAAGCCCTTCAAATGTGACACATGTGGATCACAGTTTGCTAAAAGAGGAACTTTGAAGAGTCATATCCGCACTCATACTGGTGAGAAGCCCTTCAAATGTCTCATGTGTGGATTACAGTTTTCTAACAAAGGACATTTGGAGAGACATATCCGTTCTCATACTGGTGAGAAACCCTTCAAATGTGATACGTGTGGATCACAGTTTTGCCAAAAGATGAAATTTGAAGAGTCATATCCGCACTCATACTGGTGAGAAGCCCTTCAAGTGTGACACGTGTGGATCACAGTTTGCTAACAGAGGAACTTTGAAGAGTCATACCCGCGCTCATACTGGTGAGAAGCCCTACAAATGTCTCACGTGTGGATCACAGTTTGCTAACAGTGGAACTTTGAAGAGTCATATCCGCACTCATACTGGTGAGAAGCCCTTCAAGTGTGACATATGTGGATCACAGTTTGCTGAAAGAGGAACTTTGAAGAATCATATCCGCACTCATACTGGTGAGAAGTCCTTCAAATGTGACACATGTGGATCACAGTTTGCTAAAAGAGGAAATTTGAAGAGTCATATCAGTACTCATACTGGTGAGAAGCCCTTCAAGTGTGACACATGTGGATCACAGTTTGCTATAAGAGGAACTTTGAAGAGTCATATCCGCACTCATACTGGTGAGAAGCCCTTCAAATGTCACGTGTGGATTACAGTTTTCTAACAAAGGACATTTGGAGAGACATATCCATTCCCATACTGGTGAGAAACCCTTCAAGTGTGATACGTGTGAATCACAGTTTGCTGAAAGAGGAAATTTGAAGAGTCATATCCGCACTCATATTGGTGAGAAGCCCTTCAAGTGTGACTCGTGTGGATCACAGTTTGCTAAGAAAGGAAATTTGGAGATACATATCCGCAATCATACTGGTGAGAAACCCTTCAAGTGTGATACTTGTGAATCACGGTTTGCTGAAAGAGGAAATTTGAAGAGTCATATCCGCACTCATACTGGTGAGAAACCCTTCAAGTGTACTACGTGTGGATCACAGTTTGCTAACAAAGGAAATTTGGAGAGACATATCCGCACTCATACAAATCTGAACTTATTCAACTACCTAAATAATCATAAACTATAAACGGAAATGTATCATATAAAATCAAACATGTTAACAATAACAACTGGCATACCACAGGGTTCAATCCTAGAACCTCTGTTATTTATTATATATATATATATATATATATATATATATATATATATATATATATATATATATATATATATATATATATATATATATACATACATACATACATATATATAGTCAAATGTTTAATTTCATCATTTATGCTGACGATACAACCCTATCAAGTACTTTAAATACTTTTAAGGATAACATACACAATGACAATTTATAATATTTAATAAATGACGAACTTTTTAAACATTGCGAAATCTAAATATATGACATTCCAAAAGACAAATAAAAATACACAGAAGCTTAATCTGAAGATAGATAATATAAATATTGAACAAGTTAAGGAATTAAATTTCTTAGGTTTAATTATTGATACAAATCTGAACATGGAAAAATATTTCAAACGCATGTTCTAAAAAGACTTATTTTAAATAAATAAAAACGTTATCACAATAAATTAAAAGGTTATTATGTAATTAATTAATATTACCACATATTAATTATTGCATTGGCTTTTGGTTTTCAAACAAATAGAATAATAAAACTTCAAAATAATTATTATCTTAAGTAATTGTAATTCCCACACAGAGTCACTTCATTAAAAACTCAGCATGTTAAAAGTAGATTACAACAATTAAAATGTTATTATAAATATTTACATAACAATTTACCAGTTTATTAACAAAACTGGAGGATAATCTTCAACTATGAGATACATAATTATGATACACGAATCAAGAATAAAATATATACTTATAAAACTAAACACGAATTTGCAAAGAAATGTCTTCGGCATAATTTACCATTTTTACTTAATACTATTCCAATTATAGTTAAAGAAAAGCTTAATACACACAGCTTACAGGTATATGCTCAGTACGCTAAACTTCATTTTTTACAAAATTATCAAGATTCATGCACAATGCAAAATTACTATATATACATGCTACATTAAAAAATACAACTACCTGTCACCCTTATACTAAAAGGCGCCTAAACTACAAACACACGTAATCAAGCGAGAATATTAATACACGAATACGCACATGCGCGCGCGCGCGCGCGTGCGCGTGCGCGTACACAATCAGAGATGATATTATTATTATTATGTTTGTTTTCTACTCTTCTCGTAAGAATTATATATATTTGACCAACTCATTTAGTTTTATTTTATTTTGTAAGGAGGCTCCTCGATAGCGACTAGTAAAGTCTTAGAGGAGTCTCCTGACCATATTTGTTTGTTTACTTTAATATATACCATGTTTACTTACAACCATATACACTTGTATTATTTAACATTATAATACAGCATGGATATAGGTGTGTGTGAAATGTATGATTGGTCAAATAAAAACATCTTCTTCTTACAAACTTTCAATTCATAAACTTTCATGTTTCAAAGTTTCAACTCATAAAGTTTCAACTTACAAAGTTAAAGTTCAATTAAATTGAAGTAACATTAAGAGAATGTATTAATGCATGGAAGAATCGTGCCGTGTGGTGGTCGTTGCCGAGCTGCCAGGTGCTTGGAACCCTCGCTTGTTGCACATGTGTAAGAGAAAACAGAGCAGCAGAAATTGGTCTCGACATAGGTATACATTTGTCATACCGGGTATTTCCTCACTGACCCCCTGGTCTAATTAATCCTACCCCTAAACTGACTGCTGGTCCAACTAAACTGACTGCTGGCCCAACTAAACTGACTGCTGGCCTAACTAATTTCATTTCTGGCCTAATTAAACTGACCGCTGGCTTAATTACACGGATTGCTGGATTAAATACACTGACTGGTGGCCTAATTAAACCGACGGCACGCCTAACTGTAACAACACCAACACTTGAAACCCCTCGAGGGTATGCTAATTTCCTTAATTGCTTGTGGGACCGAGCTATTGCCAACTCTTTGACTTTGAAGGCCAACATTTGGGCATTGTCCTTATCTACCTCATTTATTGTCAGTCCCCGTTTTGGCATTCCCACCCAAGTGTGTGTGTATGCATAAGTTACTATGTTAAATTCCAATGAATATATTTCTAGTGCGAAATTATTAGAATGTACAATGCTTTTAGATCCACATGCATTAGTCACTTGCAAACTGCCCGTGAAATATGTCCCACCATTATAGCCAACTGGTAAAATCAATATCAGTTGCCCATCATTAACGTTTGCAATTATTTTACCAATTAGTGCACCAAAATTTGTCTGGTGTTCTACATCTGATGAATAGTACACCCAAGTCTTGGTATCAAGACATTTGGCATTGAGCATTAGACCATTGTTATACAAAAGACAATTTGAAAGCCAGCGTTCACCAAAGAGATTCCTATGATATAAATTTTGCGTAGGGTATCATGTGATTTGAATGGTTGATACCGGGGTGTTTTAGTACAAACATTACATAACTATTCACAAGTTAACTTCTAATTTGTATAGGCAACCAAGCCTTTCTGTGGTCTACGGGCTCTTGTATGCACCAACATGATTGGTTAATCCGTTGTGAGACGACTGCTGCGATTGGTGATAGTGGAAGTATAAAATTGTTACGGGCGTTGACACAGGAGAGGAACTCCAGCCATGTGACAGTCAGGTGATTGCACATCTATGAACGTACATGGTTCCTCTCGCAATAACCAGCTCAACGGTGGCACTGCCACTGGTGGCAAAGAGTCGCAAAACTTTCATGTGAACACTCGCCAAGTGAACACTCGCCGAGCACGCCGAGTGCAAGTGAACACTCGCCGAGCACGCCGAACGCAAGTGAACACTCGCAGAGCACGCCGAACGCAAGTGAACACTCGCAGAGCACGCCGAACGCAAATGAACACTCGCAGAGCACGCCGAACGCAAGTGAACACTCGCAGAGCACGCCGAACGCAAGTAAACACTCGATGAACACGCGTAATGCAAAACTGCACTCGCCGAGCACGCCATAACGCCAGACTACACTCGCCGAACACGTAAATCTTTCTAGATATAGGACAGTGAGTCTTCCTTGATATATGACTGTGAGTCTTTCTTGATATATGACTGTAAATCATTCTTGATGTATGACTGTAATTCATTCTTGAAGTGGTTTGTAATAATACAAGTTGTTCTATTGTGTCTTATTAAACGGGAAATAGTTTTCTCTTTACCTTCGTCGTTGAATTATCGTAATTGCAAGAATACCCACACTGAACCTAACGAGTACATGTCCATTAGCTCGCCGCATATAATCCAGCCAAACTTAAAACTGTGACAGAAACTTTGTAACATAAAAGTTGATGAGTTGAACATTTGTGCTTTGAAATTTTGTAACATGAAATATTGCACTTTGGAACATGCAACATGACATTTTGTAAGTTGAAACTTTGTGAGTTGAAACTTTACGAGTTGAAACTTTGTAACATGAACGTTTGTAATTTGAAAGTTTATAAGTTGAAACTTTGTAACATGAAAGTTTATCAGTTGAAAGTTTGTTCTTTGAAACTTTGTAACATCAAGGTTTGTACTTTGAAACTTTGTAACATGAAACTTTGTAAGTTGAAACTTTGTAATATGAAATTTCATGAGTTGAAACTTTGTAACATGAAAGTTGAAAGTTTGAAAGTTTAAATTTTATGAGTTGAAAGTTTGTAACATGAACGGTTGTACTTTGAGACTGTGTAATATAAAATTGTAAGTTGAAACTTTATGAGTTGAAACTTTGTAATATGAAAGTTTATGAGTTGAAGCTTTGTAACATAAAATTTATGAGTTGAAAATTGGTACTTTGAAACATGAAAGTTTGTACTTTGATAGTTGAATCTTTGTAAGATGAAACTTTGTAAGTTGAAACTTGATGAGTTGAAACTTTGTAACATGAAAGTTTATGAATTGAAAGTTTGTAAGTTGAAACTCGCTTTGCTGCTTCGCTACGCCATTGTTTTGCTGGCTCAATACCTTGCTATTTCGTTGCTTCACTGCTTTACTGCTTCATTTCTTCACTGCCTTGTTCATTCGCTGCTTTATTGCGTTACTGCTTCGCTGCTTCGCTGCTATGGTGCTTCACTGCCTCATTGCTTCACTGCATCCTCGCTTTGTTGTTCGCTGTTTCACTGGTTCGCTGCTTTGTTGCTTCGTTACTTTGCTTCTTTACTGATTCGTTACTTCACTGTTTGTCCTATTGTTGTGTCATTTTTTTCTTTGACAGTGTGACATTTTAACGATATTATCTCTAAACTTTCCCTGGTATTGTTTTAACTATAACTTTGTGACATTTTGTAACATAGGTCAAGCTATTAAATATGGTACTTAGTAGGGGGCACTGTTTGGAAGGAATGTGGAGCAAATTATTACGTTTATACTCATTAGGGGCGCTGTTTAGTGTGAACATTTCAAGTTACTTCATATTGTGTAGCTACAGGCGCTGTTTGGAAATCGAATTAAGACGGGTCGCTAAATCACCATACGTACACTATAACTATTCTAACTGAATGACTCCTTGTTTTCTTGGCACCTCTCCTCTGTTCGGATATTAAAACATGAAGACGAATGAAGAACCGGCAACATAACGCGAATTTGAATTACGATTGCTGAAGGGTTTGTGTCAAAAATGCACTGCCACATTAAGCTGTCATTCAACTTTTGCTTAATTTATTCACGGTGGTGTAACAGACATAATTCGTTTATGTTAATAAAAATCTTCCACAAAGTCATCAGTGACACTGAATTAATAAATGGTGCACAGTGCATTGAAATGTGGATGTTCGTGTGCATGCGCGTGATTGCATGCGTACGTGTGTGTATTATTCAATCAAGCAGAAGTCGCATTTCATCTATATTAACATTCACCATTTCATGCTCCATTCAATAATGTGTATGCCATTCACAATTAATTTTTATGTAAGAGTCTGTGGAATTATTGCCATTTGGTAACTAAAAACGAGAAGCTTCACATATGTAGCTGTGTACACTTACATTTTTATGCACACTGTGTATAAGGTGTATAAGTGTGTATAATCGTAGGGGAAGGTCGGGTATATTGGACCATCCGCTATATTGGACCATGGTCATATATCTTTATGTATGGTACCGAAGTTAACGTGGCTCCATCTGCCGACTGAATTTGAAATTAAATGTGCATCGAGGGTAAACAATGGCTGACTCCGCAAAACTTCGAAATTGTTATATATTAGTTTTTTCACTTTCTGGTGTAACGTTTGTGTGTATAAACAAAGCGATGTGGGAAAGTAGTTTGTAACGCTTCAACTAACCGAGGCACATGGGGGATGAAATAAGTATTTAAACAGTGAATGGAGGTTTGAAGACCAAAGTTTCACTAGCTTTGTAGATCTCTACCTACGGGTTCATCACTGTGTGATCCGCTATATTGGACCACGTCCCGGTATATTGGACCACTGATATTGCGAGCTGCGACACCCCATCTGTGGGCAAACGATGGAGGATGACAAGAACATACTTGATGGGTAATACTGATACCTTCGTTGAATAAAGTTCTTTACACCTTTTGTAGCCAAAACTTGTTTTTTTTCTGTTAGCAATTGTATTAATAATTCCATTAATTACGCATTTGTGGGAATTTTAGATCATCATACAATGTATAAATGCTTGCAGGCACAGAGACTCGTGACATTTTTATCGTTATTCCCTACGTCCCCATTTCCTAAACCAACCAGCAAAGAAAACAACCCAACGAAGAATTCCACTGAATTGACCCGGTCCAGTATAACGTAAATGGTGGTCCAATATAGACGATTGGTCGTCTACATTGCACCGGTATGCCATAATCCAAATTTATAATTTTCTCCCAAATATCTGGTCGAATAGTTGCCATATTGTACCTATTGGTGCTTATCACTGATGAGTTTCAAGTGAAACAGTGGACAGCGCAACATTGATAGTTTCCTTTGATATATCGGGCCATGTTCAAAAGTGGTCTAATATACCCGACCTTCCCCTATATGTTTATAATTTATTTCTTTGGGGATTTTCTCTAAACTATATAATTTCGCATTTTACGGTTATTTGTTTACATTTACAAACATGCTTTAAAATCTTGTAACTACCAAATAGAAAAAAAACCTCAAAATTATCTTCAAAACTCCAAGACAAGCATATAATAGCCACCCCAGCTACCTGAAAGATCGCTTGGTTATTAATATAATATAAGGCACACTTACCTCTCATAAATTAAACAATCCAAACCATCATCAACTACTTCTAGGCTCGTAATTATTGATAGCAATAGTACCAAATGACTGAGTGTGTAACACAGTTGATGATTTGGCGTTCAGTCACTCCTCAAGAAAACACTGTATATAGCTTACCAACAGTATTGACAAGTACATGCAATATACCTAATATTTCCTAGCTGCCTCCTAGCTGTGAGAAATGCATGGCTCCTGTACTATAACTACAATACAGATTATCGGTACATTTTATAAACAAGAATAATAAATTTGATGTATAAGTTAACATAAATAATTGCATCTAAGATACGTTTCACAAAAAAGTGACTTTAACTAAAAATGCAACAATTTTCCCCGGTTTCATCTACATCACTCATCAGCAACCTTGGTGGATAGAAATTGTAACGCTCTTTATGTTTGGGAGTTGAAAAAAGACCAAGACAGCAAGTGAGATGAAGTACAAATAAATTGGCGCGCTCCCGTGCAGTGTGCATAGGACATTTGTCATGAGAAGTAGTAAATCTACTACTGGCGAGGATGACTAAGCCGGCAATCTCGAGTGTAACAAACGGTGGCGCCACATATCGGAGCCTAGATAACAGATCAGTGAAGTATCGCCCTCTAGTGATTAGCTCACCACTCAATCCGCGATCTATTTCCGTCCTTCTCCGACAGGTTAAAAGGGAAATGCACATGTATCAATAGGTAACATGGTTTAACTTTTAAATAATAACATCCCAATTTTTTTTCATTTTACAGAGCCCAGTGACATTGTATATAAATCATTATTATTCACCACAGGTACTAATATATGTAGCAAACAATATTGTCATTTGTTTACGTTGAAGATGCTGAGCGATATTATGGGGAGGAACCTACTTTCAACGCGCTGAGGATGCAGGCTAGTAAAAAGGAACTATTTATATGCTTTGTACAGTGCAATGTAGAACTAAAACATAAGGTGTAGATACAAAATTCACACAAAACGCGTGTTTACCTACCGTAGTTCAACTCATCGAGACTCGGTCACAGTTGTAACATGGCCCTGGCCCCTAGCCTAGGCCTAGGCTACCTAGGGCCCTAGCATCGGCTAGGGGTAGGCTCTAGCCCAGGCTAGGTAGGACCTGTCCTGTTCATACTGTACATAAATGGCATTACCCCCATTTGATCTCTCGTTCGCCTTTTTGCAGATGACTGATATATTGTAAAATTACGTCCACAACCAACCACAAAAAAAAACAGGCTGGACCTGGGGCCGACTATATTTTCATGAGTAAAGTATGAGTAAAGTACATTGATGATGGCTAATAATGAGTACATTGCTAAAAGTTGCGTATGAGTACAAGTATGAGTACAATTACATTTTGCATGATATAGTAATAGTAATGCATTTATTTAATAAACAGTTTAAGCAATTCCAACTATCTCTTGAAAATCGCTTTCAATCACAGAATGGAATTAACCCTTTATATAAATGAGATGTAAAATCACCATGGTACACAGTAAAATGTTCTTGCTGATCTAGACATGGTTCCATTAATGTTTGGTGATAGGATGACTTAGCGCCTGCCAATGTGATGTATGACCCTTTCATTGAGGGCTTCCTGGCTTCATTACACAAACAAACCTGGATTGGTAACTAACACAACTGTAGATATTAACTAGGTGTTTCTGACTAGAAAGAGAACCAAAAGATTATGCTGCTTTCAGTCAATGTGCAGGAACATAATAGTTGGTAAGCACCCAAAAATGCACCCATTATTTTTTAGGTGCTTCTATCTTGAGAAGTGTACAAGCTGCATGTTTCAAATTTGTGAATATTACTATTGCTCTGATGAAGCAGTAAGTTTTGAAGGTAGACAGGATGTTTGTAGTGTTTTAATTTATGATACAATTTTAGTTCTTGTAATTTTAATATGTGTTCTATTTTGAGTAATTTAACACATTTGAACAGTGGTTCAGTGTGAGCATTATATTTTCTTATAGTTTCTTTTAAAGTTTTTGTATTCTGTCACATTTGTAGCCCCAAGCCATTATGCCATAGTTTAAGTTTGGCAATATTAGCATATTGTACAATATGATGTTTATATTAAGAGGTAATAACCTTTTTAGTCTATCTAGAATCGTCCTATTTGAATTTTTTTCTATGTGACTTTTTCAGTTAAGTTGCTCATTAAAACTTATTCCAAGAAAAGTGATTTCAAACACTCTGTCAATATTTGTGTTATACATTTTTAGTAAAGGGGAAGTCGCAACTTTTCTTCTGGTTGTTTTGAAAATCATATGCTTTGTTTTTTGCTAAAAATTGAGACACAGTTTGGTTTTAGGCATTCACTAACTTTGTTCAGTTCTACATTAATAAAAAAGTCTGCATTTCCATTTTGTTCGCACATGGGGAAATCAATCTAGAATACTTGAGAGAGTGGTACAGGGTTGTTTGATTTAAATCATTTTATTTAAATCATTGATTTAAATCATGATTTAAATCACTCCAAAAAAATTATTTTTGATTTTGTATGTTAATTTTAATATGTTTTGGTGATGGTTCCTTGTGGGGAACTGTGTTTAGAAAGGCAAAATACGGCCGACGGTCCGATAATTGTTTAGTTAGAATACCTGACTTTATTGACTGGAATCGGTTAATTTACAGAAAAGGTTATCTATTATAGTTCAATTATTGTTTGTAAACCTTGTAGGAAGTGTAATGTGGGGTAAAACTTTATGTTAATATATAAAAAGAATCACCAAAACGTCATTTTCTTTTATTTTAAGAAGGTTTATATTAAAATCACCTGAAATAATGACAGCGGATTTTGTTTTCTCAAAGGATGATATAATTGATGTAAATTCACTTAAAAAACTGTTTATAATTTTCGTTGAGATCTCTTGGTGGTCGGTAAATATTACCTATTATTTTAAGAACCCACCATCTCTTATTTTTTTTTAAATTGTCCTTCCCAATGTTAAAACTGATTTAGAGACAGCATTATTTTGTAGTTAAATGTGTTGTTTAAATAAATGACTAGCCCACCTTTGTTGCTACATGTTTTGCCTTGTGTAATGCAATGGTATCCCTCGATCTGCAGAAGTGATAAATCATCATTATCTGAAAGCTTTACCTGTAGGCATATTCAGCTAATTAAAAATGGTATCTGATTAAGTTCGTCTAAGAAGGCTTCTATCTACTTTCTTTATTTCTTTCTGCCGGTAAATTAAAGTTGTCAAGCTCATAATATGGGGAATGAATAAGAACAGGAAATATTTATATTTCCTAAAGACTTAACAAAAAATATTGGTTGAATATCGTCATCAGTTGTTTCGTTCAACTGTAGTATATGAAAACAGAATTACTCATAGTGCCTCCTTGTAATTGGGGAGATGACTCATTAACTAACATTGTTCAAATGAGTAATTGCTTTTGAAAAAATGTGCATTTATAGCTGACCGTCTACTGTAAACGATAAATCTACTTTTACCACAGTGATCCACATTTATAGCTGACCGTCTACTGTAAACGATAAACCTACTTTTACCACAGTGATCCACATTTATAGCTGACCGTCTACTGTAAACAATAAACCTACTTTTACCACAGTGATCCACAGTTAGCAGTCTACATGTTGTGTAATATGTCATCACAGCTGTCTGTGCAACAATAATAGTTAACGGAAAGGAAATGTATAGTAAGAAAAGAAATGTAATATTTAACAAAAAGTAAATGTATTGTAAGGAAGGAAGCATTAGAAAAGGTTCTGATGGCCGGTCTTTCCATTGGTAAATTAATTACGATATGAATAAAATAATATGCAAGATTCATCATAAAAGTAACGGTAATAAAAGATAAAACATTGCAAACAATTTGCATAATTATGCATTATACAAACAAAAACAAAGAGACTAAATCATCATTTTCAATACAAAGATACTTATGTAATAAGTAAAAATAAAATAATGTGCTTCATATGTAGTTATGAATATTAACAATGCATTAATATTAGAATCTGCAAATACGTTAACTTCATCACAAACGTGAAAACAAAACCCCCATTATTAGACGATTAGTGCTTGCCGCTGTACACGTTGTCCAGGTCTTTGGTCGTGTGAATCTCCTTAATCACGCCATCACGCCACTGAGTCTTTTTAATGAGGACGCTTCCGAAATACACCAGCAGTCAGCCATCATTTTGTTATGTTTTAGCAGTTTGGTTCTGTAGGTCAGATTTTGGTTGATGAAGATGGCCTCGTCTTTATTCGCCGTGTTATGCTGCTTGTGTTGGGCGCGTACACTGTACACTTCGTACCGGGCCGCCTCGCTCCGAAAACACACAATGGTTGCGCGTTTCCGGGTGCGATCGTTCAGTTCTTCTTTGGGAGAAGGTGCTGGCTGCTCTCCAGCTGCAACTGTCGGTTTCAATCCCATCTTCTCAATCACCGTGACGATCACCAGCTCGTCGGTACACTCTCGTTCAGCCTCAGGGATGCCGAGAGTGCTACTCTCGCTTGTCCGCCTTTAGAACGTGCACCCTGTCTTCTAAGGCATGCTGTCCTCTTTCAACGCCAGCAGATCTCTTAGATTGGTCATGTGGTCGCTCATGGCAGCAGACATAGTCTTTATGAGAATTCGATCTACTTGTTCCATCACCTCCGAAACCAGGTGTTCGGGCTCAGTGACACTAGGAGAGTTACCACGGGCACGACCACCCTTCGGTGGCATTGCAGGAGAGCGCCGCCACAACTTCAATTTTTTTATTTCCGCTGTGAAACACGACTGGATTATGTCACTTATCGTGTGACAATCGACGTCTGGCGCTCAGTGAAGTGTGAAACGTTGTGTGACGCTTTGGCGTAGCGTGAGCGACAACGCTATGTTTTCGCCGACAGTTGAATTCTTTTCTTTACCATGCCGCCTCTGTTTTGTTGACCGCACCATCTACTCCGGTAGAAACCTGATAACTGGTTTCGTCGTGGGCCGAAACGAATGAGCCAAACCTTCCGTCGGCGTGGGCCGAACCAGTCATGGGCCGAGTATATGGCCGAACCATCCGGGACCCATTCAAACCACTGCTGTTCCAAGATTCTCCCGCTAATTCTGCCTGTAGAAAGCTCGCCCCCATAATTGTACAATTTATTGAGTTTCTTCCTAGTGTTAGTGCGCATGTGCATGTTTAATGAGCTCCTCGATGTGAAGTTAAGTAATATATGCACAGTTTGTTTAATGAAATCTTACCTTCTGTTGCAATCGAAAAACAATATTATTTTGATGTTTAGATTTGGTAATTTAGTTGGCTGTGTTGGACTATCACAATTTCAACGAGATGTTTTCTAAAAAGTCGGACAATGTTTCAGCTACGCGTAGCACACACTTATCAGATAAAAAATGTGTTACACATTTTTGTAAAATCAATAAATTAGTAGTGTAATTAATTTAGTTTTCAGTAGATTTGTCTCTGGTAATTTTAAGCGGGTTAACTTTCATCTCTATTTTAATAAGATAAGTCTTACGTTTCATGCACTTACATTTTTATGAAATCATTTAACATATTTATTTATATACAATTCACATAAATTGTCACAGTATATTGAAAAAAAATTACTTACACGTATAATTTCTTTCCCCTCTGAGAGTGCAAGTTTCTAATTCACCTACATTAGATATGTAATTTAAAGTATGTTTCCTTGTACGTACCCTGAATGAATGGAGACCACAGGTTCTCGAAGTCAGGGACGACAAAAAACTAGATGAAATTGTAGTTTGCTGGCATGACATGGACGAGAACGGCAGAGGACAGAAGTAAATGGTACCCTACAGTGGGCTGATAGTGACTAAGAATACGATGACTAAGATGATGATGACTAAACTATTATGTTGTATGCACATACATTTGTTGTGTGAAATCATTTAGTATATTTCTCCTCTGATATAGCATGATGCTTGTTCACATATATATATATTAGATATGTAATTTAATGCATGTTTCATTATATGTGTCCTGGCATGTTAGTATTGTATCTGTTTGATGTAGACATGTTACGTGTTACATTTGTTTATCTGATATTTGCGATGTCTGTTGTAGAAGTGTCAGCAGTGTCACTCAACTTGTCAACATATTCTGACATCAACAACAAAGTGACGCATCCCAGGTACCACGTGCATTACAATAAGTTGTCATTCAAAGAGCACAGCCAGTCACACTGACAACATCGTCCAGAAGTTACATTTATTAGGCAAACTTTACATCGATGAGCTCGCTAAATATGCACATGCGCACACACACTAAGAAAAAACTCTATAAATGTGATACATGTGGATCACAGTTTACTCAAAAAGGAAAGTTGAAGAGACATATCCGCATTCATACTGGTGAGAAACCCTTCAAGTGTGACACATGTGGATCACAGTTTGCTGCAAGTGGATCTTTGAAGTTACATATCCGCACTCATACTGGTGAGAAACCCTTCCTGTGTGAGACGTGTGGATCACAGTTTGCTTAATAGAGTAACACAGTTTACCCGGAGTGGAGATTTGCAGAGTCATATCCGTACGCATACTGGTGAGAAGCCCTTCAAGTGTGACACATGTGGATCACTGTTTGCTCGAAGTGGATGTTTGAAGAGACATATCCGCACTCATACTGGTGAGGAATCCTTCAAGGAGTGGATCACAGCACTGAAAGTGGAAATATGAAGATACATATTCCCACTCATACTGGTGAGAAACCCTTCATGTGTGACATTTGTTGTGCAGATTTTGCTCTGCTTGGTAATTTAAAGCGTCATATGCATGATATGTGTGGACTGCACTTTGCTAGTAGTGGATATTTGAAGTAATCTGCCCACTTATACTGGTTAGAAACCGTTGGCGTGTGACGCATGTAGATTACAATTTGCCCATAGTGGATGTGTGAAATGTCACTCATTCTGGTTAGAAGAGTAGAAACCTTGCGGGTGTAATACTTGTGTATCGCAGTGTGGTCGTTCTACTACATTTGCTGTTCATATACCTACACATACTGCGGAGACACCCTTCAAATATGACATCTAGTTGGCATGTGATACTTGTGGAGAACTATAATTGATTGCCTTACAGCGATCACTATTATTTGCATGTCGTGGCATATTCAATGTCATCACCAAATCATGTATTTTTCTAAGAAATTAAAACAATGCAGTTCACAATTGTAACAATTTCGTATGGGTATTATTTTTAAACAACTGTGCTTTTGTTAATGTTAATTGATTTAGTGTCGCTGTGTCCCAACCTCGGTGACAATTACCCAGAAACGTTTATCCAATGGAAATTGTTGTACATCAAGGTACGTAGATGCGCAATCACAGCGGAGAGAAATCTTATGACGTGAAATATAGTACCTTTTATTAGAAGTGTCCCACAGGCGGAGCTAACACTAAGTTAGTGTGACTACATTAAATGTGCCTCCACAATTAATTTAGTCCATCGTGAATCATGTTTGTTGATGTTCACGTATGAAGTGTGATAGTGATATGTTAAGTCGGTATAATAAAGTGCCGAAACAATTTAACCTGATCGTTAGATCTCATAACTTGCGAATATGTAAATAGCCTTATTATTATTGTACAGGGTGACCACACACAAAAAACAATACACACAACTTAATATAACTTTTTATGTGTGTGTTATTACTTAATGAACTTACATAGATTAGATTAGCAATACAACACAGCTAAATGCAATATAAACAGTATCCTAAACTGTTGGAACACATTTTTACAGGAATCAAACCCGTGGCTAAAATATTAATGTTTAGAAAGCCGACCACCCCGTCAACTCGGCCACACAGGCTACTGCCAACACCGTTGTGGCTGTTACATATCGACTGTCAGTTCGTCTGTCAAGCTTCACGTTATTTGCAGGTCGTTCAGTTGATTTAGTTCCGTTTTGTGAGGCCGTTGTTGGGTCATGCTGTGGAAACAGGACAAATTGGTGTCGTGCGGAATTCCTGTGTTAAAAAACTGTCAAAACGATATATCTTATAAATAAACTCTTCGTCGTATTTGAAACCATTTTCAGATTGGAAGTTATTATTTTCGCTATATCTCATAACACTTTCAGCGTTCTTATTAAAAAATCGGCTGGTCCTCGTAGACATCCAGTGTAATGAATGCACATTAAATAACGTACTGCGTGTACGCTGATCCCTATGAACTGTATTGTTCTTCATTATGCAATAACATCCAGTGTAATGAATGCACATTAAATAACGTACTGCGTCTACGCTGATCCCTGCGAACTGTATTGTTCTTCATTATGCAATAACATTATATTAGGCTATCCAACATTTTGAATAATTGAAGTTTTCCGACACAGTCCTTGTCCCACGATTCCTTGTCATCTACTGTCAGAACTACTTCGATGCGACGCCTATGTCGAACATCTAAAGAACTACCATCTCCCCCTGGCTTCACAATCATGTGATCGTCATATTTGAACATCCAAACCGACAGCGACATTTCTCACTGCGATTCGCGTCCGAAAGTCCACGTTTCTGGACAGGAGACAGGCGCTTAGGTTATTAGGCTTAGGTTTATTACACGTAATCTACGCACCTAGTGAAATAATCAAACAAAAAGAGTGATAAACTCATGACAAATGCGTGTTACCCGATCGTCCACAAACAGCATAGACCAGCCATTTTTTAATAGGGACTATGCTGCTAATGAATTTAACGGTGTGCCGTCTACATCACAGTCTAGTCGTGACGGAGATGAAATCATGCCGGACGTAGATGACAAACTTAGATGTAACTAAGATAAAACAAAGCATAATTACCTCATGTCTACCATTTTTGACAAAGCGCCTCCAGTGAAGGAGTCGTGGCGCGCGGGCGGGAGAGAGAGGGAGCGGGGGGAGTGGATTGACAGGGACAGGGAGGGATTGAGGGAGGGAGAGAAAGCCACCACGGGTGATAGACGGACTGAAACCTCTTTTAGTTACTCCAATTCTATGTAACATAAACCCTATTTTCACATATATGTCATATGTTTTCATTCCAATTCCTTTTTTTTTAATCCTGTATGTCTTAATCATTGTGGCGATTTCGAGGTTTCTTGCCACTGCAAATTTCTCGTCACTGCAAATTTATTTCTGTGTTCCTAATGTTCACAAAATTCCTGTAGACTTTCGGTTTTGCATTAAATGTCACGGTCTCACGGCAAAGTTGTGAAATCTCACGCATATGTTCATAATCTTTAGCAATGAAAATTGTGAGAAAAAAATTTCCCTCTTTTCCAAATGGGTCGAGATGTCAAATGCGTTAGCGGGCAGCGTGTTGTTGGGGGCAGGGAGTGAGCATTTATTGGCTAATTTGCTAAAATCAACTTGGCAGCTGATGAGATTTGTGTCCCCCTATATCTGTCCTTTACGACAAACGTCAACAGCTGAGCATCAACCAATGAGGTTTTCTGTTGGAAAGCAGTGTAACCTCTAAGCACGTGTTGAACACAAGCATTTCTTTCATTTTGGAGTAAAAAGGATCTGCACAGGTCTCGAAATGCGTTTTAAATTCATTGACTTCGATGCCTGCGACCGCTGGACGGGAACAATTCTCACATCCAAGAACCCTCCATAGGTTGACAGCTTTGTGATAGTCTTAATTGTATTTGCAAATGGTTATGTCTTAGTAACTCTTATAGGTGCATTGACCAAAAACCACGACTTTTGTTTCCCTTTAACACTGTTCCAAATATCCCACAAGGGTTACTGTTTCGCCCAGCGGGTACTTCGCCCCTACTGGGGTGTTTGAGTTTGTCCATCCTCACCGCCGGAGGTTCTGACTAGGGGAGACCGTGGAAAGTTGTATACAGGGCAAGTTGTTACAGAGGCGTTTTACGGAAACATAGCACACATATGGATATATCATCAAACAGTACCTGGTTGGAAGTCAACCAGCAGACACACTGTCTAAAAATCAGGAGTTTAGGATAGTTAACGCGACGTGGACAAACATACTTTTTAATCACCTAAGGGTTATTTTGGTATGCCCACATAATATCATCCCACACTTTTTATGTTTCGTGAATGAAAAATGTCTACTATATAGTATAATTGGTTATATCAAGTAGAAGGTAAATTGAAATTCAAGATTTGCTATCGCCCACATACTTTCAACCACAAAAACTGTGTTTAGGCCAAGTTGTTACAGTTGTATTGAGGCAAGTTGTTACAACTGTGTAACAACGCATTACATATTTATTGCCATTTACTAATTCATGCTCAATACAGTAGTTTATATGCCATTCACAATTGATTGTTATGTAAGAATCCGGGGAATTAGTGCCCTGTGGTAACTAAAATTGAAAAGCTTAATAAATGGAGCTGTGGACACCTACATTTTTATGCACACTGTTTATAAGATGTATAAGTGTGTATAATCTAATTAATGTAATGACAGTAACACATACGAGTGACACATGCTTTGAGATCCAAATATTATTTGTTGTAACAACGTGTCCCGTATGATGTAACAACTTGCTCCGCTTACGAGGGCTAGTTGTTTCAGTCGACCGCGCATTGGACGTTTCATTTCACAAGAACAAAATCGTTCAACACCTCTTACATAAAAGGTTTGACTTGACAAGTTGGTAGAATAGACTGTATGGAACACGTCCAGGTAGTATGTGGTTTCAAACTGTGGTGCCATAACAATTCTACAGGCCACCTATACATGCCAAAGGTTCGTAACTGTAACTGCGGGCTGCTAAAATTTAGACGGAGGGGGTAACGTAAATGTGAAAATCTTTGTCCAGACTCAACCCATTTTCAATATAGATTAGAGGTACCAGAATCTTCGTATTATAATTCTCTGTCAGAATATATACAATCAATTATTGGGAAACTGTTAATATACAAATCACACAAATTCAAAATGTCCTGACTTGTTTACTTTTCTCTGCTGTCATATGAAGATGAATGGTGTTTATATTTCAGAGTGAAAACTGCAACTGTTCATTCGCCTATGACTAGTTTTTGGCAACCAGAGCGGATTATAATAGTTCTCACGTTTAACACCGGGATTGTGTATGTCAACACTGATGCACCTTTAGTCAGCGTCTTCCTCATCAGTGGACTCATGGGCTGTCCTTGGATTCTCACAAGTGTTTTTGGCCATAGATGCACAAGCTTCTGTGCATGGCGTGTTGTTGGTTCTACAGGCGCAGTCGGCTCGGCGATATGTTGACGTATTGCAGTGACAGACAGTCAGCTCCGGAAGACACCGTCGTGTTGGACGTTTGGTCATGAGCAGCAGGGTAGCATTTTGAACTTTCCACCCATGTCCATCTGCTGGTGGCAGACTCTGTGTAGGTTCCAGTGCTTTCTACCATACATAGGCCTGGTAGTTTCCTCATTTCGTGTTTTGCTGCATGCTGTCGAAGATGGGGAGATTTTCATTTCTTTGTCCCATTTGACAGAACCGCCAATATCTGACATCGTTCACTTTCCTCCCAGCCCCTTGGCTGTTGAGTAGACTGCACACATGAAGGTTTCATGCGCTTCTGAAATGCTGTTGCTGAACTATGATTCTTCTCCAAGCTGTCACAGACTGGTCTGATGCTCTTTGCTGCCAAGTAAGACCTTGAAACAATTTTTCTTGTCGAGCCCTGAGAGAGCGCTGTTTGAATCGCACCCTGTTAGTACGTGAAAGCCGAGTAAAGCATTACACAGCTCATGTCCAAGTTCATGTGTCAGGTTGCGGCTAGGTATATACCTCGCTTTGTCTGGACTCCAGTCCGAAACCATAGCTTCCGACACATGAGGTTGTTGTAGTGTGTGGCGCAGAGGACATCCACATTCGGTGTCAGGTGACTGAATCGCAATCCTGTTGCGTTCATGAGAGGCATGTTTTGCGTATAGCAATAGTCGTATGTCTGCGTCTTCATGTTCTGACATGAGGGGAGCGAGGTCTACGCAGTGTCCTCTGGTGATTAGCACTAACCTCTGAGCGTTCTTGAAGCCACCACCGATGACAAGCGGTTGAACAGATTGTCTACACCGATGTCGCACAAGGTCTGTGCCAGGAGGGAACACGAGTTCACTTTGTTTTGTACATTTCTGATGTATATGAGCCACTGCTTTGGAATAGGAGTAGCTGGCGCTTGGATTTTCAACATGTATGGCTGTAGAGGTTCCTCGTTTCTCTCGCTCCCAGCTTTGATTAAGAGGCTGAAGTATTGGTCGAATGACAACCATTCAGACCTAGAGGTGCAGTAACCAGGTTGTAATACTTGAACGCCATCTCACCAACGTTTGCTTCAGCAGCAGACTATCGCATCGAAGATGTGGGCAGTAGCCACCTCACTGGTTTTGACTTGTGGCAGTTTTGGCTAGACATCTACCTTCTTCTCTGGCTCAGCAATGGGTACGCTCTATACATATATATATATATATATATATATATATATATATATATATATATATATATATATATATATATATATATATATATATATATATATATATATATATATATTAAAGAAGAAGTATATATATATATATATATATATATATATATATATATATATATATTAATGAAGAAGTATATATATATATATATATATAAAAGTAAATTACAAATATCCGTGAAAATGTTCATCAAGTATATATATATATATATATATATATATATATATATATATATATATATATATATATATATATATATTGATGATGAAGTGTGTATATATATATATATATATATATATATATATATATATATATTATATATATATATGAATTACTCTTTTCTTCAACCACAACTATTTAATTACTTACTCAACGTTTCAGCCTTAATCAGGAATTCTGGGAAGACAAGTTCTTCCTCTGCTCGCCAGTTGTCTTGGTAAGCAGGCCGTCCCATACGTGACTCAATCGATTAATGACTGCAGTTGTCTTTCGAATCCATATTGCCTCTTTGACCCATCTTGCGTTTCTGTTACGCTCTCTGTCAATCAATTTTGCCCCTTCCAGTCTATGATGCAATTGTTCCTGTCTGCATTGGGTGTTATTGCAGATTGATGCTTTATCACCGTTGACCTCTCTTCTCTTCCCTGGTAAATCGTATGGTTGTGATGTTTTCAACCTCCTTCCTGTGTTCTTCTAGTCTTGTTCCAAATGGTCTCCCTGTTTCGCCGATATATGTGTGGCTACAGCTCTTACAATGGATTTGGTATAAACAGTCTGTATTTTTACTATCGTCCACTTTGTGCTTTGGATGCACTAGTATTATTTTGATGTTTTGACGAGGTCGAACCGATGTACCGATCTCAAGGCAGTCGAAACGTTGAATAAATAATAAAAATAGTTGTGGTTGAAGAAAATCGAATTCATACATAGCATTTCATTTGAAAAAATGGCTTCTAGCAAATAAAAAAATATATAATTAATGTGTTATTATTTTGAAGAATATAAGCCTGTGACAAATATAGTAAATTAAAATGATAGATACATACAGAGCATTTTCAGTAGACCTTAAATCAAGCTGGGTCTTGTTTGGTGCGGGGTAGCTCCTGGCTTTGGCGCCGAATTAACGGATTTAGTGGATTAAGGTTTGTGCAAATAATATGCATAGAATGCCATTTTGGCGAAATTTATATTGCATTTGTTGAATATTTAAGCACTATTTTGCTCTTTTGGTTAACAAACCTTTTGTGCATTGTATTTCATCACCATATTTTGTGAGCAGTAGTTAAGTAACTTGATACATAATAATCATGCATAATGCATACACAATGCATATTTGTCTACGGAACGAGTAATTTATTAAAGGTGTGCGTAAATACACATTTAATAAAATGTTTCGATGCTCGAATTCACATATTTAACTTGCTTTGAGCGGCGCCATCTTGCGAATAAAAGGGGTAAGATGGCGCTCAATGCAAGTTAAATATGCGAATTCGAGCATTGAATGCATGCACGATGCCTATTTATTTACGGAACATGTAAATTATTAAATATGCATAACAACACTCTTAATCGGGTTTTTTGATGCTCGAATTCGCATATTTAACTTGCAATGAGCGTCACCGTGCCCCTTTTGTTCGCAAGATGGCGCCGGTACCTGAGTAATGTTAACGGTCGAATGTCAAACAAAATCAATCAGAAGTTGGGAAACACAAACTATTGCAAACAGTAAAGCATAGTCATTTATATGTTATATTAATTTTAGTAGTGTAGATCGCTTGGAACGCATTTAATCTATATTTTTTTATTTTAGTAATATCCAGATATTAACGAAAACCACGTCTGTGAGACGGGAAACACTATGCTTTAAATCAAAAAGAACTGTTAATGTTTCACAGGGTGAGTGATGACGAATGTTAAGTTGGATAAAGCTAAAGCAATATGGTTGTCACTTAAACGGGGAAACAAATTAATAGTGGTTAAACCCTGGACAACCCTGGTTTGGCCCGAGTCCAAGCGGAGAAATAATATTTGCACACAGCACTTGCTTGCGACATCATGTCCAGCCACTGAGGTGGTGGTGGGCTAAGTGATCAAGACCCAATAGGGGTTCTTAAATTATCTATGCAGATTACAGCGCCACCAACGGTAGCATCTAAATGGTGTAAACTCGGAGTATAAATACCCCTGAAGGAAGAATTAAGGGCAGGCGGTGGCCGACGTACAGAGAAAAATTCATAACATCCAGAACCAATGGTGGATGGCAAAAGCCGCAGAAATAAAGGAGTTCGCCAACAACCACAGGACACATGATTTTCACGGCCACCAGAACCATTTGTCAAGGACAAGGAAGGCATCCTAAATCGTTGGCAAGAGAATTTCTCAGAATTACTCAATCTTGACACCCGAGTCGAACCTGATACAATCTACAGTATTCCTCAGACATCGATTAGGACAGAGCTCGACGAACTGCCACTTCTTGAAGAGGTGCACAAATCCATTGTCCAAATGAAGACCAATGCCTCCGGTAGTGCGGCATCCCCAGTGAAATGTACAAGCATGGAGGAGAAATCTTAGCCAACAATCTACATCATCTCTTTCTGAAAATCTGGAATACAGAGGAAATACCTCAGGATTTAAAGGATGCCATGATCGTCACCATCTTTAAGAAGGGTGACAGGGCTGACTGCGGCAACTTCCGTGGGATCTCCCTACTATCAGTTGCCGGAAAGATTCTCGCCAAAGACCTGCTCAACGGACTACAACCACTATCGGAGAGCATCTTACCTGAAACACAATGTGGCTTCCGACCCACACGTGGCACCGCTGACATGATTTTTACTGCTCTTGAAGTACAGGAAAAATTTCTTGAACAAAGATGTGACCTATGCTTTGCCGTTATCGATCTAACTAAGGCATTTGACTCTGTGAACAGAGACGCTTCATGGGACTGCCTTGCCCGTCTTGGATGTCCTCCTAAACTTATCTCTGTTACTCGACAACTACACGAGAATATGAAAGGATGTGTATTGCATGATGGTGACCAATTGGAATCCTTTGACATCAACACTGGTGTGAAACAGGGCTGTGAAATTGAACCCACACTCTTTTGATTCGTTGGAATCCACGATGCTCACGTGCGGGAACTTACCTTTATTTGCTTGTGGACCCGTCGTCGCTTGTCGGACGGATATAGATAGAAATTCAAATTGTAACGCTCTTTAAGTTTGGACGTGGCGCAACTCGGCCATCTGCTTCCAAGAAAAAAACGTCCACCAAGACAACAATTTTTATTATGTTTATTTATTTGTTATGTTTAAATCAGCTCCTTTACAATATCTACTTTTAAAATAATCTACATTTTATGGTTTTATTTAATTTATGCAGTTTTATGTAAATTATGTATTTTATGTATTTTATAGTTTTATTTAATTTATGCAGTTTCATGTAAAGCGCCTGAGAACATTTTATCTTAATTGGATTCGGGCGGTATATAAATTCCGATATAATAATAATACTAATAAACAAGTGAGATGAAGTACAAATAAGTTGGCGCACTTTCGTACACTAAGCATAGGACATTTGCCACGGGAAGTAGTAAAACTACTACTGGCTCGCGAGGATGACTAAGCGTAACACAGGCAATCCTGAGCGCAACGAACGGTGGCGCCACATAATGGATAATCAGGTCAACAGATCAGTGAAGTATCGCCCTCTAGGGACTAGCTTCCCACTCAATCAGCGCATTATTTCCGTCCTTCTCCGACAGGTTGAAAGGGAAATGCACAAGCATAAATAGGTAAGATGGATTAACTTTTACATAATAACATCCCAATTTCGTTTAAATTTTTACAGAGCCCAGTGACATTGTATATAAATCATTATTACTCATAGCAGGTACTAATATACGTAACAAACATTATTGTCATTAGTTTACGTTGAAGATGCTGAGCGATATTATGGGGATGGTGCTAAGTAAGTGGCACCTACTTTCAACGCGCTGAGGATGCAGGCCAACAAAAAGGAACTATTTCTATGCTATGTACAGTGCAATGTAGAACATAAGGTGTAGATAAAAAAATTGCACACTAAACACGTATACTGGTCGGTGTAGTTTTAAACCTGTTTAATACAATATGCCTTTTTTTTTAAATCTGAAGAAAATTTTTCTGAAAGGAATCGATATACTAAATCACTAACAACTACTTTATCTATACAATGCAAATTATTAAAACGGTTGTTTGAGTGAACGATTTACGAATATTGAATTCAACCTATATCTATGGCAAGCCATACAGACAATGTTTTTTCATTTTACAGCTTTGTTCCAATTATTTCAATTTTTTATAACAATCAGGCATAACGCTCTATAAAACACATATACTTGTATTGAATATATAATGTTAATGTAGCAATTTTTTAATACATTTTAATTATTCCTACTTTTATGACAAGACTGGTTTGCCACACGTCTACCACAAAAAGGACGATTATAGTTACATGGTCTAGAACGAGACACACGTCAGCTGACGCATAATAATAATGTCTGTTAGCATGCAAAGTCGTTTTTTTATCAAGGTATTAATATCATAAAGGTGTTCCGTCTTATATTATATGTCAAAATATATTTTGCTCAGACAAGACTCTGTATTGTTATTGTCATAAACAGACGCTGTGACATCTCTAATGCGATATTAAGCGAGATTTCAATGGGTTGAAAACAGGAATGGCTTGAAAACTGCACCGATAACTATATTTACCTACCGTAGTTGTAAATCTCAACTCATCGAGACTAGGTCACAGTTGTAGCATGGCCCTACCCGTCCTTGCCTAGGTAGGACCTGTCCTGTTGATACTGTACAATGACATTACCAGCATCTGATCTCTCATCTGCCTTATTGCAGATGAAATTTATATTTTAAAATTACTTCCACAACCGACCACAAAAACAGGGTGGACCTGGGGCCAACTCCATTTTCATGAGTAAAGACTACAGTATGAGTAAAATACATTGATGATGGCTAAGTATGAGTACATTGCTAAAAGTTGCGATTGAGTATGAGTATGACTACAATTATATCTTACATGATATAGTAGTAATGATGCATTTTTTAAATAAACAATATAAGCAATTCCAATTATCTCTTGAAAATCACTTTCAATCCCATAATGGATTTGAACCTTTTTATAAATGACATGTAAAATCACCATGGTACACAATAAAAATGTTCTTGCCGATCTAGACATGGGTCCATTAATGTTTGGGGATGGGGTGGATTAGCAACTGCCAATATGAACAATGACCCTTTCATTGTGGATTTCCTGGCTTCATTACACAAACTGCACTGGTAACTAACACAGATAACCAACAAATTATGCCTGTTTCAGTGAATGTGCGGAAAAGTAATTCTTGTTAAGGCGTCGCTTGGGTCTAAACGCATTTTATTTTCTTATTTCATTATCACTGAACCTACAGAGCTGAAACTTTCATAGATTGCAAGTCCAGGTAAGAGTAATGCAGTGAATTTTTTTCAGAAAGTTTCATACATATTTTCCCATGGTATGCAGCCATCTTGGATTGAATGTTGCGTGTGACTTATATCAGTAACCATTGGATTTAGAGGACTCAAATTTGGTGTGTAGTTACTCCACATAATCCCAATGAAAACAGTCAGTTGACTTTCCAAGTTTTCAAAAAACTTTTGTTTTCATGATTTTTTTACATCTGAATGTATTTTTTCATCATGAAATTTTACATTGATGGTTCATTATATAAAATATAAATAATGTTTTCTAAAAAGTTACTACATAGTTTTCAAGAGCATACTATCAAGAAACACTGTAGAAAGTTTCAAGTAATTCTGTCAAACAATAGCAGAGATAAGTGACACGGGAGGCAGTAGGTGTGAGGGAAAACATGTTTTTGAGAAAATCGTGTTCAAAGTTTATGTACATTGGCACATACATTTCAACATCTGAAAAGCAACCTAGATGATTGAAACTTTGCATACATATTACTGAATGTATAATCTATCAAAAGGCAAAGTTAAGAGTCATTGGCATTGTAAAATAAATTTCACACAAGTCCCGAGTACCCGACACCCATGTCCATCGTTGCCGACACAGCTGATCTCACCACGACAAATGGGACATTCGTCGCCTGAGTCCCATCGATACAGTCTGATGACAGAGTTGCATTGATGACCTTGTCGCAACTGGTGCAGAAAGTCTCGAGGCCACACACCATGCCGAGGGTGCGGTGCGGTCGACAGCTGGGGTGGAGAGTGTATGCTTCCTACACAACGTGCATAGCAGGTTCGCAACAAGTGATGGCAACACGGCACAGCGTACAAGTACTGTTGAAAGATCTCCATCAGCATCTGTCTCATCCTCAACCAGGAATCGCGGGACACCTATCTCCTCCAGAAGATCTGCATAACCAAACTTCCGTTCAGTAACAGACAGTCTCCGAGACGGATCAGCTTGTACTGTTGATGACCGCCTTGATGCCTGGAAAAAATACACAATATAAATGTATTTCATGAACAAAAAGTATCCAAGACATGTTCAACAACAAAAGCCCCCCCCTTACTACGTATGCAGGGGTATGGCATATTGAATACAATTTATTTTATTGGCATTGCCATATTATACACACACACCCGCGCGCGTGTGTGTATATAGGCTATGTATACGATAATTACCAGGGCAAATTGTAGTAATATAATAAACCATAGTTACAACTCTGCTTCTGATGTGCCTGGATGGCCCCTGGGCCTGAATGTCAACACAACCACGAACATCAACAGCATGAACTAGATCAGCGTCAAATCGTTTATACAGTAATAGTTATGCCACAAAGGCGATGTTTGGATAAAACACAAGTGAACATATGAAATATCAGAATTAAACTTACACTGCGTGCCATTCTCGCTGGCACCATGGACGGTGACGGTCGAAGAAGACGAAGTTGTCGCCGCAGGTTCATTGGCGAATTCAACCCTCGATGCCTTCGCATCGCGCGCTAACTGCAACGATGCAAACTTTCGCTGCCTCCCAGTACCGTAACCGCCCACTCGCTTTCGACCAAACGGCATAATGTCGTTTTACAAAGCGATATAAATGAACGAAACTCATGGGATAAAAAAGTCGATCGAATAGAACGTAGCTGGTATTTCAAGCTGACGTCAGAGGATGGAAATTAGTATTACAACCAATTAGAGCGCTTGATTTGAGGGAATCCGACATCACGTGGTGATGTCCGGCGAATCGTCGTGGCATTCCCCATTCCTTTGTCACCGAGATGGTTCAGAGGCGGTCATTTATAGTCGGAATTACTCGGATACCTCCGGGCACATTTAAAAACTGTTTGTACCATCATACAGAGCGAAAATGGGGCTTTCCCGTGATATGCGCCATGTTGGAATGGCAGCGTTTTCCGACATGCAATGGCTCGCGGAAAATCACCTAATGTCCCATTAGTCTCGGTTCATTTGACATAAACAAAGACTTAGCAATGATAGGCATCATACAAAAGACACGTTTTATGACAGAAACGTGTTTATTTCGACAGTGCAACTTACATGAATGGCAAGTTGAATAATATTTATACACGGAAATAGCAACAGCTCGAAATTCATTTACTGTCAAAAATCCGTCAAATCCGACCCGAGTCTCCCGTTAATGATTTATTAAAATGAGAAGTTAAATAATGTTTACAATGCCACTGAATAAATACTCACATGTACTTGTAATGTACTCGTAATCAGGCCTCGGGTCTATTACATTGCAATATAATAGATTACACTTACTTAGTTTTCTTTCTACTACTATTACTATTACATGCTGAAGGCAATGTTATCTATTACTATTATAGTTCAAGCTATTACTATTGCATTTTCCATTGGAACTATTTTTAAATAATTTTTACAATATCTTTTAATAAATACTCACATGTACTTGTAGTGTAGTCATAATATATGAGTACATTGAACGTGAGTACAAGTACGAGTATGAGTACATGACCATAATTTCTATGAATACAAATATGCATACGAGTACTTCAAAAAGGTACTTGAGTACATGAGTACCGAGTACTTCGTTCCCAGTGAGGGGAATTCCTTCTCACATTAACCAAAGCATGTTGCGCTCATAGTTTTGAATTCAACTATACTTTTACCAATTAATCCACATATCAATATAACCATGCATATGGATTCCCTATTCGGTTGGCTTGATGCTGAACAAATATTTCAGATGGATGCATTTTGTGTTTTTATCTAATCTAAAGATTACAACACAATATCAAACTATATAGGGGTCAAATCAACCAGTGGTTACATAGTTGATGTCTCAGAATGTCCTTAAATGTTAACCAATGAATAAGTAGCTATACCTGAGCTCTTCTGTAATTATTAGAATTACAAATATATATGTTATATTTTCGTCCACCTGGTATACAGATTGTCCTTTGTCGTATCATTCTTGAATTATGCATAGATAACATGTACCAATATGTCCATACATTCAGCAAATTTCAGTTAAGTAGCTTGTAAACTCCTCAAGTTAAAAGGACTTGAAAAAATAATGCATTACCGACACAATTTGCATGCTAATTTTTGCCTTTTTACAGAAGTGATCAGGTATAGCTATTTATTCATTGATTAAAGTTTAAGTAAATTCTGAGACATCACCTTTTTGACCATTGGTTGATTTGACATGGAATGATCCATGTGTTATATTTCTATATATCAACCCAATAATTTTATTACCATTTGAAACTGCAATACCAGGCTGCTTTCATATCACCACTTAGTGTTACTCCTAAGTCATTTTCTTTTATAGTAGTACCTAGAACAGTATCTCCCATTTTACAGGTTTTGGTGATTTACAAGGATTGACAAATTCCAATAAATGAATTACATTTGTCATTTTTCAGACCATTTAATTCATATGTCTAGATCATTTCATATATGTTGTTTATCACCATAATTTTTAACCTTTCTAAAAACTTTTATATCATCCACAAATGTCAGTACATTAGTTGTTATGTTATCGTCCAAGTTTTAAGACATCACCATTTACTATGACATGCTGTCTTCTGTCAGTCAGTCATTTTTCTATCCAGTTGATTTACAGGCCTGGGGTGTATTACATTGCAATGTAATATATTACTATTACTTAGTTTCCTTTCTATTAATATTACATGCTGAAGGGAATGTAATATATTACTATTACTATTACCTCACACAATTCCAGTCGGATGTAGACGTTTTGTATACTCATGGAACGAAACAGAAAAGCAAAGTCACTGTCACATAACACAGTCTGATTATCCCATAGTGGACAGTTAATTATTGGTTCAAGGATAGAATGTGTTTACACCTTTGGTCAATAGTGTACAAGCTATCTTCCAACTGAGAAAAGCTCAGAAAAGATGGTATAAGCCCCTGGATTATGTTTAAACAGTACCCAGCATGGCAGGCTTGCAGCTAGGGTTGGGAGATGGCAATGACTGATTGATTGATTCAGATGTTAAAGACTGCTTAGTGCTGTAAGCCTAGAACCCTTATCCTGCTTCAGTGAATGAATGAATAGGCTTGTGTGAAAAGGATAGAGGGCTGGTGGACCCAGCTTCAAATGACAAATTAGCCATGCAGCAATCATGCTGTCACAGTGTCTCCTGCTAATACATGTAGTGCTAAAGTTCATTGACAGTCATGATTCCCATACTAAACCATTTTATCACCACTGAACATGATGCTTGTCCAAGTCCCAGTATGTGAAAATACAGAAATTTTCTTATTATTTTTAATGAAATTTAATTTTGGTGTAATTGAAATGTTCAATTGTAATAGCAGAGTAATTGCTCAATTACTATTACTTTGCTTTCTAGTACTATCATGTTGTATTCTGTTCCATCTATTACTATTACTTGAACAATTGTAATCGTTACTATTACATATTATTACTGTTACACCAGGCCTGGACTTGATTATGCCATCCCCGATACCATGGGTTTTTAATTTAAGTGGTAATCTTTGATGTGGCACTTTGTCGAAAGCTTGCTGAAAATTTTATTAAAACGGTGATCCGTCATCTATCCATTTAGTGATTTGTTCCAAAAAACATAACATGACTGGTCTTAGACCAGACAGGTTGACATACATTGGCTTACATGGGAACTAGTGTCAATGTAAAGATTGAAATATTAACGACTGGCTATTATTAACCAGGGTTGAAAAAAACATGATTTTATTTCTCCAAAAAAATTTTGTTTTTATTTAAATCGGATTTTTTTGTATTTGATTTTTTAATCTGGTATATAGACGTTTATATATAAATGTTTATAATTATAAACTCTTTCAAATATATTCTATTCAAATCGATTTGGGTACTTGTCTTAACAGAGGGTACATGATTTTTGCTTATATAAAAACATTAGACCATGTCCACAAAGCCTCACTCCCTGTAGTTGCATAATGGAAAGGAAAACATACTGTGTGTCTGTGGCTGTAGCTGTGATAGTTATTGTTTGCTGAGAGGGTGGATTAGCACCTGTCCAGGGCTCTATGTATGTTTGGGATATCTAACCAGACTGCAAACTGGTACATTATTAGACAATTGTAGCCTAGATTGTCTCACTTGAGTCAACATACAGAATTGCAAACAACTAGCACAAGCTTCTGTGTTGAAAAGATACTTCCTCTGGATGACAAGTTTGTGTCGCTTCACTTCATTCAGAAAGGGAATAGGTCAAACATACGCAATGTCACAAAACATTTGACTATCAGGCTATCTGGTGACAATACAACTACACAAGTGTGCGCACATTATGCTTTTGTATTAAAAAACTCACAAAACTTTGTTGATCTCGATGCTTGTAACTAAATATTAAAAAAATCGGAAATAAAAAATCATTAATCAATTATTTTTTAGAGTGGTTTAAATAATGATTTAAATCAATGATTTAAATGAAATGATTTAAATCAAACAACCTTGATATTAACCCTTCTGTAAGTAGAAGGACGTGTGTCGTACCGTCCCCCCTTCCGGTTCGTAAGTATAACAAACTATGACTGACTGAAACCCCCCGCCAATGAGGCTATATCCACCCCTGCTATTATTACATGAATGCCCATATGTGTGTGTGAACATGTACGAGTATATGTATCTGTGCGCAATCATATTTCACATGATATATAACGCGGCCGAAACGACTGTCGTAGAATTCCGCCGATGGGCCGAAACGACTGTAGCTGATTTCAATTCTGACGCGGATTTCAGGATCAGACAGACAGGCACATGGACTTATGTACTTTATTTGACTCTTATGCATAAGTATTTCTATTTTGGAGAAAAATCATCGTAATATATGCAAACACATTATTAATTTATGTAATAAATGCAGTAGTACCTTATTGCAACCATTTAGTCCCACCACATACCAGTCCCACTACATGAGCATGTCTGTAGAGTCATACACCGAGTCACAGATTTCCAGTCCTGCAGAGGTAGTGGAAATGGGAGGGAGGAATAGACAATTGATGGTTTACTGGAAACCATAGCAGGGAATGAAAGGCTAATCATTCAGGTAGGCCAGAATGGAAGGGGAACCCAAGACAATAGACTGTTCACTGGTGGGGTCACTGGGAAGATAACCTTGTGGATAATTACAGCTACCACTAATCACTCTCTGGCTGTAGATATTTAGGGCTGCCATTGCTAATGTTTACTCTGCCCTAAAGAGCTGTTACCCCACCCCACCCCACTCCAACAATGCCAACAACACAAGGGAGTCATTTGTCTGCATTGTTTCATTGAACATATAATTTCTTATGTATCAACTTATAGACCACTTAGTCTTTTCATGTTCATTGACCTACGGAGCACTTTCTCAAAGACCACGTTGTGAAAGTGTATTCACAGGTCAGACAATGATTTCATAATCTGCTGAGGATATTGCTCACTACAGAGCACTTTTTTCAATGGCACATTGTGAACTTGTGAAAGTGAATCTAACAATAATAATTATTCAAATAATTATGCATGCATTTGATTGTGCATTTGACAAATCAAATGACTGTAGGTCGCATTCAAATGCATATGTTTAAGGTATGCATTCAAATGCAAATGCATTTACAAATTCGTGGAGGCATTTGAATGCACTTTCCAAAGCTCAACATTCAAATGCATTTGCATTTTTTAACAAGCCTGATATTAATTCATATTGACAAATGTAACAATTCCGGAGTGTACACAGAGCTATATATATATATATATATATATATATATATATATATATATATGTATATATATATATATATATATATATATATATATATATATATATATATATATATATATATATATATAAATGTTTGTAAGTCAAAATCCCTCTAGGTCAAAAACCCATACGTCAAAAGCCTTCACATTGAGATTTTTTATTATTTAATAATAAATTTATTATTATTATATTACTATTAATGTGATAAATAATTTTAAATTGGTGAATGATATCAAGCAAAATAATACATTTTAATAATTAATTTGTGCTTTATTAGACATTGTATCACATGGAAGTGAATCTCTATATATAATATATATATAAAACAGCAACAAGAGAAGTTTCTCAAACTGGAAGTGAATCTCTATATGCTATATAGTTGTACTGAATGAACTCATGAACATGAATGTGAATGACTATGATTTGAATCAACTCATGACTGTGAATGTGAATGGATGTACTTATCATGTTCAATATACTCCTTGGAAATAAATGTTGGTAAATCAAAATGTTTCTGTTCATTACACTACAATGTGGCTATTCAACACAAGAAATAATAAGAGGGCTTTTGACCCAAGGGTAAAATATCAGATAAATATATATAAAATGTGAGGGCTTTTGACCGAAGGGGCTTTTGACCTAGGGGATTTTGACCTAGAGGGCTTTTGGTCATATCGTATTGTGTGTGTGTGTGTGTGTGTGTGTGTGTGTGTGTGTGTGTGCGTGCGTGCGTGCGTGCGTGCGTGCGTGCGTGCGTGCGTGCGTGTGCAATAATGATATTTAACATAAGTTGCAAAACCTTGTAAATTGTGTGTGTAGATTTAGTTTTTTTACTAAATCAGATGCATTATTGATCATATGTAGCAAAGTGTATATGATCCTTTTTCCGCAAATACGTGTTGTTCCCTGGTTGTTTGTATGTTGTATTGTCCACGTGTGTAATAATTGTGAATACTATTGTACTGTTGAAGTTGTAAGTTTTGAAGGTAGACAATATGTTTGTAGTGTTTTAATTTATGATACAATTTTAATTCTTGTTATTTTAATAGGTGTTCTACTTTGAGTAATTGAAGACCTTTGAAAAGTGGTTTAGTGTGAGCATTATATTTTTGTATAGTTTCTTTTGAAGTTTTTGTATTCTATCACATTTGTAGCCCCATACCATTATGTCATTGTTTAAGTGTGGCAATATCAGTGTTTTGTATAATATGACCATTATATTAAGAGGTAATAACCTTTTTAGTCTATCTTGATTACCAATCGTCCTTGAAAACCTATTTGAAATTTTGTCTATGTGAATTTTTCAGTTAAGTTGCTCATTAAAACTTATTCCAAGAAAAGTGAATTAAAACACTCAATAATTATGTTATCTTTTTTTAGTAAAGAGGAAGTCACAACTTTTCTTCTGGTTGTTTTGAAAATCATATGCTTTGTTTTGTTAAAGTTGATACACAATTTGTTTAGTTTTAGCCATTCACCAACTTTGTTCAGTTCTATATTAATAACACAAAGTCTGCATTTCCACTTTGTTCACTAATGGGGAAATGAATCTAGTATACTTGAGAGAGTGGTATCATCGGCATACATTATAAAATAGAACTTTGGCCTTGGCAAAGTAATTAAATTTAATGTATATAATAAACAATAGTGGACCTAGATTCGAATCTTGAGGTACGCCTGTTGAAATAGTAAGCATTTCTGATTTGACATTCTCTATTTCCACTTACTGTTTTCTTTTTGTTAGATGATCTCTTATTAAACTTACAGCTACTCCCTTTATTAAACTTAAAGCTACTCCCTTTACGCCATAATATTGTAATTGTTCTAATAATACTGTATGATCTAGTGGTTCTAATGCATTGGAAAGGTCCAAGTAAATAGTTATGTGTTTCATTGTTATCCATTTGTGCCATTATTCTATCAGTTAATTCAAGAGCAGCAAATTTGGTGCGATGTTCTGTTCCAAATCCATATTGGTTATCGAACAAGAGATTTTGTATAACAAAAATATATTTAGCTTGGTGTAAATCTTTTCAGTTATTGTTGAAATAACTGGTATGAGGGATATTTGTTTGCAGTTGGGTATTGTCACCTTTTTAATTGGAATCACTTGAGCAATTTTAAGTTTGTCAGGGAAGATACCCATAGTTAATATTTGATTCGTAATTAGTGTTAATGATTTATCAGTGCCGGTTTAACTGAGTGTAATAATCGTAATGAAAAATCATCATACACACAACTTGTTTTTAGGTGTATATTATCTGTTGTTTTAGAAATTGTTTCTTCGTCAATATGTTAAAAATTTAATCAATTGGTATTTTTTTCTTTCAGGTAATATCTGAAATGTTTTATTTATGGGATTACATATTTTATGGCTTGATTTGGGCCAATATTGGTATAAAAAATTAAATGTGTTTGCAATGGCCGTCTTGTTTGTTATGACTTCTGCATTAGTTATACATGATTTAGGGAACGTTTTCTTTTCGTGTGTTCTAGAAAGAATATTATTTATAGTTTCCCCAAGTTTTTTTATGTTTGCTTTTTTAACACATGATTCATGCATTTGTTCTGTGCGTATGCTTTTTAAAGAATGCTATTATACGTTGTCAGGTTAGTCAGAATTACAAAGTGTTCAGGTGAACCAAACTGCGTCGTTTTGAATGTTGTTATGTAACTTGTCTCTGTATCGTATAGATTTGAACAAACCTAGAGTAATCTATGTTGACTTTTTGTTGTTATGTTTTTTGAACTTAATTATTTAATTGATTCATCTAGGGTATTATCATTTATGTTTGTGTCGGCAGAAGGCAATTGATTAAATATATTGTAAATTTCTGATGGGATGATTTCATGTGTGAAATTGGAGATTGCCTTTTGATTTTGTATTTTAATTTTAATATGTTTTGTTGATGGTTCCTCGTGTGGAACTGTGCTTAGAAAGGCAAAATACCACCGCTGGTCCAATAATTATTTAGTTAGAATATCTGGCGTAGGCTTTATTGTAGAGTCGGCTAATTTACAGAAAATTTTATCTATTAGAGTTTCATTATTGTTTGAAAACCTTGTAGGAAGTGTAATATGGGGGTAAAAGTAAAAACTATAATATACTAATATATAAAAATAATCACCAAAACCTCCTTTTCTTTTATTATAAAAAGGTTTATATTAAAAACACCTGCAATAACGACATCGGATTTTGTTTAATTAAAGAATGATATAATTGGTGTGTATTCACAAAAAAACTAAAAAAAATTATAATTTTCGTTGAGATCTCTTGGTGGTCGGTAAATATTTCCTATTATTTTATCTTTTAAGAGCCCACCACCTGTTGTTTTACCTTTAACTGTCCTTTCTGGTGTTAAAACTGATTTAGGGACATTATTTTGTAGTTAAATGTTTTGTTTAAATAAATGACTAGCCCACCTTTGTTGCTGCATGTTTTGCCTTGTGTAATGCAGTGGTATCCCTCGATCTGCAGAAGTGATAAGTCATCAATATATGAAAGCCAACTTACCTGTAGGCATATTCAGCTAATTTAAAATTGTATCTGATTAAGTTCGTCTAAGAAGGCTTCTATTTCGCATAATTTTGAATTGATAGATTCTACATTTGAGCTTAGTGTACTAAAACGTTTTTATTTCTTTCGGCCGATAATTTAAAGTTGTCAAGCTCATAATATGGGGAATGACGTGTTGGAACAGGAACAGGAAATATTTCCCTAAGACATAACAAAACATATTATCATCATCGGTTGCTTCTTTTAACTATAGTATATGAAATAAAGAATTTATGTTAGTGCCTCTTTGTAATTAGGGAAATTATGCATTTACTAACATTGTTCAAATGAATAATTGCTTTTGAAAAATGTGCATTCATAGCTGACCGTCTACTGTAAACGAAAAACCTACTTTTACCACAGTAATCCACATTTTAGCATTCTACATGTTGTATAACATGTTATCACAGCTGTATGTGCAACAATAAAATTTAACAAGTAAATGTATTGTAAGAAAAGAAGCTTTAGAAAAGATTCTAATGGGCGGTCTTCCCGTTGGTAAATTAATTACGATATTAATTAAATAATATTCAAGATTGGCATCCTTTTCATAAAAAAGTACCGGTGAAAAAAACAATAAACACATTGCAGATTTGCATAATTATGCATTATGCAAACAAAAACAGAGAAACTAAATCATAATATTCAATACAAAGACACTTAAACTTAAATAAAATACGATTTTTATATAGCGCCATGATCACATAGTGCTCTCTGGTGCTTTACAGTACAATAATAATACAGCTAAACGTATATATGCAGTTAAATAATTAAGATAATACATATATTAAGAACAATACAACTAAAAATAATACATCAAATTAAACAGTTAAAATACAAGAACAATTTAAATTTAAGGGCATTAAATCTAAAACGTATACATGGAATTAAATAGTTTAATAAGTTATGGGGGGACAACAACACAAATAATTATACTGCATTATAAACAGCGAGAAGAACACTACAAGTAAATTGCATCGTGTTAAACCAATGGTATGAGTAAAAAGAAAAACCACTGCAAATAATTTGCGTCATGTGTAGTTACGAATACTAATAATGCATTAATATTAGAATCTGAAATGCGATGACTTCATCACAGAAGTGAAAGCAAAAACAAAACCCCCCATTATTAGAGCACCAGTGCTTGCCGCTGTAGGATTCAGCCTACAGTTACATTTCCCATTGGCGGCCATCTTAACATTTTGCATAATTATAAGAAAACGTGACTCTCAAAAATTCTAAAAGTTTTCGCCAGCCGCTGTCATCATCCCACTGACATGCTGGTCGAGTTTTGTAAAAATTAGACATTTATAACTCTTGTAATATGCCTGTATGTGCAATACCCCTCAATGTTTACCAATATTGGCATGAATTACGATGCACGCATGTCTAGTGGCCAAAACAAATTACAAAGATCCTTCCGCCTATTAAAATCATCTAAAAATCCACCATTTCCCTCTCAACAACTTCCACCGGCAAACCTGGTAATGTCCCTGCACAATTGCACTTTTGTCAGATCATATGATTTTTTTAAACGTCCTATATCTAAACTTACTATGCCCTACATTCGAAGTCGAACTGAGGCATAACCCCTGTACACGTTGTCAAGGTCTTTGGTCGTGTGAATCTCCTTTATCACGCCATCACGCCACTGAGTGTTTTTAATAAGCACCCTTTCGGAATACGCCCAGCAGTCAGCCATTGTTTTGTTATGTTTTAGCAGTTTGGTTCTGTAGGCCAGACCTCCTCGTTTCGCGGTTAGATCTTGGTTGATGAAGATGGCCTCGTCTTTGTTCGCCGTGTTATTCTGCGTGTGTTGGGCTCGTACCCTGTACACCTCGTACCCTGTACACCTCGTACCGGGCCGCCTCGCTCCGAAAACACACAATGGTTGCGCGTTTCCGGGTGCGACCGTTTACGTTCTTCTTTGGGCCAAGGTGGTGGCTGCGCTCCAGTTGCGCCACTGTCGGTTTCAATCCCATCTTCTCATTCACTGTGGCGATCACCAGATCGTTGGTACACTCTCTTTCGGCCTCGGGAATGCCCTGGAAGCAGCGGTTGGGACAACGAAAGTGCTGCTCTCGCCTGGTCGCCTCTAGAATGTCCACCCTGTCTTCTAAGGCACGAATGCTGTCCTCTTTCAACGCCAGCAGATCTCTTAGGTTGGTCATGTGGTGGCTCATGGCAGCACACATAGTTTTTATGAGAATTTGATCTACTTGTTCCATCACCTCCGAAACCAGGTGTTCGGGCTCAGTGACACTAGGAGACTTACCACGGGCCCGACCACCTTCCGTGGCATTGTAGAAGAGCCCTGCGACAACTTCAGTTTTTCAATTTCCGCTGTGAAACACGACTGGATTATGTCACTTATCATGTTAGCCGACATCTTAACTGCGACAATCGACATCTAGCGTTCAGTGAAGTGTGACGCTTTGACATAGCGTGAGCGACAATGCTATGTTTTCGCCGAGAGTTGATTTTTTTCTTAACCATTCCGCCGCTGTTTTGTTGACCGTACCATCTACTCCGGTAGAAACCTGTTGACCTGTTTCGGAGTGGACCGAGGCGTGTATGGCCGAACCATCTGTGACACATTCAAACCACATTCAAACCACATTCAAATCACTGCTGTTCCAAGATTTTCAATACTATATGTAGCAAGCTCGGACCCACAGTTGTCCTATTTATTTCTTCCTAGTCACAGTGTTAGTACGCATTTGCATGTTTAATGAGCTCCCGATGTGAAGTTAAATAATATATGCACAATTTGTTTAATAATACCTTACGTACTTCTGTTGCAATCGAAAAAATATTATTTTGATCTTTAGATTTGGTATTTAAGTTGGCTGTGTTGGACTATCCCAGTTTCAACGAGATGTTTTCTAAAAAACGCAGCTCAAACCAGGTGGCAAATATACAAGGAAGGCATTGGATTATCAACAGTCAGGCAATGTTTCGTATATGCGTGCCACGCACTTGTCAGATAGCAATTTTGTTTTATACTTTTTTCGCAAAATCAATAGATAAGTAGTGTCATTAATTTAGTTTTCTGTAGATCTGTAGAAGATAAATATTATGTTCCATGTACTTACTTTTTTTATCATTTAACATATTATTTATACATAATTCACATAAATTGTCACAGTATACCGAAATTTTTTTACTTACACGTATAATTTCTTTCCCCTCTGAGAGGGCATGTTTCTAATTCACACACACACACACATATATATATATATATATATATATATATATATATATATATATATATATATATATATATATATATATATATATATATGTACATATATATATTAGATATGTAATTTAATGTATGTATGTTGCATGTATGTTAGTATTGTATCTGTTTGATGTAGACATGTTAATTGTTACATTTGTTTATCTGATATTTGCGACATCTGTTGTAGAAGTGTCAGCAATGTCACTACACGGTCTACTTGTCAACATATTCTGACTTCAACAACACAGTGCCGTGTCCCAAGTAGCACATGCTTTACAATAAGTTGTCATTCAAAGAGCTAGGCCAGTCACACGATAATGACATCGTCCAGAGATGAGATTTATTTGGCAAACTTCACATCGAGAAGCTCGCTAAATATGCACATGCGCACTAAAACTAGGAAGAAAATCTGTAAATGTTATATATGTGGATCACAGTTTGCTGGAAGTAAATCATTGATCAGACATATCCGCACTCATACTGGTGAGAAACCATTCAAGTGTGATACATGCGGTTCACAGTTTGCTCACAAAGGAAATTTGAAGAGACATATCCGCACTCATACTGGTGAGAAACCCTTCAAGTGTGATACGTGTGGATCACAGTTCGCTGAAAGTAGACCATTGAAGATACATATCCGCACTCATACTGGTGAGAAACCATTCACGTGTGATACATGCGGATCACAGTTTGCTCACAAAGGAAATTTGAAGCTACATATCCGCACTCATACTGGTGAGAAACCCTTCAAGTGTGATACGTGTGGATCACAGTTTGCTAACACCGGAAATTTGAACAGACATATTCGCTCTCATACTGGTGAGAAACCCTTCAAGTGTGATACGTGTGAATCACAGTTTGCTGACAGAGACATTTTGAAGCGTCATATCCGCACTCATACTGGTGAGAAACCCTTCAAGTGTGATACGTGTGGATCACAGTTTGCTAACACAGGAAATTTGAACAGACATATTCGCTCTCATACTGGTGAGAAACCCTTCAAGTGTGATACGTGTGAATCACAGTTTGCTGACAGAGACATTTTGAAGCGTCATATCCGCACTCATACTGGCGAGAAAGCCTTCAAGTGTGACACTTGTGGGTCACAGTTTGCTGAAAGAGGAACTTTAAATAATCATATCCGCACTCATACTGGTGAGAAACCCTTCAAGTGTGACACGTGTGGGTCACAGTTTGCCCAGCGTGGACATTTGAAGGGTCATATGCGCAAGCATACTGATGAGAAGCCCTACAAGTGTGACGCATGTGGATTACAGTTTGCTGAAAGTGCAAATTTGAAGAGACATATCCGCACTCATACTGGTGAGAAACCTTTCAAGTGTGGTACGTGTGGATCACAATTTGCAAACACAGACAATTTGAAGAGACATATCCGCACTCATACTGGTGAGAAACCTTTCAAGTGTGGTACGTGTGAATCACAGTTTGCAAACACAGACACTTTGAAGAGACATATCCGCTCTCATACTGGTGAGAAACCCTTCAAGTGTGATTCGTGTGAATCACAATTTGCTAACAGAGACACTTTGAAGAGACATATCCGCACTCATACTGGTGAGAAATCCTTCAAGTGTGATTCGTGTGAATCACAATTTGCTGACAGAGACACTTTGAAGAGACATATCCGCACTCATACTGGTGAGAAATCCTAGACGTGTGACACGTGTGGATCATAGTTTGCTGAAAATGGAAAGTTGAAGATGAGTACTTATACTGGTGATAAAAGCGATAAGTGTGGCACGTGTGGATCACAGTTTGCTTAAAGAGGAATTTTGACGAGACATATTCGCACTTGGTGAGAAATACTTCAAGTGTAACATTTCTTGTGCTTATTTTGCTCTGCTTGGTAATTTAATGTGACGTGACGTTATATACGTAGGCGTGATATATGTAGATTACAGTTTGTCAGTAGTGGACATTTCAAGTAATCTGTCCACTCAAACTGGTTAGAAACCATTGACATGTGACGCATGTGGATTACAGTTTGCAGGTAGTGGATGTATGAAATGTTATGTTCGTACTCACTCTGATTAGAAGCCAATCAGGTGTGACAATTGTGGATTGAAGCATGTCTGGAATAGAAGCTTCAAGATACATTTCCAATTTCAATACTGAGTAAAAACCTTGCCAGTGTTACACTTGTGGGCGCAGTGTTGTCGTTCTACTACATTAGCCTTTCACATGCTTTCACATACTGCGGAGAAATCCTTCAAATGTGAGTAATAGGGAGGTCCTTTAAAAGGAAGTGTTGTTGTTTAGCCGTTCACATGCGTACACTTACTACGGAGAAATCCTTCAAATGCGAGTAGTAGGGAGGTCCTTTAAAAAGAAGTATTGTTGGTTGGTGGCGCCTGCAACCACCAATGTGATGTCAGTATCTACCAAGTGCCACCTGTTGATCAGATGTTGTATTGGTGGCCCTCCTAATGGCCAATCTGGAACTACTGAAAACCGCGCCCCTGGTGCCTAGCAACCGAACAATCACGAGTACACTATATGGAGTATAGTGGCCGCACTAAGGAAGCGCCCCTTTGTGGACAGTTTTGGTGTTATAAACGCCCCTAGCGGCTACTGAATCAATTATTATTTTGTAAAACAGCTCCCCTAACGCCTAGTAACCAAAGCAGTTTGCGTGTTAAAATTAAAAACATGAATTATCGCCCTGCGCGTGTATCATGTATAACATTCGCTTCCTAAAAAGTGACTTGACCTGTTTTCCTACCAAAACAGTGCGTATGTATGTATTAACTTTACCTACATTTCTTTCAATCATTGTCTATTGATTGCATATCTATTAACTTGACCTATTCTCCTTCCAAGCAGCACCTTTAATGAGTATGTATGTAATAGTTGACCTACATTCTATCCATGCAGCACATCCTAGTGAGTATGTATGCACTAAATTGACCTATTTTCTGTGCAAATTTCTTGTTCTACTTAAATACCAATAACTCAAAAGATATTTCTGCCGGAATAGGATGTAGCATGCCTATTCTTCATCATATGTAGATAGTAACATACATATGGGTTACTTAGTGTCAAATCAACCAATTTTTTTAAAGTAGACATCTCATAATTTTTTTTTATTTTAACCAATGGATAAGTAGCTTTTCCTGAGCATTTCTGCAAAGGAACTAAGCATTTACATGCAAATTTGATATGTAACACTCTATAAAGTGAACAGTGGGTAAGCGTTGAAGAATGGTTGGTGCAGATTATATATACAAAATTGAAAAATTATACGACAACGTGTATACCGGTTGCACGGAAATTAAAAAGAACATTAAACAAATTCTGAGAAGGATTTGAACAGTCTGTATTTCATTTTTATGTTGCAGCATAATGTCCAAATTGCTACCATCATTATCAGAGATAACCACAATAACATATTAATTCAGTTGGCTTATAGTGGCTATACTTTCAAAATAATGCAGCCTTAAACTTTAACTTGTTTTGTATTACAATTTTCAGCCCCCAAAATGAGAATGTGGGACAAGTCGTACGACCACCATTTTTACCTACACATCCATTTATTAGGTAAACAACATATTACAATTTCAGAATGGTGTTCTGTCTCATTTAATGTATATTACAGCTGAAAGTTACTCTTCTGCCCAATGACGTTTTCTCCTAAATTTATCCCAAATTGGCCAACACTTTCCAAAAGAAATGTGGCAGAACACCTGTTACTTCTTTGTGTTGTTTTAATACCTAGAAAAAGACTATTCACACTTAAAAAATGGTGGTCATAGGACTTGTCCCACATTCTCATTTTTGGTGCTAAAAATTGTTTTAAAATTTTTTAATATTGTTAAAGTTTAAGGCTTAATTATTTTGGAAATATAACACCTAGAAACCTAGTGAATTAATTGGATATAGCCAGTGTCCCTGACAATAAGTGATGGGAAATATTTCAGATGGACACATTTTGTGTTTTTATCTAATCTACATATTGTAACACAATATCACGTCATATAGGTGATTTTACTACCTATTCCATATCTAATAAGAAAAACGTGTAAATGTTGTTGTCAAGTGCCACAAAACCTGAATAGATATGTCTAGATTATATGTAGCTGGGTCATTCCATGTTAAATCAACCAATGGAAAAAACGTTTGTCTCAGAATTTACCAAATTTTTACCAATGACTAAGTGGCTATACTTGTACACTTGTGCAAAAGAACTGAGTATTTACATGCCAATTTTCTCTGTAATGCCCGAGTATGATGTGAACAAAGGGTGAGTGTCCACAATCGTACCCAGTATTTTTTTTACATGTGTTCATGTGCCCCTAAGTGGAGAAGTATTCAAGGTATGTATCTGAAATTTACTGAAGATGTAGATATATTGGTGCAGATTGTCTATGCAAAATTTTAGAATGAAAGGGGGAAGGACAGTGGGTATGCCGGGTGCACAAAATGTTGAAAAACATTTTAAAACATATCTCCGAGAATTATTTCAGCAGCATGTATTTCATTGTTGTGAGCAGTTCAAGGATACTGCACCGATTGTCAAAGATACTGGCACCGATTGTCAAGGATACTAGCACCGATTGTCAAGGATACTGGCACCGATTGTCAAGGATACTAGCACCGATTGTCAAGGATACTGGCACCGATTGTCAAGGATACTGGCACCGATTGTCAAGGATACTGGCACCGATTGTCAAGGATACTGGCACCGATTGTCAAGGATACTGGCACTGATTGTCAAGGATACTGGCACCGATTGTCAAGGATACTGGCACCGATTGTCAATGATACTGGCACCGATTGTCAAGGATACGGCACCGATTGTCAAGGATACTGGCACCGATTGTCAAGGATACTGGCACCGATTGTCAAGGATACTGGCACCGATTGTCAAGGATACTGGCACCGATTGTCAAGGATACTGGCACCAATCTCTAGTATTCAATCTTAAAATGTAACATTTTATGATTTTCAGCACCCAAAATGAGAATGTGGGACCACCATTTTTAAATATATCCTTATTGAGTAAACAAAATATTACAATTATTTCAGGATGGTGTTCTATCTCATTTAGTTTTTATTGAAGCCGAAAACCACTGCTCTGCCAAATGGCATTTTCTCTTAAATTTCTCCCAAAGTGACCAATAATATCCAAAATAAATATGCAGAACACCACCACGGAACTTAAATATGTTGTTTGCCTAATACAGAACTACACAGTTGGAGGGAATCATACATTATTCACTTACCCACTAGAGGGCACCCCGTATAAACATCTTTTATTACCCACTAGAGGGCACCCAGTATAAACATATTTTAATTACCCACTAGAGGGCAAGGAAGGAGGAGGAAGGAGGTCTTCTTCCAGGTGGGTTTTAAGTCGGTATTTGTGAGGAAGGTTCTCGGGCAGGGTACATGCTAAGGTAGCATGTGTGTAGATAGTACTCGCCTTTTGTGACTTATTTCATACATAAGATGCTCTAAATTTTATTTAGCTGTAACTATTTTATAAGACAGCTATTTTATCTTGTATTAAGATTTTTTTTTGCATTTGTTATAATAAAGAGATATTAAACCACTTAAGGGAGACATTAGTCATAAGCTGTTCTATTAATTATATCCCCCACCCGCCTATTGGTTGTGAAATGGGAACAGTACAATATCTAGATGTGTCTACTTTCACTTTCCAATAGAAACAAACCTAAACACAACACACACAGGTATTCACTTTTTGACCAGCCACACATATCTTGGAGTAAGATCACATTCGACAATAACCTGGACAAATCAAAGCTCAAATATTCGTCACCCATATGGAATCTTCGCACTACCACAAAAATTAAAATCCTACAAAACTTTGCTGCCAAATTTGTCAAAAATAACCATAGATGCAAGACGAATACAGCAAGACTTTATATTTACCCTTGGATGGCCAACCCTTGAATGACGGTGCATTATTAACACAGTCATAACTTTTTGCAAAGTTGTAAATAACATTATTGAAATCAGCCTCTCCATACCTACAAAACCCTGGACAATTTACTTAGCCCCTAGCCTAGATTCCGCGTAAATGTGATAGTCTTCTTGTTTTATTCAAGAGAAAATCGCTGATGGAATATTCTCCCATAGCAAATACTGAACTAAAAAGCCCCAAACTCACACCCACTCACCTCAACTGCCTAACAAACAAACACATACGGCAAGTCAACTGACTCCATGTCAATGAAATTGGTATTTAATAAAATCACCAATTAATAAAATAAAATTATATAATAATGAAATCTTAAATTATAGTAAATAACTAAATATAAATAAACAGGATATCAAGTCACAATTGTACACAATAAAATATTCTTGCTCATCTATACCATATTGGTCCATTAACAATATTTATACAATTGCTCAAACATTTGATCATATAGTATTCAATCTTGTATGTTTTTCTAAAACCAGAAATAGTATTGTGCAAGAATCAGGGTTGAAAAAATCATGATTTAAAAAAAAAAAAATTTATCGATTTTTTTTTATTTAAATCGGATTCTTTTTATTTATTTGATTTTTTATTTATTTGATTTTTTTGAAATCTGGTATACACAATGTCATAAAATCTTTTACTATCAGGCTATCTGGTGTCAATACAGCTACACAAGTGTGCGCACTTTGTGCTTTTGTATTAAAAACCACACAAAACTTTGTTGATCTCGATGCTTCTAAACAATTATTTGCGTTAAATTCATATAAATCAGCGATTAAAAAAACCGGAAGTCAAAAAAAAAAAAAAATCATAAATCAATGATTTAAATCATGATTTAAATCAAATGATTTAAATCGAACAACCCTGGCAAGAATGTCAAAGTTGTCAGTGTATTGTAGTTGACAAACATACTACTGCCACTGTCACATTTATCGAGTCCTAAAATCCGCCTATAATAGATGCATGTTTTAATGTAAAAAAATTACCCCAAACATATTATGGTGTCTGATCAGATGTATGGTAAGCAAATTGTCGCCTACTGATCAGATGCATGGTAAGCATATTGTCGCCTACTCCACCTAGTGATAGTGTTCACAGGAATAAGGTATTAATTTGCTGATATATCCACTGGGCCATTGACAATGTAGATGAACAAACTGCCAGTCTTTTTGAGGCAGTATTACTTGCGCTCTGAGAAAATAGTTGGTGAAAACCTGGCATATTACACACACACACGTTACGATTTTTTTTTCGATTACAATTGTGAACATCTTATTGTATACACCAATTAGTTGTTTGCTAACAATGGATTGACTAGGCAAAGTCAATCGCCATACAATTTTTTCTATCTGGCTGTTGCTGTTGTAAGGCGAAGTTCTCGCTCAGCGGAAACGTAAGTATTTTCATGAAACGTGAAACCATAGAAAGACGCCATAAACAGAGCAATAAACACGTCTGTCATGTCTGTATGCATTCTTACATGTATATCACTAAAGTTACCTGACAATAACCATGTCAAATTGTGAAATTATTACCTTTTTGTCAGAACGCATGTGCTTGTCAACATTTGTATATAACCGGATGTTGTTGTGAGCGAGATTACCAAACGGGATTCTAGTAGATCTATATAAGGTCACGCTAAGAATTGCCGTCTGCTGGCCATAGAGTTACGTCATTAATCATCCCCCTATAAACTACTAACGGGTGTTTTATTTATGTCTGTGCTGCTGGCCCACTCTGGCCTCATTCTACAAGAAATCGCGTTTGATCATGTGACCCAAAGGCAACATCACGTGTACAGTATGACGGCTATTTATTAAATCTTTTCTGTGTGACCAATAAATTTACTCATAAATAATTATTTGGAGCACCTTTCTTTAGTTTCTTGACGCTGAAGTGTCGGTTGTATATCACGGAATACACATGTGAAACGGTTAGTGCGTATCGGTTTTAAAAGTTATTAGGGGCGTAACCATTTGGCTACGGAAAGTCCAAAATGGCGAGTTGAAAAAACCCAGTGTGGACGTCCGCCCCAGAGACCAAGAGTGGGGCGGACGAGTCTGCCTACTGATTGAGCCCCTGTTATACTCATCCTGTTACTCTCCTGTTAATATTATGTGCCTCCTACTACTCTTGGGTGCCAAATAAGCGTCCCTATACACGTACTTATTTGATGAAAAAGTTTACCCTATACACACCTAATTTGGCACTATACGGTTATTAGACTTAGACATTTGTGCCGGCCTATACTCTCCGATAATTGTGGCTAATTCTGGAGCTGCATGTGGCTCCCTCTGAAGGTCAAGTTGTCATCCATTCGAACGACAGTTGAGAATTTAGTTGGAATCCGTGGATCCTAGATTTTGATCCTGAAGCATTTGGTCGTCATATTTCTATGATTTGGTGAATCGGTCGGAATACTTAGTTCTCGGGAGCTCGACATGGTATATTCTGATATGAAACATGCCAACGTCATCCCTGTGCTTAAGAAAGCAAATCTCGATCATAACAATATGAACAGTTATCGACCAATTTCAAATCTGCCTTTTGTGTCTAAGCTACTTGAACGATACGTCACACGCTGTCTGATCAAGCACCTGACTGACAGCAATCTTCTCGAACGCTACTAATCAGCATACAAATCACATCATTCTACGGAAACTGCGCTAGGTTTGGTTCAGAACGACATCCTTGAGGCGCTCGACCAGCGGTATGGCGTTATCCTGGTACTACTTGACATGTCTACCGCCTTTGACACAGTTGACCACCAATTCTACTCGTCTGACAGGTCGCAGTCAGTAAATGTACCAGGTGGCGCTTCCAGCAAAAGTAGCGTCGCTTGCGGCGTCCCTCAAGGTTCGATGCTGGGGCCTCTACTATTCTCTATGTACACAGCTCCTATTGGTGATATCATCAGACGACGCAACTTAAGCTTATATCTGTATGCTGATGATACCCAGCTACATATAAAATTTGAGGCGACTGATGAAACCAACAGACTGTCGTCTTTATGCAGATTTGAGAATTGCATCAACGATGCCCGCGTGTGGATGGTTGAAAATATATTAAAAATGAATGATGACAAAACGGTCGCACTTGTGTTAGGATCACGAAACAATCAAGCAAAACATCACATCACCGTGATCAAAATCGGCGACTGTGACATAACGCCAAGTCCTACTGCCAGAAACATTGGGGCTGTATTTGACTCGGTCACGTAAAGTACACCTGCCGCATAGCCTACTTTCATCTGAGAAATATCGCGTCGATCCGATCATGTCTTACACAGAAAGCTGTGGTCCGTCTGATATACTCACTCATCACATCGAGAATTGACTATGCGAACTGCTACATGGCATCCCTGATTGCCTGATCAACAAGCTGCAAAGAGTACACAATGCTGCTGCTCGGCTGGTGGTCCGCTGCCACAGATGGGACCACAACACACCGGTGCTCAAGAAACTGCATTGGCTTCCCGTGAAGAAACCCATTCATTATGCAATTCTTCTACTGGCGTTTCGTGCTCGACACGGACTGGCACGCGCTTACATAACTAACCTACTCCACGTGCCGCCATCTCGTAGCCGATACGGTGACAGAACTTTCTCAGTTTCTGCTCCACGAATGTGGAATGCACTCCCAAACGAGATGAAGACAATCTCTTGCCTAGTGACTTTTAAAAGACTCTTAAAAACGCATCTCTTATGGATTGCATACGCATCTTAAGCACCACCTATTTTATATTTTTATTATTTTGTTTGTTAAATACTAATTTTTATATTAAATATTTTTTTATTATTATATTTACATGTGTTTATATCAATTTTACACCATATTTTAAAACTTATTACTCATTATCATGTGTCTTTTATAATTATCTTGTATATAACTTATTCTTTTAATATGGTATGTTCTCTTCTATCTGAATTAATTGATCATCATTTACATAACTTATATCAATGTTTAGCATTTAAATGTATTTTAAGCGCCTCCGAATGGATTTATCTAGATTTAGGGCGCTATACAAATGTTCTTTTTATCTTATCTTATTATTAGTTAAAACGCCATTATTACCGTAAATGGCCACCGTGCGCAGCGCCTCAAACCTGTCATAACTGGCTGCAACGGTTTCCGCTGAAACGGGATTGCGTATTCAATTACTTTAATGTAAGTTTAAAAACGGAAAATTCCCCCGTTTTCACATATATAAAACGCGGTTACTGTATCTGCGGTGACGCGACGCGAACATGCACGTGCAAGTTTATGCATATTCGGCGGGAAAAACCCGAAATACACAACGATCGGCGTAGTTTACTTCACGGCGCTAAGAAAAAACAAATATACTAGTGACTTTTTCGCACTGTACTTTTATTTGTTTTGAACAATTTACCTCCCCCATGCTGTTATTCGACAATATTCTATTATTAAATTTGACCGATTTGCCACCATATACTGTTGTTTAATTGGCTTTTGACAATTTCAACGAGACGTTTTCTAATCAGGTCCGACGTAGCACACACACCAAACGGCAAACGAATAAGGAAGTATTTATCACCAGTCGAAGTGTTTCATCTGTGTGTAGCACAGAGTTATCAGACAATAATCAGTTTTGTTTTATACATGTTTGTAAAATCAAGAATTTTTTTTTTTTATTTATTATCTTAGTTAGTGCTAGTGTTGTATCTGTTCGATGTAGACATGTGATGTTTTACATTTGTTTATCTGATATTTGTGACATCTGTTGTAGAAGTGTCAGCAGTGTCACATCAACAACACAGTGCCGTGTCCCACGTAGCACATGCTTTACAATGAGTGGTCATTCAAAGAGCTCGGCCAGTCACACTATGATGACATCGTCCAGAAGTGATATTTCTGATGCTAACTTCACATCGAGGATCTCATTAAACATAAACATGCGCACTAACACTAGGAAGAAACTCTATAAATGTGACACTTGTCGAGCTCAGCTTGCTTCACGTATTGCATTAATGTTGCATTTCCGCAATCATACTGGTGAGAAACCCTTCAAATGTGACACATGTGGATCACAGTTTGGTCAGAGTAGAAGTTTGAGGAGACATATGCGCACTCATACTGGTGAGAAACCTTTCAAGTGTGATACGTGTGGGTTACAGTTTGCTCAGAGTGGACTATTGAAGAGTCATCATATACACTCATTTTGGTGGAGTAGAAGCTTGAAGAGATATCTGTGCACTAAACACTGAGGAGAAACCTTGCAGGTGTTGCTCTTCTTCTATACATACTGCAGAGAAATCCTTTAAATGTGATATCTAGTTGGCGTGGTTTATAAAGAGTAAAATGTGACCTTCTGAAGAGTCGTATGCGCACTCACCCAGGGCAGAAACTTTACAGTATGATTTTTGTGGAGGACTAGCTGTTAGTTGTAGCAGTATTTTAAATATTCACTCACACAGAGATAAAGCACACGTGACAGGAGTGGTGATCAGTGTACTCAAAGTACTGCTTTAAAGCAAAATAAAAATGTTTTTCAGCCCGTGCACCTATAATAGTTTCTAAAACAACCATTTGTAACTACAATTAAGACTGTTACACCAGTGGTTTACTAAGAAAACCTTACTGAACACACAGTTCATCTTAATTTTACGGGCCATACCATACTGTTAGATAACCCGACATCACGAGTGGTATTCTGGCAATATACACTCGCGAAATTAAAATATATTTTATACACCTATTCCTATACTTGCCAATACGACATGGTCATGTTATTTGCGTGAAAAATCACCTTATGTAACATATGTTGGCCTTTGTTTACGAAATTAGTCCTCTCTCCTTCAAAATGACATGTTTGTTTGAGACTGCATTGGTTGTGTGTATGCCTCCCTTAATACGTCACTTGTAGTCTAGGTACCTCAGTTTCATTGAACTGCACATGCTTATCGATCGTGCTGGTTATCATGGCAGCCCTCAGTCATTCAGAGAAATTACCGTTGTCTCCCATTTTTAGAACACATTCTGAGTAAATAACTGGCGTGATATTTTTTTTTTTAGTTGCAGATGGTTAGCTTTTATGTTCTATTTTAGGTGCATAGCCCAAAAACATGATTTGTTTTCGCTTTAAAGGGAATGTGCAACGGTGTTCATTGCTTAATAACTGATACAGGGTTTCATATAATCAAAATGACGAAACGCTTTATGTTTCACTTTTAAGATTGAACGTTTGTTGGTCTGTCTTTTATTGCCTACAGCGATTATTATATTTCCAAGTCATAAAATTGGCATATTCCATGTCATCGCCAAATCGTGCATTTTCTAAAAAATATTAAGACAATAAAGTTCACAATTGTAACATGTTTCATATAGGCATAATTTTACACAACCGCGATGTTGTTAATATTAATAAATTTACTGTCGCTATGTCCCAACCTCAATGACGATGACCCAAAAATTTTTGTTAGCCAATTAAAATTGTTGTGTATTCCTTTAAAGGTATGTATATATATATTATATATATATATATATATATATATATATATGCATATTCACAGTGGAGAGAAACCTTGTGATGTGAAATAGAGCACCTTTTTTGTAAGAATTGGACCACAGGCGGAGGTAACACTAAGTTAGTGTGACTACATTAAAGGTGCCTCCACAATTCATTTAGTCCATCGTGAATCAGGTTTGTTGATGTTTATGTCTGTAGTGCGATAGTCGAAGTCGGTTTAATAAAGTTTTGAAAGAATTTTACTTGATCGTTAGATGTGATAACTTGTTAATAACCTTATATTATAGTACAGGGAGACAAAAAACAGTAGACATACAACTTAATATAACTTACGTATTTTAAAATGTGTGTGTTTAAGTGTTATTACTTAATAAATTATGGTAATAATTAAGCTATTAATTCAACACAGCTAAATACAAAATAAAAAGGACATTAAAATAACAAGTATGAAAAAGAATTTCTTATGAGAATCAAATCTGGGAATCAAATCAGCAACCAAAAAATGCCTCATTATAAAATTACAAGAATGACCTTACAGTAAAGCTGATGTTCAACACAGTGGCTGTTGGAAAATTATTACAAGAGGGAGATCGTAGGCTGTTTCTTACAACAAAGACCAGCTATTGTGCAAGATACAAATGTCCCATGTTTTGTTTCAAAAATATATTTAATATTATAAATACATTATATGTGTACATCAGGCATGGTTGATACTGGCACATCAGAATTGTATCAGTTCTAAGAGTGTTTAAACTGCACTCAGGACTGGAGAAGGAGTGGCCTCCACTTGGTCCACGTTATCTGGTTGCGGAGTGAGCAAGGTCTGATACACGGGTCTCAGTCGCTGCCAGCTGTACTGGTCCAGATCCATCTGGGAACACACAATAACAACAGTCAAACCTGCTCTAGCGAGCACTTGCCATTAATGACCACAGTCAACTCTTCCTTTCAAGCATTACATTACATGCATTACGCGACAACCTGTCATTAACAACCACAGTCAACTCCTCCTTTCAAGTGTTAAATTACATGCATTAAGCGACCACCTGTCATTAACGACCACAGTCAACTCCTTTAAAGCGTTAAATTGCATGCATTAAGCGACCACCTGTCATTAACGACCACAGTCCACTCCTCCTTTCAAGCGTTAAATAACATGCATTAAGCGACCACCTGTCATTAACAACCAGTCAACTCCTCCTTTCAAGCATTAAATTACAAGCATTAAATGACCACCTGTCATTAACGACCACAGTCAACTCCTCCTTTCAAGCGCTAAATCACATGTAATAAGTGACCACCTGTCATTAACGGCCACATTCAACTCCTTTCAAGTGTTAAATTACATGCATTAAGCAACCACCTGCCATTAACGACCATATTCAACTTCACCATTCAAGTGTTAAATTTCATGCATTAAGTGACCACCTGCCATTAACGGCCACAGTCAACTCCTTCTTTCACAAGAGTTTCACCTTCATTAAGCGACCACCTGTCATTAACGAGCACAGTCAACTACTCCTTTCACATGTTAAATTACATGCATTCATTTTAAAGGTCCCTCCACTGATTTTGTCACTAGTCTCATTTCAAATTCATTTTGCGAAAAATCAAACCTAGCTAGTATCCATTGATCTGCACAGTGTTTACCCTTTTGGATATCCACTATTTGGAGCCTTACTAGATCTAATGACTACAGTTATTTAGACAATTTGAAAAAAAAAGGCATTTTTTAAACGGCTTTGGATATTATATAAACTATTCACATTCTACATATTTGGGCATCAACGAACCGGATTTGTGATAGGCTAAAATAGTTGAGGATGGAGTTTTATGACCACCTGTATTAAGATACCACTTTTTGACTATCCCTTGAGTGGTCGCATAAGACAAGTTTGACATTAGTTATTACAAAACAATAACAAGGTACTTGACTGGGTCGACGTTCCAGTGTCTCAGAATGTGATCTATGACATGGCAATTACCTGTCGGGAACCTTTGTATTATTTCTGGATATTTTCAGATTCATTCGATTTTTGTCGATGGACAGTCCTTGCTGCATTGCTTGTGTCACATGATCTACGTCATGTGACATGCAATATAACAATGTCAGTCCACCGATGAAGACCGAGTGGGTTCGACGAAATATTCAGAAAGAATACAACGCTTCTTGAGAGGCAATCATTGTATCAATTAAATGTAGTAAAATATAGCGCTGTATTTTATGCGAAAGATTTAACAAGATTTCCCATCCAAGCCAAAGGCTCAGATGGCAAGTGGACAAGAAGCCATTGGCTTATCGAGAGGCCAACAATTGTTCATCTAAGTGTAATCCGTCATGAGATATTTGTCAAATTTGTTTTTAAACATATTCACGCTGTTAGCATTTAAACAATCTGTAGGTAATGTGTTCCGTTCATTTATTGTCCTCTGTGAGAATGAGTAATCGATGGTATTATGGCCCTCAAACAACAATGAACCTACACTGATGTTACCCAGTGTCCTCTAGTTCTACTATCTTTCTTAAGATGTTAATGCATCAGGTTTATGATGTGCAATTGCCTCCCTTGAAAGCATTGTGGTGTTTCAACAAATTTGGAGTGAATCCCTTATGCTAACTGTAAACTTCTCATTGATGCCAACTCTTATGACTGACCCGTACATCTTACGAATGTGATGGTATTACGGCCCTAGGACACATTCCTTACAGGTTTGTGTATTTTGAAAAAAAAACTGTGTTACGGGATACGGACCGCGTTTACGTCATGCAATTAACTAAAATCTCAGTTTGGTCAAAATCACAACCAACAGATTTAGCAGTGTGTATACCTTGAGTGTGCTGCGGCGAACCAGCGCGGGTCTCTTACAGTACTGCACAAGACGTTTCAACAGCTGGTGGTCCGTGTTGTACAAACATTCATCTGTAAGACAACACACATACTCAAGCTTGGCATAACTCAATCACAGAGGTTTCTTTAGAATACAAAAACTTCTACTGCGCCAAACTAGTGAGAACACTGATGTTATAACCGAGTGTACATAAATTACTGCAGCAACATCTTAGCCTAATTTATATATATTTTTATCTATCTTAATTAATTTTGAAGTCAACCAATATCGTCTTAACATAATATATATATATTATTTATTTATTAATCATTAAGTTTTAACTTGTTGTTTACATTTATTCTAATTTGTAGATTAATTAACTTGTTTATTATATTTCCTGCTGACCAAATACTAACTCTTCTGGGCATATATGGACCCCTTGTAGAGAAACTGATGAACAATTCGACAGGTACAATACGATCAAGAAACATAAAAAAAATGTTTTTCAAATGTGGCATTAGGGCAGAATCTAAATTGTACAAAAGAAATATCAGCATGAATAATTTTGTTGACATTGTTTTGCCGTACACAACTGTGTATACAGAAATGATTTTCCACTATATTAAAGTCTAGCAGACAGCTAAGTTGTACAATAGGAAGATTTATCTTACCACTGACTCTCACCTGGGAAGATTTCTGGATAGACAAGTCTGCATGGACACAGAGGATAACAGCCGAGGTAGACAGCCTCCAGCCTGGAAGGCACAGGAGACATGTACTTGGTCACTAAAGTCACTCACCTGTACTTTATACAGAAGTAATACTAACACCATAGTGTTTCAATCAGGACAAAGAATGTTTACAAAACCAGCAATTAGTTTCATAAGCTGTATAATATATGCCACTTTAAAATTACAGCTCATCATTTGTGGAAAAGACTGCAACATTTTGACAAGATTTAACAAGTTTCCATCCAAGATAAAACACCCAGATAGCAACTGGACAAGGAAGCCATTGGCTTATTGGGAGTTTTTTTCATCTATATGTAACTCACTATTCTGAGATACTTGTCATTGAAAGTAATTGTAGAAAACACACAGCATTGCAAACAACTATACATAACTATGAACTACCCGTCGTATGAAGGTTCGTACGGCACGAACGCTTCATAAAACCGGTCCCGGGGTTGCCCTGTTGTTATTTGTATAAATCCTTTCTGGACAATTATGCGGAAATATCAGTGAGAGGGTGATATATCAACAGCGGTAGCCTCACTTACATGGCAACTCCAAAGAACTCATGTGCGGCTGTCGACACAACAACATCAGCAGCCACCAGGTGACGGTAGTAGTCATCCTTGAATGGCTGGAATCCCCATGCCACTATGTGCGACTTCAACTTCTCCGCTGCCTCGGCAAATATGTCTGTCACGAACAAGCACAAATAATTGTTTTATTCAAATCTCACAAACAAATTCCCGTTCATTTCAACATCTTGTCGATGCGAATGTATTTTTTTTTTAACCACAATTCTTAAATATAAACTGACCGTTATCTGTCTGCAAATATCAACCTTGCAATTCAGCATGCAATGTAACATGATATTTGAGTTGAAACATTCAAATTAACAGTTAACTAGGTAACGCCAGGTATGAACAAATGTTGGCTCATTAAGAAACATTTGGGCAGTGAAGATGGTAGAATAGATACAGCTTATAAAATGTGATATTATGATAACACTATCAGACTTTGTGCATTTAACAATTTATCTAGTCATTAAGGATACTCTATTTTTGATAGTTCTTACTGACTGATCACTCAGAATGATTAACATAGTGTAGAAGCGTTTTTGAAAATCGTTTATTTGCCAGTGCACCTTTCAGCACAATTCAAATACATTATATGTGAAGCATTTCGCAGTGTTTATGAAGAATGCAGTCATCATGTCTTACCAGGAACATCGGTGTATGTCTCACCAAGCACAGAGACTTTGAATGACAAGCTTTGCTTTTGTAACTTATACAGGGTGAGGAAGAACGCATTGGGGCTTTTATCATGTTCCCTGTAAAAAGAACACATTTGGGTGTTTATCATGTTCCCTGTAACAAGAACACATCGGAATCTTTATCATGCTCCCTGTAACAAGAACACTTAAAAATATAGCAAACTTTTGTTTGGATATTTATATGTCGATGTATGTATGTATGTAAATATAATAAATGTTATGTCCAACATTGGGAAATATGAACTTCTTTTTTATTATGTTTAAGTTGAACAAAATCCTTATGTTCAGGTACCAGCTGAATGACATTTCTCAGCAACATGGCCTGGGAAGGGAGGCTGTGAGGGAGTTGGAGGGACAGTAAAACACCTCACTGCACGAGCCAGCCTTCAGAGGCCAGATGATGAACAAATAATGACGCCACGGCATATGTACGAGTGGGCACAGAAAGACATACCAGCTGTGCATTACCACTACTGCACACAAGAAGAGTACAGTGATGAAAAGTGTCACTTGGAAGACAGGTTTGTTCACTGTAGGCCAATTGGGGGAACTCAGTCATCACTAAGTGGATAGACGAGGGATCACCAGTAGATATTATATACATAGATTTTCAGAAAGCTTTTGACAAAGGGCCACATCAAAGATTGCTATATAAATTAAAAGCCCATCGTATCGGAGATGGCATAATCAACTGGATAGAACAATGGTATATATATATATATATATATATATATATATATATATATAAATATATATACATATATACATATATATATATATATATATATTTATATATATATATATATATATATATATATATATATATATATATATATATATATATATATATATATATGTCAATGATGTGGATGATAATGTAACAAGCAACGTACTGAAATTTGCAAATGACACAAGTGTTTCGAAAAGCTAACAATGATGGTGATAAGTAACATTTAAAAAACGATCTACACAAATTAGCTAAATGGTCTGAGAAATGGCAGATGTTATTACATTTTGGAAAATGTAAATGCCTACATACAGGACACAGGGACTTGGATGTAAACTTACAATAAGTGTTGATTTCAGAGCAGTTTGTTATTACAGATTTAAAGGGTAATCAAATTGTTGGGTTGATTAGGAGAAATATAATGTGTGTGTGTGTGTGTGTGTGTGTGTGTGTGTGTGTGTGTGTGTGTGTGTGTGTGTGTGTGTGTGTGTGTGTGTGTGTGTGTGTGTGTGTGTGTGTGTGTGTGTGTGTGTGTGTGTGTGTGTGTGTGTGTGTGTATATATATTATATATATAATGAATAAAAGTTAATTACACCTTTGTATAAAGCAATAGTTAGGCCTCATTTAGAGTACTTTATACAAGATTGAAGACCATATCATCAGAAGGATATACATACCCTTGAAAGAATAGATTGGAGAGCAACTAAAATGATTCCAGAACTGAGAGACCTTAGTTATGAAGAATGACGGAAAGAATGTGATCTAACAACCCTAGAGACAAGGCGGTTAAGAGGAGATCAAATTGAAGTTCTTAAGATATTGAATGGATATGAAAATGTTGATAGCATGGCATGAGGTAACATTAGTAAAGGATCACTGTAGATTGGATATCAGGAAGTACTTGTTCTCATAGAGGACAATCAATGAATGGAACAAATTATCTACATACTGTGTAACTGCAGTGAATATGTTTAAAAACAAGGTTGACACATATCTCAGGATGGCAGATTATACATAGATTAAAAATGTTGGACTCTCGATAAGCCAATGGATTCCTTGTCCACTTGCCATCTGGGCCTTTGCCTTGGATAGCAATTTTGTTCAATCTTGTTGTTAAATCTTCTGAAATTTGATGATGTTACAGGCAATGGAGACATTCCATACGGTTTTGTGCCTTTTGTTCAAAGATTTTTATGTTATAGGATATCCCCTCCAAATCCCGCCAAATCGCCCTTCACACAGTCCTCCCATCTTAGTCGCGGTCTTCCTCTTCTCCTTCTACCCTCAAATCCGAGCGCATCCTCTCTCTCGTCGTTAACCGTTCCCCTTCCATTTGTTCTATGTATCTAGTAAGTAAAACATTAGATATCACAGCTTACCATCTGTGCGGCCATACTATGTGTAAGGGTCGCGTGGCCGAATCTGTAATGTCAGAACCCTCCACCAGGTGGAGTTGTTGCTGCAATTCTTTATTGCACTGTGTCTCACTGGAAGTATCTCCGTCGTTACTGTCACATACTGTCCTGTTAACTGACACGTGTAGTATTAACATACACTAACATGACTGTAACCATCACATACCAGACAGACCTACATACACTAACATGACTGTAACCATCACATACCAGACAGACCTACATACACTAACATGACTGTAACCATCACATACCACACAGACCTACACAAACTAATATGACTGTAACCATCACACACCACACAGACCTACACACACTAACATGGCTGTAACCATCATATACCACACAGACCTACACACACTAACATGACTGTAACCATCATATACCACACAGACCTACACACACCAACATGACTGTAACCATCATATACCACACAGACCTACACACACTAACATGACTGTAACCATCATATACCACACAGACCTACACACACTAACATGACTGTAGCCATAACACAACACACATACCTACACACACTAACGTGATTGTGGCAAAATTATAATATATTTTTTTCAATTACTGTATTCGACCTATTAAGCATATACACCCTAATTAATGTACACCCCCTTTTTATCAGCAGGATCCATAATTATTGTAATTTGACTAGTGTTAAACAGTTACCTTATTGCCTAGAGAAATAATGTTGGTGTTTGCTTATAAGAACAGATTATTTGACATTGTTCCACGGCTAATTTTGTAGCATGCTGTACACTTATTTGTACACTTATTTGTTCGAATATGGTAAACGTTTTATTTCTTATGAAAATAGTAGCACGCATGCATGCAAATGCACACATTTTAGAATAACTTTAAAATATTTAAGTAGAAAGACAAAAAGTATAAGTACAGTAATTTCTCACCATTAGACTGTTTCATGAGCGTCAAACAAGTCAGCTTAGTCCTCGGCACATCGTCCCTGCACCAGTCGGGAAACTGAATTGGGAAGTGTACAATGCGACATTTTGGCCGGATCTGGTCAGCCAAGCCACGTGGTCGATGGTCAGGGATCAGCTTCATGAAGCTGGCAATGTTGTCCAGAAATGAGGTCATGTTGAAGCAAGAGTTGAAGATCACAACGTCTGCCACAAGACTGAAATGAAAACAGGTATGTATGTATGTATGTATGTATGTATGTATGTATGTATGTATGTATGTATGTATGTATGTATGTATGTATGTATGTATGTATGCATGTATGTATGTTAAATGGATCAACTGCATTTGTCCACTTTTTCAGACAGTTAAAATGTCATATATATATATATATATATATATATATATATATATATATATATATATATATATATATATATATATATATATATATATATACATATATATATACATATATACATATATATACATATGTATATATATGTATATATGTATATATATATATATATATATATATATATATATATATATATATATATATATATATATATATATATATATATATATATATATATATGACATTTTAACTGTCTGAAAACGTGGACAAATGCAGTTGATCCATTTAACATGTGTGCTGACAGTTGGTCCATTTAACATGTGTGCTGACAATTTATCACCTTACCTAAATGAACTTGTAATTGTCAATTCAATAAAACACACCATGATGAAGCTATTTACATAAGTATTTTTGTTAAGTGTCTTTTGCTTAATTTATAATTGATTAAAAAAGTTACGCAGGTTGTCCGGGATATTTTATGTGCGCTGACCATGGTCTGTAATGACACAACTCGTAAGCCACGCCACAAATATTATTAAGTTCACCAACTACGAAACACACCAGAGAACATTCTCCTGCAAGTGGAAGTTGAAAGCCTCGAAGCTGATCATTACCGAACATATTATGAAAAGAAGCGCTAAGCTACTGAGCAAGGCATGTGTACTTGACTTCGTGAAAGTTGTGTGGATGATTGAAGAACTGCACAAACTTTCACGATGTTAGCCAAATATACTTGGGGTGAACTTCATCATTGCAAACTGTATACCAACAACACACATACCTACACACACTAACACGATTATGGCTAAATAATATATATATATATATATATATATATATATATATATATATATATATATATATATTATCTGCACCATGTGGCTGGTTGGATATGTGTCTAATAAAATAGCTTTTAACATACAAAAAATGACTATCACTGCTTTGATAGTGAAAGTTGTTGTACAATCAAAACAGGGAAAGTTAATTTTTGTGTATGAGAAGTTAATCTAACAGACTCATATCCAACCAACCACATGGTAAAAATCAAATTAGATTTCTATCGTTTTGACTCTTCAACAGCAAAGTATGGCAATGATTAGTTGCCCCAAAACCTTTGTTGAGGAAACAGTGGTGGACTTACCAAGTCAACACCTGGTTGTAGCCATACTGGAAGTCACGGTCCAGAGACTTGCGGACAGGATACATGAGCTGGTTCTCGTGGAAGTAGACGACTTTACGCAGTCGACCCAGATCAGGACGCAGCGCAGCCAACTCAGCCAAGTTCAACACCGAACTGCAGAAGAGCAGCCTAGATAGTCAAACAAAGGATACAAATTAGCAAAAGACAAAACGTATGCATGTGGACCATGTAAAATTTCAGTTACATCTCTCAGCAGATTAATCTGACAATATGTAGTTTTTTTTTGTAGTTTATGTTAGACAAGATGTAGTTTACGCTATCTAATATGCTGTTGTGATAAAAAACAATCAGACTTTGTACAGTTAAGAGTTCACTAAAGCTACTACATTGTAATCAGGAAGAACTATTTGGTGTATAATCCCGTGGATACCCCAGGTAACATCAGTCACTGGGGAAAAACCTCAAAATAAAGAAGGAAAACATACTACTGGTTTTATTGAAAAATAGTCCAGAATACTAAGTGACGTTCCCACAGATTCCAATTACCAACACTGAAAATAGATTATTAGGATGGCTCTGTTCAAGAGGGCAATGTATGTTCGTCAGATTTATGGTCAATTACATCATATCAATTCCAACTCCAATTACACACCACCTCAAAAACACCAATTGAACACAGACATACTGAACGGCAAAAAATAACATCAATTTTAGAGCAGCTTTATTTAATTTCTGCATATTATGGTATATAATAAAAAATATGATACATAACATGTTACAAAATTATATTCTACTGAATAACAGCGATTCATTTGAATTACAAAGTTCATGATGTAATTGAAAATTCCAATAACAATTACAAATGCAACTACTGAAAACCCAGCCCCTAAAAACTTGTACGCATATATATGTGAGCATTTTTTTAACTGAAATTACCAAAAACCCTGCAAAACAAACAATTGTCGTGGTTACCTGTAAGAGTCACTGCGAGGTATCATCTGAGAGAACTGCAGTGCAGCAGTGCGCGCGCGCCAATGCCACTTCTTTGCTGGCAGGGTGAACCTGGTGCATGCTGGGATGTCATCGTATAACAGGTCAATGAGTTGTCGGTGAGAACCACCATAGAACGGTTCTACCAACAACACAGACGTGTCCATATGGCAACCAGTCATTGTCACCTGTCACCTATTCACAACACAAGCATATTACTAGCATTATTTAAAGGTTCCTCCTCAATTTGATATTTTCACTCATTCCATTTCAAATTCATTTTGCAAATATTTAAAAAAATTTTCCTTGATGAAATTTCATAACTTTGTCATGTGATCGGCAAGAGAATGGAAGTCATGCCCATGATTGACATTGACCCAGTGTTTATAGTTATGGATATCTGCTATTTTGAGCCTTATCAAATGACTGAAGTCAATTCTTTCTCAATGATTTGAACAAAATATGCACTTTTTAATTAAATCAACTGTGTGTATTACTTAAACTATTCACACAATACATATATATATATATATAAAATATAATATATATATTATATATATGATATATATATATTAAAACCAGTGTTATAATTTATATATATATATATATATATATAATTATATATTATATATATCACTTTAAAATTAGCATAAACAAATTTAAGAACAAACTGACCAATAAATCTTCAATTTTGAAAGTGATTCAATCATAAAAGCACTGATAACTGCTGCATAACTCATATTAACACATAAACAACCGGTAAGTGAAAACAATGACAACTTGATGTGCATGGGTTAAAATTGTAGCTGTTTTATTTTCATATAGTTTACATTATCGAAACATTTGTTTAAGGAATTAACAAAGATCAATAAAGTTTCACCTTCTGACGTCAGCAGAGCACTTCCCATTGTATGTTTGGTCCCAGACCTCACTGAACATAGGAAAGCCTATCATCAGTGAAGGACCTGGAAAGGATACAATTAAATTTGGTTTGCTGGACAGTGTTGGTCCGTCGGCCCCAGGCCCATAAATAATGGTCAGGATGAATTTTCCCACTGATCGGTCCAATAGGAATCACAGAAACAGGCATTGCTCTAGTCTGTGACCTAAAGCACTTAAACATTCCTCCTCAATTATATTTTTGCTGGTCTCATTTCAAATTCATTTTGCAAAAAATCAAACCTACCTAGTATCCACTGCAACATGCAAGCTCATTTGTACAACTTTTCTATGTACCAGGGGTAGTTTTTTGTGAAACCATCAAATTATTAAGTCATTGAATGTTTCATCAAACATTAACTGAAGTGGAAATGGAATTGCCGAAAAGCAAAAAAAAATTTAATTTATTCAATCGAAAGCGGATGTTACTTAAACTATTCACACACAACATATTTAGACATCAACGAACCAGATTTGAGATAGAATAAATGAGTTGATGTCTCGAGGGTTTTTTGCTGTGTGTCCTAGTGACACTGAACATGTGACTTTCAAGCACCCTCACAACACTTGCTTTCAACCGAATTTTCACGTTACATGTGCAACTTTGAGTGAGAGGTTTATAAAAGCTGCGCATACCTCCGTAACTTGTAACTTCTTAACAAGTTTATAGCATACGCCGTACTCTTTTGGAAGTAAGTTACTAATAGCCATGACAAAAAGTTGACATGTTAATTTACGGTGAAAAAATCACCAATACTTTTACAGATGTGCCACCACAGAAGTATACATATTATGGAATGGGAGATTTACCTCTTTAGATGTCACCAGAGCACATGAGATTATGTATACTGGAAGATCTGGGGAAAAAGTTATGATTGATATACTGCAATTTGTGACTCCTGACCTGAGTATGCTGACGTTGGCAAGAATGACAACGTACACTGATTAATCGGCTACCATTGATTATCCAGTCACTAACCATTGTTACTGCTTTGCTCAGCTAGGTATGTGACTATCACGTCATATAAGTTAGCTGACCGTTGCCATGGCTTGGGCTTAGCCTTAAGCTAGCCTGGCCTGGGCAAGGCATTGTGACGGAGTTGTGTAATTCATGTAAAACCAGTCGACAATCCGTGAGAACAGACATTCCTGATTTTATTATTTGATATCTAAGGCGTCATTCAGATTTTTACATCGAACAAAATCAATCGGTGCTAAACTGTTCACGTAATTTTACTTTGTGGCATTCCCAACGGGCGATAATGTCAGAATTTACAGCAAGGCCAGGCCAAAGCAAAGCCGGCAACTGGCGTCCCAGTTTGGTGGATTGAAAATATCTTACTTAAACTTAACTTTAACAATAATTAGAGCACGCCTTACATCAACAAATGATGGTGCAACTTTTGGTTAATGTTAGTCCTGTATAACACAATCTTATTCTATAATGCTGCATACACTTCTTAACAAAAACTGACGAACCAATCCACTGTCTCTACTGGACTCCGCTAGGTGGCGCCGTACTAGCAAATTTTACTATTCGGCCCCAGTTTAGGCGGTCTTCTTTTTTTAATTGAATTTATTTTCATCATTACAAGAATGATACAATACTAGTACATAGTATAATAATATATATTCAAGTGAACATGGGGAACGCAGAAGTGTAATACTTATGTAGTACTTTCCCCTTTCATATCACCACATACAATTCTAAGTAAAACAGAGCTTATAATTAAATGTACCTACGTGCATTACATATATTTCACAATTCCACATACTCTGGTCTTGTTTGTTATCATCATAAAGTCATTACTGGATGATTACTTCATACTATGCATAATGAATTATACTATTCAATCACGCATGAACATATATTACTCACATACATTACTGTAGTTACATTACTAGAATCACATTATATATTCCTATGCTAATTCATATTTCTTTAACAACAATTTCTTGTATTATCTTTTATAGTACTATGTTAACCTCAAATACTATGTTAACCTCATCTAATTGAAGACTGTTACATAAGGTGTAAAAACTGTTACATGCATAAGGTGTAATTTTTTTTACATAAGGCGTAAAGAGGGTATATTTATTTCACTGTAGAATTGGGAGACCAGCCAGTCGATACCTATGTCTCCAGAGTGGGGCATGCACCACCTCTGGGAAGATTATTCCAGTTTACTACAGAAATTATAGTATGGTTCTGGGAATGAATGACATCCTGTATGAATTGGTTTTAGTAGGTCTACATGGTTGAATATAGCTAAAGGGGTGTGTATAATATACTGTATATATCTGGAAGTGTGAGTCACTGGAGATCGAGAGGTATTACAGTGTACTTAATTTGTTTATATGCAATATACAAATCTATATCTTATACTTTAATATTAATGTGGAGTTAATGCGCCGTTGTTGCAATGTGGCGTATTCGAGTTGATGTAACATGTCTGTCGCTCGAAGTGTTGTGGTTCTGTCCTAGAACCCACCTTGCAGATCTCCTCTGTGCCATCTAATTTTTATAAACACTACTGTTGATATGAGCGTCCAGACCGAGGAGCAGCACTCGACCTGTGGTCTTACTAGGCCAAAGCTAGTACCAACTAATACACCTAGATGCATGCCTGTTTCTTGATGTTGTGATAATGTAACTGAAGATATCGTTTGATGAATCCTAGTGTGCAATTTGCCTTGGCTGTGATGTTCTACAGTTGTCGTCCTCTCTGTGAGTAATGGGAATCATGCAATAGGTTTACTATTTCTTCTGAATCTAATAATTTGACATTTTCTTGGATGGAATTTCATGTGCCATTATTTTTCCCATGCTATACATTTAATTAAACCATCTTAATTTTGTAGTTGATTAATGTCATTTCAGGTTTGTACTTTTCTATAAATGATAGTATCATCTGCAAAAAGTTGTACATTTGATGTTACATGATCAAGGATCGAGGTCATCTGTGTAAATAAGTAAGATAATTGGGCCGAGTGCATAGCCATGTGGCACCCCAGATGCTACTGGAGTTTTTTTTAGATGATTGACCGTCTACTATTACTCTCGATCTGTTTAAGGTCCGTTAAAAAGTCTAAATTTTAGATTAATTTTAATGATTCCATAGTGTTGTAGTTTGTATAATAATCTGTTTTGAGACACCTATGTAGCTTATCAAAGGCCTTACTATAAGCCATCACCACAGCATCAGTTTGAATTCCTTTTTTCAGTATTTTGATGTAGCTCGTGTATAAATTCAACTAACTGACTTTCTCTAGATTTACGTGAACGAAAACATACCGCAGATTTATTAAACTCTAAGCCCTCTACTTTATTTACGTGTGGACGATAAAAACTTCATACGCAAAGTGCTATATTGTATATTATTGAAATTTTAACTCACATCATTTCTCCTCCTGTTATTAGATATGATACTTTTGAGCTGATACGGTCTTGAGTAACCGGAATTCTCTCTCTCTCTCTCTCTCTCTCTCTCTCTCTCTCTCTCTCTCTCTCTCTCTCTCTCTCTCACTCTATTTATATATATATATATATTGTGTCGACCAGGATTAGCTTATTCAATGTCACCACACAACAGTATTTAACAGTATAATTGAAGATGAGGATGTTGATTTCAGTGCGTACTTCATAGTTTTATTATACGTGAAGGGACATGTTATGTATGACCTGGTGTACAGTTATGTATGACCTGGTGTACAGTTATGTATGACCTGGTGTACAGTTATGTTTGACCTGGTGTACAATTATGTATGACCTGGTGTACAGTTATGTATGACCTAGTGTACAGTTATGTATGACCTGGTGTACAGTTACGTATGACCTGGTGTACCGCTATTGATGGATGGTATTCAACACAGCACATATTATCCTTGCTTGACCCTTGACGCTATACAATTTGCAAGAGTGTTCAACTTGTCATTAATAGAGGGAGTTGTTCCTTTTGAATGGAAAGAAGCAAACATCATACCATTATTTAAAAAGGGTTCAAGAAATAAGTAAGAGAATTACAGACCAGTGAGTTTAACGTCAGTGATTTGTAAATTATTAGAAATGTTAATTAAATACCATATAGTGGACCTCCTGGTTAGGCATACATTATTAAATTCATCTCAAACTTAATTCCTAAAACCGAGGTCTTGCTTAAAAATATGTTATGTATTTTGGAAGAAATCACTATATATATAAGTGGATAGACGAGGGATCGCCACTAGATATTATCTGCTTAGATTTTCAGAAAGCTTTTGACAAAGTGCCACATCAAAGATTACTACTTAAATTAAAAGCCCATGGTATCGGGGATGGCATAATTGACTGGATAGAACAATGGCTGACTGACAGTAGACAGCATGTTGTAGTAGATGGAGAAGTTTCAAACTGTAAATCAGTTTTGAGTGGGATACCACAAAGATCAGTATTAGGACCTTTGTTATTCTTAATATATAGCAATGACTTGGACGACAATATAAAAAGTAACGTACTGAAATTTACGGATGACACAAAAGTGTTTAGGAAGGTTTACACTGATGGTTATAGACAACCCTTAAACAAATTCTAGACTTTAGTGAAATGGTCTGAGAACCGGCAAATGTTGTTCAATTTTGGGAAAGGTAAATGCTTACATACAGGACATGGGAAGTTTGATGTAAACTATAAAATGGGACATACTGTTCTGGGTACTACTGTTAAAAAAAGATTTAGGAGTTACAATAAGCGCTGATATGAAAGTTTCAGAGCAGTGTGGTATTGCAGCTTCAAAGGGTAATTAAATTATTGGGTTGATTAGAAGAAACATAACATACAAGGAAAAAATGCTAATTATACCTCCGTATAAAATAATAGTTAGACCTCATTTAGAATGATGTATACAAGCTTGGAGAATATTTCGTAAGAAGGATATAAATACGCTTGTACGCATATAGGAGAGCAACTAAAATTATTCCAGAACTGAGAGACCTTAGTTATGAAGAACGCACGAAAGAATGTGGTTTAACAACTCTAGAGACAAGGAGGTTAAGAGGAGATCAGATTGAAGGTTTTTAGATATTGAAAGGGTATGAAAATATAGAAGGATACCAGAATAATAATAATTAGAGCAATTTTAGAGCGCCATGGATCCAGGTGATCGTTTTCAAAAGCGTTGACACAAACATCTTTAAAGAGAGTCCAGATTAAAAATAAATAAATAGATAAATAAATAAAGAAAAGCATAACACACAGAGCAAATCCAAGTTCATAGACCGTAGCACTAAAAGTCGAATCAATTTGACTGTTAAGAATAATATGCGCGTTTAAACAAGAGAGTTTTCAAGAGTTTTTTGAAGGTGTATATATTCACTTTTTCGAATATCATGGGGAAGACTGTTACACAGGCGGGGAGCAGCGATGCAGAAGGCACGATCACCATAATGGTGGAGATGTGCACTGCGTACAGTCAGGAGAGAGTCTGATGAGGATCACAACGTTCTGCAGGGTTGGTAGAACTGGAGCATGTCTGCGATGTAGCTCGGCGAAAGCAGATGAAGGTCATCATTACGACCTTGTACTCAATACGGTACTGGACAGGAAGCCAATGGAGAGTCTCTAGGATGGATGCGATGTGGTCATAGCAGAACTAGAGGACATGAGGTAAAATTAGTAAAAGATCAGTGTAGATTGGATATCAGGAAGTACTCGGTCTCGCAGAGGACAATAAATTAATGGAACAAATTGTCTACGGATTGTATAACTGCTAGCAGCGTGAATATGTTTAAAAACAGGGTTGACACATATCTCAGGAGGGCGGGTTACACGTAAATGAACGTTATTGGACTCTCGGTGAGCCAATTACTTACTTTTCCACTTGCCATATGGGCCTTTGGCTTGGTTGGCAAATCTTGTTAAATTTTGCTTGATGAGCTGCTTTATACAACAGGCATACTTAATTTAATACAATTAATTTAATATAATTAACTAATTTACCAGGAAGGCTATTTTAATTTAATTTATTAATTTATTATTTAATTGGCAAATTCCCAATTAACTCTCAATTAAGTGTTCATTTAGCACTTGGTATTAATGGATATTTCATATCCAGTGTTACCCAGGCACTTCCAGCTGCCCTGCATTCACACACCTGGAAGAGGTCACGTTCACACAAGTGTGAATGGGAATGAGAATATAGACATGACAAGCCATAGAGTCATAGACGCTACCGAGAAACGTCATTCAATAAAATAATTAGTATGGTGATAACTGGTGGCTAATACTGGCATCTGCAAATATCTGTCTAAAGTAAACATCTGGTCTGGCGACTGGCAGCAGCCAAGTGGACTTATGCACCATCAGGACACCATTTTTTCATAGGTGGAAAGACAACGCCCCTCACATTTGTTTAAACATTACTAACATAGTGGTATGGGTTATTTTGTGATTACATTTTGTGAGTAGATTTGGTATGAAATGGCTGAGTAGAATGACGCTTTCAAGACATTAATTAGGATTTCAAATGACGAGGTGAGTTTCCCGGTGAGGGATGTTGGAAGGGGAACCCGTGAGAAGTTAGTTCAGGAGGTTACAAGTATGTTTCAAAGCACACATAATTGCTTTGAAATATATTTTAATGTTTTGAGTGGGTGTTTGAACTGATTGCATTATCTTTAATAGTATAACATTTGTAATATAATTTAACTGCAAAAAGTGAGATAAATCCGTTTAATCTAACCGGGCATGAAATTAAATGTCACGTGGTTCAGGTTTCGACAGTATGACTAATTGATGACTGAACTGATGACTCATTGATGATTAACGGTCCTGAACAACCAAAAACTAATTAAAATTTAAAGAAACCTACAAACGTATGTCGAAGTTGGTATTCGATCAGGTCTTCATCGTGGTTTCTTCATCGTGTTTTCTTCATCGTGGTTTCTTCATCGTGGTATCTTCGTCGTGGTTTCTTCGTCATGGTTTCTTCATCATGGTTTCTTCGGAGCTGGGATGATAACCTGGTGGATAATTACAACTACCACCAATCACTCTCTCTGGCTGTAGATATTTAGGGTTGGCATTGCTAATGTTTACTCCCCCTAATGAGCTGCCACCCCAACCCACCCCAACAGTGTGAATACAACACAAGGATGTCATTTATCTACATTGTTTCATTGAACAGGTAATCTCTGAAGCCATCAACTTATAGACCAGTTGGTCTTTTCACGTTTTATGATTAACAGTTTAATCATGAGCCATTGAATAATTGACCATTGACCCATATAGCACTTTTTCAAAGAGCACGTTGTGAAAGTGAATTCACAGGTCAAACAATGATTTCATAATCTGCTGAGGATACTACTGACTACAGAGCAATTTGTTCCAAAAGCATGTTGTGAACATGTGAAAGTTAATTTAACAATAATAATTATTCAAAGAATTACGTATGCATTTGATTGCGCATTTGATTGTGCATTTGATTGTGCATTTGACAAATCAAATGCGTGTGGGTCGCATTCAAATGCAAATGCAAATGTTTAAGGTAAGCATTCAAATGCAAATGCATTTACAATTTTACGGAGGCATTTGAATACGCATTCAAATGCGCATTCAAATGCATTTGCATTTGTTAACAAGCCTGGACTGTTTGTCAGTGCTCCAGACATTGGCATAGTATACTTGTTAGACTTTCAGGTGCTAATTTGGTCCAACTGATTTACCCACATTAAGATAAAGAAGGTTTTTTTAGTCGTCTCCTCTTAATTTTTCAAAGTCGTGTCTTCATTCCACTGGTGAAATATTAGGGATGTAATAATCTGGATCTACAGTAAAATTGTTGAAACAAGGCATCCCAAGACATTTTCCTTTTTCCTTTCAGAATATGCAAATCTAGATTTAGGATCATTAATATATATGTACGAGTCTGTAAAGCCTTCCCCGTCCTTGGTTTTAAAGATCATTTCCATATTGCTTTGCGGTTCGACTTAACTTCTGTTGCTAGCTTCTTCGCAAATTCCTTCTATATCCTCCTTGTTAATTTACGGCCTTTATTTCTAGCATTGCAATATTCAATATAGTATTTCCCTTCTTTTGTCTCCATGTAACTCTCCCATAAACTTTGTTTCTTCATAATTTTCTTTACCGATTTCTTTTCTATGTACAATTTGTTTACTTTCAAAGTAAATGCACTTTAGTCGCCATCCCCTGGCCAGATTGGCCGCTTGCTAGGTCATGCTAGTTAGGTCAATTAGTGGCGTCCCTCGGGTTCAGAACAAGTTCAGACACAGTTTAAAGTTGTGCTGTAACCGATCAATCGCCGCAACAGATTGAACTCTCTGTTGTGCAGTTTCTCATTCATCAGCTGCTACTATTTAATAGTCGAGCGGTATTTATAGTTGCCCCAGTTGATTGCCCGGTCCACCCCCTGTCTAATAAAGGCGCTAAACCAACACGACGTGGGACCAGTCTAACTCCGTGCGATGCATTGTTGCGAAGTTTTGGTTCATCTTTTGAGTGCTCGGTGTATTTACGTCTAACAGTTTTCGTTACTGTTGCCTTGATAGTGTGCTACTTATGACATAAATGATCGACTCGTGACACGACAAATTAAGGTTTGGCAGCGAGTTAACTAGGTTCGTATTGCTGCGCATGCGCCCAGCTTGCCACCCCACTAATGCCGGCTCGATGTGGTAGCATGGCACTCAAGTTGTGCACAGCTGTGGTAACCCATCGACGAAGAAGTACGTACAATATACGACTGAAGCCACAGGTACGAACATAATGGCTAAACTCGACCGATATCTGAAACAGTTTGCGGCGATCATTGGCGTTGGTATCGTTGCACTGCTGGCGGTCAACTGTATCTTACATCGTAGGCCTACGCACACAAACCCGGCATATGATGACACATTCAGCGGCAAGTGGGACACCAATACCAATGACGTGGCGACAGTGCTATCAAAAGCGGAAAGGCCTTACACGATCGGTGAACATTACTTCTTGGCGCCAGAATTAGATCAGTACAATCATTACAAGAATCTCAATATCGTAACACGATTTAATGCGTCAAATAACATGAGAAACGTCGACATTTCTCAATACCGTCACACAGTATCGCTGCTAAAGAGAAATATTCGTATCACCGGTTTGTTTCTACTGGTAGCTGAGCAGCACAAATACCGAGCGACATCTGGTGGTAGCTGTTTGTACGGCGTTAGCGAGTCTGCCAATTTCAGGAGCGTGTGCTCGTTTCGTGACTTCTACAACGGCACGTATATACTATATTGTCCGCCGGCTCCAACGAAAACGACCACAACGAACTGTTGGAAAGTTACCGTGCAACTCCAGTGTGTCAACTTCTCCGCTTACTCCAGTCTTTATAAGACTCTGCATAAAATGATATGGACACGACGCGTGTGTGTCAACGATGCGAAAAAGGCAACATTGCGAGTTCTCAACTGGCCCCTAATCCGAGCTCTGAAGAGAGACGCCTCGAGGAAGAACGTAGTGACGTGGCACTTCGACAAGAACAGAAAGTGGACTGCAAGAATGCAGGACGGGAAGTGGTTCCGGTCGTTGAAAAATTCGCATTTGTGCGCATGCGTGAAAAGCTTCGGCAACATTTACATTTACGGCTCGTCGCATATGCGTTACAAGTACGACTACCTGATAGACAAATGCTATGAAAGACCCGCGGATTTGGTTAGGAAGCACTACACTATAAGTGTTGCCAACCTACACTACAGTTGGACTATCTTTTCGGACGAGTTCGGAAGAATTTTGTCCGACAAGAGTCACACTCTAAAGGAGAAGGACTTGGTATTTGTACAGACAGGTGCGCACGACTTGTCCACACGTTGCCTTGCCATTGCAATGTCAACGGGGATTCGTCGGTTCGCCGAATCGTTGGCGGAATTAGAAGAAGTTTCTCAGCGGAAGGGATTCAAAGTCGTCGTTCTGACGTCGCCGCCGAATCCCGATATAGACAACAGGTTAAAGACAAGGGGTGGACTGAACAACTTCGCAACGACTGCATTCAATGAGATGATCAGGTAGAAAGCAGCATATATCGGTGTGGAAGTTTTCGATGAGTTCTCGATTATTCTACCAAGACAGGACAGTAACACGTGTGGCTCTCACTATATCTGCTACGATGAATACGCCCGACGGATTACCGGCACTGTGGGACTTACAACGATGCAGATAACGATGGCTAGTGTGTGCCACCTAATGTAACGTCATCTGAATATAACTCGTATCTTCCGTCTTCCGTGTGTTTACTACAAACAGCCCTTTCCGGGGCCAACATAGGAGTGTGGTTGGTGCTTGGCTTTGTGCGCATGAATAATGTGCATATAAATGTGGAAAATAATACATTTTGAAAAAATAGTGCAAATAAAAAGTTTATTAAATCAGATATCCTCCATATAGACGAATGAGGTGAGTTGAAGGGGCAAGATAGACAGTGCTCACAACTAATTGGAAGGAGTGAATGGAGGGGAATCTTGTTATTTCAATGGGGTGTAGATTCCAGGCTCATATTACTCTAGGAAAGAAAGAGTATGCATATGTGTTGATGCGTGCTTGTGTTCGTATACATTTATCGGGATCGCTGTTTCGGGCATGGGTGCATGGGACTATAAGATGTTTTGGCAGAGAAATATTCAGGAGGTTATGTTTAATTTTGTAGAAGAAAGTGAGGTGGTATTGTAATCGTCGTTGTTCTAATATCTGCCAGCCAAGTTTGTGTTGTAGGTGTGTGAAGCTTGTTGTACGACGGTGGATATTAAGGGTAAATCGAGCGGCACTTCTTTGTATTTTCTCCAGTTGTCAATGTTATTTTGGGTCTGTGTATTCCAAACTATCGCTCCATATTCAAATAAGGGTCTTACTAACATATTGTAGGCTGCATCCTTTACTTTTTATAGCTGGATGCAGTGTTCATTTGAGTAGGCAAGTTTGTGCAGATTTTGATGCAGTGGTTTGTACATGCTTAGTCCAGGATAGTTTACAATATATGATTATGCCTAGGTATGGACGTGAATTTACTCGAGAAATAGACTGGTTTGAGATGATGCTGGTGAACTGACTAAGTTTAAATTGATGAGTAATTATGAGTAGGTGGCATTTTGATGAGTTGAATTTAATTTGCCATTTATTTGATCAGTCTGTTAATTTGTTGAATTTTTGTAGTATGTCATGGTCTTCAGATGATCGAATTTCTCTATAAACAATTGAGTCATCAGCAAAAAGTTGTATGTTGGGGTAAGTTGTGTCAGTGATATCATTTATATACAGTAGAAAGAGGACAGGGCCAAGGACTGAGCCTTGAGGAACACCAGATATGACGTTTGCAAGGGATGAGTGGTAACCATTTATTGAGATACATTGAGTTCGGTTAGACAGGAAAGATTTTATCCAATATAGCGTGGTTTCTGTGATGCCGTGGTAACTGAGTTTGTTGAGGAGTCGTCGATGTGGGAGACAATCAAAGGCTTTTGAAAAGTCTAGTAAAATAAGGTCAATTTGGTGGCGTTTGTTCATGGAGGCAGCCCAGTCGTGAACTGCCTCAACAAGCTACGTTTCACAAGAAAGTCCAGGTCGGAATCCATGCTGGTGAGGGAGAATACTGTTGTTGGCGCCGAGGTGTTTCCACATGTGGCTAAGGACAATATGCTCCATCACCTTGCACATAATACAAATTAAAGATATTGGTCTAGAGTTAGCAGGGTCACATTTATTGCATTTTTGTGTATTGTTGTGACAAGGGCTGTATTCCACGCTTGGGGGAGTTTGCGAGTTGTGTATGAAAATGTGTTGTATTATGGGGGAAATCTCTTTAGCAGTTTCTTTAGTATTGTTGCAGGAATTCCGTCTGACTATGGTGCTTTATTGGACTTTAGATCTTCAAGCTGTTCTAGGGTTTGAATTGATGGAAATTGTGATATGTCTTTCGTTGGGATAGGGAGTTTCTTATTTGTAAAAACCTATTTGAAGTGGTCGTTGAGAGCATTTGCTTTGTCATGGTCGGTTGTTTCCAAATTGTTATTTACTTCTAGTGTTGGAATAGGAGAATGTTCTGTTTTTTTGTATGACGAAGGACCAGCATTGTTTTGGATTTGTCGTCAAACTTTCTCCAATGATGTTGTTAATGTAACTGTTATAGGATTTGGCCACTTCTTTTCTAAAGAAAAAATTTCCAATGTTTTTTTGTGGGTTTTCTTGGCTTCAGCATGAGGTTTGTCCCTTTCTCTCTCTTTTTCTGTCTTGTAGTCTGATAATGCTTATTTTGACCCAGGGTAGATGTTGTTTAGATTTTGTCATGCGGCTATTGATGGATTCTCCTATCAACTTAGTGTAGGTTTGATGAAAGATATTCCAATTTGAATTTACATCTTGTTCGTCTGGTTTTCGATTAAAATACTGCTGAACTAGCTGGGTGCAACTTGGTTTAAGGCAGCGGTCGGCAACCTGCGGCCCGCGGGCCATCTGCGGCCCGGGCAGCTATTTAATGCGGCCCGTGGACTGATAGCGAGATTATGCATAGTGCGGCCCGCACTCGCAATATTGATATATAAAATAAAAAATAGTACGTCTTGCCTAGACTAAATTCTAAACGAGACGTCTAGGCGAGACATATCATATAATGCAACTTGGTAATACCATTTCCACGCTATAAACATATCAAACATTTCGAACTTCATTTAAACTTTAATTAATTCACTTTTGAGTACATGCAGACATGCTAGTTCTTTTTGTGTTTGAGTGATAATGTTTTGTTTTCAATAACACTCGTCATCACTCGTTACATCACTGGCAGTTCCAGCACCTTCCGTCCCAGGTGAATGTGCAATATTAACAATTCCTGCACTAAACCGAATTGCCCTGGCCAGGTTAGGTTGCCATGCTGTGCTGAAGGGTGCAGAAGTACTCTCATTCGTTGACCTCTTATGGGTGTGCGATTTAGCATTTTAGTCTACATCACGGAGCGCCTCACTCTGCTGAACGCCCAACTCCAGGGACGAGAACAACTAATCAATGAATTCTGCCAGTTTGTCTCCGGTTTCGAGACCAAGTTGCAATTGTGGGAGACGTAACTGAAGGATGCAAATTACGTGCAGTTCCCGATTCACAAGTCTCAGGGCTTGCAACACGGAGGGAACATGAAATTGAACTTCGTGTAATGCAAGCCATGAACGCATCTAGCAGACGGGCATTTGAATGACGTGCTGAGGCTCGCAGTCTCAAGTCTGCAGCCAGATGCGGGACACTTGGTGGCGCAGCAACATCACCAGCACCAGGCATCAGTGTCACACGGTCAATATGGCATCGATGGCACGCCAAGAACACGTAACA